>JAGKQL010000054.1:32745367-32760053 GCA_018398635.1 Cyprinodon brontotheroides
AGGCCGCCATGTCTGCTCTTCATGTTACATGTGAGGTCATACCTCTGGACGGAGCACTGACATACCTCACAGTGTGAAAGCCCCCCCCATTTGAACATGAACCGGAGGATCAGGTCGAGTTAGAGACACATCAACTGAACTGTGTCCAACAACAAGGGTGCAGGAACATCTATTTATCCCAACAGACCAGATAACTGAAGTTTCATTTGATTATTTTACATCTAAATTTACTGCAGGATAAAGAATTAAAGATTTTATTGGTTAATGAAAGAACAGAAACAAAAAATAAACAACAATCCCGACATTTGAAATTAAAAAGCTTCCTGGATGGGAAGAGAAACGTCTTCAAACTTTGGAAACAAAGTCCAGTGGATTGTTTTTAATTTTTTTTTTTGGAATGACTATGACCTGGATAACTGAGAATCTTCACCAACGGAAAGAACAGAAACTTAAATAGTGGCTCCTAACAAAACAAATCAATGAATCCCTGGCGACCAAAACAAGAGAAGGAAGTAACGAAAGTGTTCAGGCCTGAAGGTCAGAGGGCTCCTCACCACTTCCAGCTCATTTCAGGGCGGCCACTTTTAACTGCAGTCAGGGGCCACATACACAAACTGATTGGGGCCACAGTGTGGATGGGTGCAACTTGACGTCACAAGCAGCCATATAGAAAAAAACAACAAGGTACAGTCCCACCTGTCTAATGTTCTTATTTATAAATGTTTCTTTGTAAAATATTTTCAATAAAAAGAAAATAATAAAAAACAAACAAAAAAGTACCAGGTACAGTCCCACCTGTCTAATGTTCTTTTCTTTTCTTTTTTTTTAATAAATGTTTGTAAAATATTTTCAATAAAAACAAGAAAATAAAAAAATATATAAAAAAAATAAAAAGCAAATAAAAGGAAGCAGGGAAAGTCCATCTTTGAACATTTTGTATCACTTCGGCAGATTCGTTAAAAATATTGTTTCACATTATAGGAAAAAATAAACAAGAAACAACGAATAAACCACATACATCTAAAAAGAAAAAACCTTAAATATTTTAAAATTTCATCGTAAACACTCTAAGCACATCTTATCCCCTTTTTCGGAAGGCATATAAATCAATTAAACATGTCAAACTTTGTCACAGAGGCTGCTGTGTAAACTGAAGCCTTCAGTTTAAAACACTGAAATAAACTGAGAGATAAAGAAGTGTGAAAATGTCCCCAGGCTGTTTCTCTTACCTCGACAAACGTTTTCTGCTCACAATAAACCCAGTAATGCCTGATTGGAGCCGCTCTGCTCTTCAGCTGCGGAGAAACGCAACCAGACAGCAGAGGAGGAGCGCGCCCCCGAACTGCAACAGGTGACAAGGCGCGCTCACGAACAGCGCGGCGCGAGTACGTGCCGCGCGCTCATGTGTGGAGCTGCGGAGAGGCTTTTCGCACAAGCCAAATTAAAAAATTAACACTGAATGCATTTGGTTTGATGTTTATTTAATGTCAAAAATCGTAAAGAGAAAAAAAAAAGGATTCAAGTAATTTTTTATTGATCGCTGATCATAGATTTAATGTATTTCACCTTAAGAAACTTTTATCTACTTGGAAACTTTGACCCCATTGCTTTCAAAATTTATAGAACAATTTTATATTTACTTTTTTTTAATTGGAAATACTTTTATTCTGCACAATAAGAAATAAACAAATGCTCGATAAATAAATAAGCATACCATTAATAAGCCCCTAAAAACACAATAAACACATAAACGTAGGTAGAAATTAAATCATACAGTGAGACATAAATGTCTCACTGTATGTATAAGGTAAAAAATTACCTTATACATTTTTTTTCCTTCATAATCTTCAACTTTATTTATTTATTTAAGTATTAATTTATGTGCATGATATAATATTTTTGTCTGTTTCATTCTTCCTTTGTATTTTTTTTTACCCTCTTTATTTCTTCAATATTATTTATTTCTGTCTGTTGTTTTTACATTTCTGTAAGCATTTCTGCCTCATTATGCAAAGGAGGAGGGGTGTGTCTTAGAGGGTCAAATAATAAATAAATATGTTCCAACCTGTGAATTTATTGAGGATCAGCCAATACAGTTTTTTTTAATCATCGGTTTAAACAAGACCTAATATGTGCTGCAGATTTTTAGGGGTCAATTCTCAAAGCCAGAATTGCAAGTTCAACCTGCATTCTTCCTACAATTTAGATGATAAAAACGACACAATGATAGCAAATGTTACACAAGTCTAAATGCAGACAAAATGGAAAAAATTTTCACCAATCAAACAAAATATAACCAGTGGATACCAAACAGAGAGAGCAGCAATGCATGCATTTTACGTGGTATCATGGTAGGACTGCTGAATGAGGTAATAAATCAGAAAACTCATGCTCATAATGGCCAGTACAAGAAACAACGCTAATATTGGCCTAAATAGTCCAATCAGTGCACCTCTAGTAGGTCTTGAATTGGAATCAGTAAACTGCCGCAGGGCTTCCTATATTCTGAAATATGGGAAACTGCAGGTTTTTCAGGAACAGAACAACTTTGTTAAAGAAAATCTAAATTCTTTGCTTTGTATTTTTATCCATCTTGGAGCATGCTTTGTGATGCATTAACAGCGTTACAATGAATGAGAGTACTTGAAATTTAAAGAGAATTGTTTTATATCAAGTCAAATAAATAGATTTTATTGGTATGAATGATCATTTAGAGGAAAAATAACAAATTTAAAGCAGTAAATAGTAAAACAGTAATTGGAAAAAGTAAAGGAGTAATGTAAAATGACTGCAGTGACCTCGTTTGGATGAACATGTGAACTACAGCTCCAATGGCGTGCTCTACAACTAAATACAATATACTGATGCAAAAATAAACTGTTTTCTTTAGGATTTATTCCACTGGGCTGAACCAATATAACCAGTTAACTACAGCAATATAAGCACCTGCAGGGGATCAGTGGTGCATGAACTAGTCAGATAATGAACTATGTGTCATTAAGCACTCACTCTGCAGCAGGGAGGCTGTCCTCTAAAGAACCGTCTGGCCACTCTGGAGGAGGAAGGTTCACACAGTCAGGTAAGTCAGGAGGAAAATCTTCATCGCTTCTCCTGTAGGAAGTATTTTCCTGATGATGCTCCGCCTCATTTTCCTGACTGAAAGACAGTGCCTCCTGCTGCTCCTCCAGGTCTGCATGAGGGGTTCAAACACTGACGGTGACCTCAGGTCACTGATCTCTATCTATTCACTGATTGCTGATAGTATTATGGGTAGTACGGGTTAAGTAAAGCAACCGGCCGCCATATTGGTACTCCCTAGTTAGACCGGTCGCACTGAAACAATATGTGTGCTAAAGCATTAAAGAACAAAGATTTTATAATTTTGAGGGGGACTTAAGACTTTTAAAATAAAGATAAATTTATCACTTGTGTTTGTGGTGTTTCATAGCATCAGTAGATTACTTTAACTAATAATAAGAAAAAATATGGACATCACATTGCACAGTCATTATGAAGTCAATGAAGTTTATAAATCATGGAATATAACATATTATCCAAATCCATCCCAACAAAATTAATGTGTAAATGAAGCATGATAATACAGATGTGCCAAAAGTGCTAAATTGATTATGTACATGAAATATACATGTATCTATTACATTCTTATGGTAATTACATATATATATAAGTAATGTAATATAATATAATAATAATATAAGTACATCAAAGACAAGGCTCCAACTGACGACACCCTCTCTGAATATCTCAATGGGGAACAGAATATGAGGTGCCAGAGACTGCGTCATGGGAGGATAAGCTCCTACATGCGATTCACCACCGAAACATAATCGAAGTGGAGGGTTATCAGGAAATCCTACCAATGGCTAGACAAAGCTGGACTGAAGGACAGCAGAGAGGCAAACATCATGGCACAGGAGCAGCCCCTAAGCACCAGACCAATAGAGGCCCAGATCTATCACACCAGACAAGACCCCAAGGGTGTAAGATGCTGGCAGGGAAAGCTTACATGGAGCGCCATAACAAAGTGGCTGGAAGAGTGTACACGGACATGGCAACAACACTGTGGGCTGGAAACCACAAGGTCAAAGAGAGAAACACCCCCAAAGGTGGTAGAAAATGACAGAGCCAAGATCCTGTGGGACTTCCAGATACAGACAGACTGAATGGTAATGGCAAAGGAGCCAGACATTGTGGTGGTGGACAAACAGTAGAGCAAAGCCGTTGTGGTTGATGTAGCAACCAAGTGACTGCAACATCAGGAAAAAAGAACATGAGAGACTAGAGAAATACCAGGGGCTAAGAGAAGAGCTGGAGAAAACCTGGAAGGTCAAGGCATCAGTGGTGCCCTTGGTAATTGGGGCCCTCGGGGCAGGGACCCCTAAACTGGAGTACTATCTGTTTACTCTACTTTCTGTTTTCTTACATTAGACACAGTGTCAGTGGCTAATTTAGGCATTATCTTTGAGTTTGCTTGTTTTTGAACTGCACTCTTCTGGACATGTAGTCATTTTTATTGTGTGTCTCTGTGGGAGTGGGGAGTACCAACATGGCGGATGGTGGCTTCACTTTTCAGACAATCAGCAATCCAGTGAATAAATAGAGAGTTCATAATCAATATGAAGCCTTTTTGGAAAGATAAACAGAGATTCTACCATCATAAACCTCCAGCAGAGCGGAGCAGGAAACCGTGCCATAGGAGTTTAACACCACACATTTGAAGATGCCCGAGTCTTCAGGGAAAGCCTCTGTAATCACCAGCGTGCACAGCTCCTCTGCACAGACAGAACGTTACACACAGCGACAACATTATTATTACTTGTTTGTTGAAACTCTGCCAGTCGTACTATTGGTTCATAGCAAACCAAGCATTTAGTGCTTCTACATCAAACTTTTATCCAGACATTATTTTTAAAGATGAAAATAGAAAACTTAGTAAAATTAGGTCAACTTTAGTCAAACAGCCTTGCAGGAAAGAAGTTTATACATTTATTTGCCAGACTTATGTGCACTTGTAGGCTATTTTTATCCTGAATCTATTATTACTTCATGCAATCTGTGTTTTGGACTCACCTGGCACTGATGCAGAGCTGCCTTCTGGAAACACAAAGACAGATTGAGATAAATTCTTGTGCTGATTAATAATATTCACATTTCAGAATAGGGAACAGTAAATCTAGGATGACTTACATCTCTGACCTTCATATATACATGAAGTTGCTTTACTGTGACTCATGTGGGGTTTAAAACCTTTATCTAAACCGACTTCAGAAATTAAAAAAGAATTGAAAAAGCTTCCTGGATGGAAGAGAAACGCGTCTTCAAACTTGTAAACAAAGATTGTTTTTAATTTTCTTTTTAAAATTGAGAAGAGTATCTGTAAACAATATTAAACAATATGAATATAAAACTAACTGGTTCTGGTTCTGCTGGAGGTTTCTTCCTGTTAAAAGGGAGTTTTCCTCTCCACTGTCGCTACAAGCATGCTTAGTAGTGTGAGAGATTGCCTTTAAGTCAATGAGTCAATGCAATTTTCCTTAGATAGAAAACTTTGAATCAATCTGACTGGATGATCTGGTTGAACTCTAAAGTGCCTTGAGATGACATGTGTTGTGAATTGGCGCTAGAGAAATAAACTGAATTGAATTAAAATGTCAGATTTTTTACTTTTTGCTTTTCTAACCTGAGACAGACAAAAATCCGATAAAAACATCCAGGTTTGTGTGTTTGAATAGACTTTAGACCAACTGAAAGTCTCTTTGCTTCATGTTTGAGCTTTTTCTGCGTTTACTTTTCCAACACATGGTTTCTCCTATTCAATCCAATATTTTTTTAATCTAGAAAAAATAGCAGCTCCTACATTGTGTCTGAAGTACGGTTAGTAAAACTCAACCTTAATAAATTTTACATCCTCAGTAACAACTTGTTTTTTTTTTTTCAAATATTTACAGCTGAGAAATTTTATAAGAAGACAATGATATCAAACATGTTCCTGCAAAAAGGTCTGATGTTGCAGGGGCAGGTAATGAAAAGTGCTAAGAAAAAAATGCTCTTGTTCTGATGCCAGTTTGTTTCAGCCTTTATCCAGTCTCATGTAGAAGGACTGGTCACATCACAGGTTATTTGCATTACAACAAGGACAGTTAGCAAGGTAGAGTGAACACACAAACTTGAAGAGGGGAGGGGGGCTTGCAGGAAAACTGGAATTCTCTGGAACTTCTAGTGTTAAAAAAAGCAAAAGCCACATTAATCTGAAGAGGACAGATATTTCTCAAAAACCCAGCTTCAAAAACCAAAATTAACTGTCATATTTAAAGGATATAATCCGTGGATTTAACTTTACAAAGACAAGCCAAGAGCAATTATGATATTAAAGAAAGACACAATGTAAGGGATGTATAAAAGTTCACAGAAATTATAGGAATATATTCATTATGGAATTATATGTTGAAAATGTAAACATGCTGAAAAAGTGAATTGCAGCAAATGTGAACAACTTACAAAAGATGGATGTAAATCCTGTAAAAATGAATAGGTAACAGAACTGATGTAGAGTTGCTGTAAAATGAATGAAGTGGCATAAATCATAGGAGCTCTAGTCTCTCTGCTTCTTTTCATTCTAGATGCGTTGGTTTGATAGTGTGCGTCTGTTAGCATGAATTTAAATGTTATTTTCTAAAATGATAAACTGAAATGTTTTAGAAGAGGAACTGCTGTCAAAAGCTGCTCGGCTTGAAGAGGCAAACCTAAGCGTATGGAGGTAGATTGGTGCCAGATTACCAACTTAATTGACTGGGTTTTGAGGTGCAGGGAAGTTTGTTTTTACAGCTGAAAATTTTATAATGAAAAAATATTTTGAAAATTCAAAAATGATTTTAAACTGAAAAGAAAAAAAATGTTAAAACTAACATTAAAGCTTCTATTCTGGTGTCAGATTTTTCTTTTTCAGCATCAAACTGTTGGTCCCTCTGTATGGGGGGCGGGGCTTAAATTACATGGGGTGTGGGATTATGCCTGACAGCTTTAGTGTCTGGACAAAATATTCCCATTTATTTTCCCAGTTTCCTATTCAGGATAGAATTTAAACTTTAATTTGAATATTTTTTAAATTTGAATATTTTTTATTTCTTTTCAGTTTCTTTTTAGTTTAGGTAAATTTTTTTTTTTTTTTTTTTACAATTTCAAATTTTTTTTCTTCAATATCAAAAAATATTTTTGGACCAAATTTATGGCCTCCATGTAGCTCCATAGAGTGGCACCAAAACAAATTTTGTAAGCAGAAATTTGAAAATGTTTTCTATCTTTCCATACAAATAGATGAATCAAAAGGCGGTTAGTAACTAGTTACATTTACTAGTTACATTCATTTGTTTTCAGTTTCTTTTTTAGTTTCAAGTTTGAAAAATATTTTTTTGACCAAACTTTGTCCGCATGAAATTTGAAAATGTTTTTTAATCTCTCCATACAAATAAATGTATCAAAGGGTGGTTAGTAACTAGTTAAATTTATTCAGTCACATTTGCTTGGTTAACCTTTTGTATACTTGTATACTTTTAGAAGTATTTGTTTTCAACTCTACTTTTTATTTTAATTGAGTAATATCTTTATAAAATATTGCAGCTTTTACTGTAGTGAGATGTTTGACCACTTTACCTGCTGTTTATCTTTACTAAAAAACAAACAAGCTTGTTTTAAACAAATTTTCTCCAAACACACACAGTTAATGTTTATATCAAAATGAGTTTTCTCTTTGGACACAAGCTTACTTCAGACAAATGGATCCACATGATAATAAGAAAAAAATAACCCTGGATCACTGCATCATAAATTAAAGTATGGTTTCACTTCCAGGTGTCCCTTTCTGCCAGCTGTTCATCTCATGAATCCCTCCCACACTTACTCTTGCGCAATATCCTAAAATCATCAGAGTCCTGTATTTGTTCGTCCTCCCTGTACCACATGACCTGCAGCGGGGGGGTCCCCCTGAGCCGACACTCCAGCACCACCAGCTGACCCTTCACTGTGGACACATCATGGAGGCACTGGGAGAAATGATGATGAGGAGCGACCAATGAGACGGACGTCAGAGGAGGTTTATATAGAGCAGGAGATTTCTGTTACCTTAACAAACGTTGGCGCCACTCCTTTCCCTGAATACTGCTGATTATAGACAGGACTCTGAGTCTGCACACAACAAACAGACATGTTAACCAGCTCTGGGGGTGGACTAATGACTGTTTTCCATATTTATCTTTATGCACAAAGGCTGCAGTAAAGCAGAGCATAAAATGTTACATTTCCCATCTGAATGGCACATTTTCATAACGCATCAGGATCTCAGTGATTACCCTCTGAGGGCTGACACACAACGGATGCACCAGGCTGGAGTGTCTCTGAGCGATCAACGTGGAGGAGGAGGATGTGGTGGAGCAGGAGGTGTGCTCCCGGGAGGAGGATGCAGCAGAGGAGGAGGAGGAGGAAATGGTCAGAGACATGGTGCTGGTCTTCTTCTGCACCCCCTGGACCCTGCAGGGTGGGACACAATGGCAGACATCACACCTTCTGCTGTTTTTACCGTCCTCATATTGTGTGGGTGTGTAACTCACTGGGCCATGATGGAGTCGATGTCGCTGGCAGGGAGGGAGATCCTGTGAGTATAAACATTGGGAAAGCATAAAAACAAACTCTCCAACAGACCCCGCCTCCTCCTTTGTTATAAGATAATTTTATGGCTCATCTCTCTTCACTATAGCAAACCCCTGCAAAGTCCGTATAACAACAGCAGATGCACTGATCTGATGTAAAAGCTTCCTTTAAAAATGGACAAACCCAACTACACTGGTCTTTGATGCTGTTTGCAATATGTGGATAATTAGATTTGAAGCAATGATTGTAAACTAAACCAATAGTTTGGCCTATGAGTTAACTATTTTATTCCTTTATGGGTTAAAAGTTTAGAAGTTTGGGAACCTCTGCCTTAGCAGACAGAGGTTGAGAGGATAGAAAGCCCATTTCACTGTTAGTGATTGAGCATATCCAGGGAAAGTTTAGGTAAATAGACTCAACCCAGAGATACAGCCAACTTCTCATAATCTGTCTCCTTGAACCCCAGTCGGCCTCAGCAGATGGCCGCTCACACTTAAGGCTGATTTATACTCAGAAACCAGGTCGTCTGCCTGTGTGTCACAGTGAACGCAGATATGCCCCGCCCCTTCCGCAGAGACCCTCTGCTGCACCTCTCCAAAACTGTAGGTGACAACAGACAGGAGGCCTCTTATTGGTCAAATCTACATCCGCTCTACTCTATGCATATTTCCTGTTTGGTACCTTAGCTGCTTGTTTTGTTTGTATGACCGCCATTGTGGAAAAATGACTCATGAAGTTAGACCAGCTAGAAGAGCGAGGTGAGTGAGAACGCCGGGACCCTTTTTCCATCTGGATCCCCATGTCCCTCCATTGTCAGACAAACTTGCCCCTCACTCCCTCATCGCCGACCGTATTCAGACCCACAGCTGGTTCTCCTGATTGTCCCTCTTCTGTTGTGGGAACGTGGAAACAAATGCCAGTGCAGACCACGCTTGAATTTTGGGCATAAATAAAAATATCTGCATCAAGCTCTCACTGCATTACACACTGCTGCAGTGGAGAATAAACCAGCCCTTAGCCTGGTTCTGCTGGAGGCTTCTTCCTGTTAAAATGGAGTTTTTCCCTCCACTGTCGCTACAAGCATGCTAAGTGTGTGAGAGATTACTCTAGGGTCCTCTAGGGCCGCTGTCCTGCAGGTTTCAGAGGTTTTCCTGCTCCAGCAGAGCTGATTTACACTGATAGTTGATTAGCAGGTTTTAGCTGAACTGCAATCATCAGAATCAGCTTTGCTGAAGCAGAGAAACCTCTAAAACCTGCAGGACAGCGGCCATCCAGGACTGAATTTGAGGATGCCTGCTGTAGCGTCAATGAGTCGATGCAATCAACTGGTTTCCTTACATAGAAAACTTTGAATCAACTGCAAAGTGCCTTGAGATGACGTGTGTTGTGAATTGGCGCTTTATAAATACACTGAACTGAATTGAATTTGAGCGCAACCCACCTACTGCCTAAACTCAGTGACAATCAAAGCAAACACATGGAGAGAGCCTAGCTTTAACACATGGGCTCACTCTGCATCACTTCCTCCACATGAAATCACTGTGTCTCCATGACAGCTGGACTTTATTTAGCTGTAGGATATGGTTTCATTGCTAACTGAAGGTGTGTGCTGTCTTTCAGTTCCCAGCCTTAGTCTGTCTTATGGCTGCTGCAGAGAAGGAGCTGATAGAAGAGCCTGGGAGTCATGTTTCTGGGCTAAATTAAACTCTGCCTGCTCCTGAACACAGAAGAGGTTCCCCCATAAACAAGTGACAGAGAACGCAGAAACTTTCCCTCACTTCTTTGACCATTTTGATGGAGTCTTTGCAGATCCAGCAGCGATCCCTAATCCAGCTTCAGCACTGTCTACATCAGACCACCACCACTTAAGGAAAGGAAAACAGCTGCAGCCTTTGAATTATCCATGCGTACATCTAGTTCCCCCAATAGATAAGCCTTGAAACAGGTGTATTAATGTGTGCGTGTCCCTGTTGTTGATGCAGCACCAGCTGCTGCTGCTTTGTGTCAGTTGTCTCTGTTACATAACCACACAATTTATGGCTGCATTTACCAATCTGTTACCCGGCAAGTCAGACGAAGAGGGAAACTAAGAGTGAAACTCTTCAGTCAGATGACCGAGTGCAACACAGACTGGGGCCTAAATGCTTTAAATGCTGAGAGGTTCAACCAGCATACGGAAACTGATGAGGAAAAGTTCACTTTCTGACAGGAAAATCATGGAGGCTGAATCAACAAAATAAGAAACAAAAAGCCCAACAGAAGCAAAACAGCAAAAAAACTGAATATTACAGAAAATCATTTGCAAAGAAACTTTTATAAATGATTATGTCCAAAGAAGTAGGAAACAACAAGAAGGCCAAAAAAAAACCAACGAAATAAATAAATAAACCAAAGGTAATCATCAAAGTTTCCTTATTGGGTTCATTTTCTTTTTCTTAATGAGTCAGAACTCTTAATAGAAATATGATCCTACCAGTTTTCTTCAGGGTGTTTTACTAAGCAGAAAATAGATCAACAACATCATCAAATACAAATAAAAATAGATGTAAAAAAAACAGTAAATTTGTATCTATGTGTCAAATAATAAATTAAATTAAATTAATTAAATAATAAACAAAGAAAATTAAATATTATAATTTCAATGAAAAAAAAATTTATAATTATATCATCTCTAAGCCTAATAATAAATTAAATAGATGATAAAGATGATCAAATAAACAATTATTTTGAATTTAGATTTTTTTTAAACCTAACAGCTAAGCAGGAAATGATGAAAATTGTCCAATTTATAATTTCATATTACAAAATAAACTAATAAAAATTATAAAAATATTTAACTTATATATAAAAAAAAAATAAATAAAACAAATGATGCTTTTCATCAACCGTCCGAGTGTCACAAAACAAAACACTTTCATTTTAACCAGGGCAATATTCATATTCAATGAAGAGACTCTGACAAGCTTATAATGTTTATATACGGTAACCAAATAAAACTTCACTGAAATCAAAATTTTTCTTTAAGAATTTGGGAGCTGAGAGCAGCTAACAGGAGAAAATAGGAAGAAACCAGCATTTACTGGTGAACTGTCTCAGTCCACCTCCCAGTGTTTAACGCCAAGCATCCCATAGTTCCCAGTCCCAGCAGCTCTCAGCTGTGAACACATTTAGCTCCTGTTGTGGTTTCAGGTGCAAACATAAAGAAATGGAGCCAGTTAGGTCTTTATTATCTTAGTCTGGCACCTTTGGTTCACCGTCCATAGATCCAACGTAGACATGCAATAGTAAAACAGTAGAGCTTGCATCTGCATCCTCCGCAGTTTCCTTAATTTTAGCAGCTAAATAGGATGATCTGCCAATGATGGGAGCATTTTTGGCTTTAAAAACAGGTATTTTGGTGTTATTCACTTGAAATAAGCTAATAGATTTGTCTTTTGTTATTTTTAAAATATGAATCATCTTATTCTGTTGGCAAATTGTCTCATTTCTTTGCTCAAATCAAGCGAAAATACATTGATTTGAAGAAAAACCGACTGACTAAGATTTCAATTTTTGCAGCATAGTGAAGCAGAGAGAAACAGTGTGGGATCCAGTTATAACAACCAGTCTTTTAAATAAAAAAAAGTATTTTATAAAAGTATTTTATCGGCAGCTTCCAGCTGTTATTCAGCTGTTTGTTGACTGAATCAGGGGAAACATGAACATGTCTGCTAATCAAATAAACAGCATTTCACATGTATACAGTCCCCACTTTCTCATTAAAATAAATAAATAAAAATTATTTGTAATTTTCAAACTAGATCTGCATTTTTGACTGATAAATTAAATTTAAAATAAGGCATCTAAACTGCAGTTTCATTTTCTTCTCCAAGACTGATCATTTTGTAACTTAATTAAAATGATCAATAAAATATTATTTTTAATTTTATTTTTAAAATATTCTGCAGAAAAAAGTGACCACAATTCATCTGAAAAAATAAAATATGCAAAAAAAAAAAAAATGCAAGCAGTTTAGAGCAAGCAGTTCCCTACTGAACCAGAAGGGGGCAGAAGTGATAAATTAACCCTGAACAAAAAATACAGAAATGAATGATTCATATTCAACATGATAGATTTAATTTTCTCTCTCTCTCTCTCTCTTTTTTTTTGGTGTTTTCTGCTAAATACCTTTATGTCTCACAGTATAATCTAATTTCTACCTACATTTGTTTGTTTATTGTATTTCTGGGAACAATTAATTGTATGCTTCTTTATTTATTGAGCATTTATTTATTTCTGTATATATATTTAAATATGGTAGAGTTGGTCCTTCATAGTCATCTAGGAGTCTTTTATGAATGTAAAGTCATTTAATTTTTATATAATGCAGAAACATAAATGACTGATTTACACAGTATTGACAGTATTGATCAGAAGTCTGCAACCTGCGGCTTTTTTTTTTTAAATTGCATTTTATAGATCACACTCTCTTCACATGCTGGACGTTGTTGCTAATGTCCAGCAGACCAATAGAAAAGCCTCTTTGCTCCTCACTGGAGGAAAGCCCGCCCCCTGAATTAAATGTGATGGAAAACGTAATTAAAAAAGAATGCAATTCCTAAAACTCACAACAAACATTTCTTTTTTTAAATTAACTAAGATATAAAATGTGTAAAACAGATTTTGGAAAAAGTATAATTTTATTTTTTAGAGGCAGAGGCTATCATAGAATCAGCCAGTCAAAGCTCTTCTAAAATTAAAGAAATCAGGGCTGATCGACCGGCCAGCCGATCGATTGGTTCGCCATTATTTTTAAATCTTAGGTTGAGAAAATGTCCTTTTTTAAAACCACATGAATATAATAATAATAATAATAATAATAATAATAATAATAATAATAATAATAATAATAATAATAATAATAGAAGAACATTTAATCCTAAAAAAAAAGTTTTATTTCCAAACCTGAAAAATAAAACAGTGGTTCTTTAATAAAATAAAAAAACATTTTCTTGCATAGATATTAAAAAGCAATAATAATGTTGTCATTTGTCATTAGTTTTATTTTAATGGTAATAATGGCTCCTTGGTTTGTTAAAGTATAATAAATATTTATCTAGGATTATTAAAAACGAATGTTTTCCTCTTTAATGTTCCTGCTGGTCATTCTGATGAGTGCAGACTGACCCTGAACTAATTATTGGTCTATGAACATTTTCTGGCTCCTCCAGTTCAAACAGTAACTGCCCTTTAACAAACTAATTCATTTCTTCTCACAGCCTGATATTAGAGTGCTTTGCTGAGTGGCACATATTCAAAGTCAGCAGCCCTAAAAAAACAAAAACACTTTCTTTTTACTGAAGAAATAGTCAGGGTTGAAAAGCTTCAAAATGCAAAGAAGGCATTTGTTATGGTTCTCCCCATTAGGGAATCTCAGTTTTTAGTTTTCAGTTATTAGTTGTTCTGTTTTGTTGATCTTTGGTTTATTTTCCATTATATTCAAGCAGACTTTAGTTGCTCTCTGCTGCCCCCTGGTGCTTGTTTCCTTTCCCCTTGGCTTCCTTCTAGTTAGTTCCACTCACACCTGCTCCATATTCAGCTCATTAGTCCATGCTTATATTCTCCACCTCTGCAGTCGCTCAGTGCTGGTTCCTTCTCGTTATTTTGTTGTTCCCTCTTCCCTGGTTTCCCAGGTGAGTTCTACCTGATGCTTTCTGTTTTTTTATTCTTAGTTTTTTGGATTTTTGGTTCTCTATGTTCTTCATTAAATCTTCAAGATTCACCTCTGCCTGCTGGTCTGTGCATTTGGGTCCTCAAAAGCTCCACCCCATTGTGACAGAATTGTCTTATTTTAACCCCCAAAACGTAAGCAAACATCGGCGACTAGCAGACAAGAAGAAAACCGGCAGAGAAAACTTTAAAACTGCTGTGAAATCGAAAATATTAAATATTTTTTAAAGAACAAAAACACACAGGTAGAACAGCATCATCAATGATTCAAGTTATGTTTCATATATATATATATATATATATATATATATAT
>JAGKQL010000054.1:32760453-32959109 GCA_018398635.1 Cyprinodon brontotheroides
CTGGGTCCAAACACCATCACCTCTGTTTTGTTTTCATTAAAGTTTAATGGTGCTCAGACGCTTTTGCGATGCCCTGCAAAAGCAGCAGCTGCTGGAGTTGAAAAATTTTACTTTTGCTGCTTGACGTGCCACATCAACCAATCAGAGAAGCTGATCTGGGAGTTGGCAGGGAGACGGACACAGCTCTGCTGATGCAGATCACTATGATCACTCTTCTGAAACGGTTTATTAACGCCTTAATTAACTTAAAATGCTGAAATCTGCCGGCAAAACATGTTACCTATTATTATCCCGGTTGCCTGCAGTTTGGATTACGTACATGAAAAACACCTCCCTGCTGCCACGGCAAACCGTGAGGAGGCGACCGGGCCAGAGGCTGCTGTTGAACAGCATTCCTAGTGACAGCACAGTGCTATTGTACGGGGGTCTGAGTGGCTCCCACAGAAATATTATTTGAAGGCAGGATGGTAATCTAGACAAACTGCACAGATTAAGTTTTTAGGTGGACTTTCTCACTGAAAAACATGTTAAAATTTTACCCACTGATCACGGCAAATACAGCTGCCATTGTTACAGGCAAAGAAAGGATAAGGTAGCTCTGCCCAATGCGCATCAGACCCACTTTTTCCACCGTGCAGCCAGAGCAGCAAAGATGCTTCAGCAGCGCGTCAGAACTAAACTGGTACAAGCATCAAAAATGAAGCAGCACAGGCGTTTTTGCTGCTCCTGCTGCTTTAGGTGTGAACGTGGCATTACACATCCTTCTTCATGGCATGAAGGGGAGGACTGGTATTTTGAGAAGATCCATCTGGCCAAGATATATTAACCCAGAGGGAACGGCCTTGATGAACTCAAGTTGTCTTTCCTCCAAATGTTCAAGTGTGAGAAAGTTCTTTATGCAGGTCGTGGGTTGGTTCCCCTGGGATTTTGTAAGGTATAAATGTAAGTCCTGAGGTTGCCTCAGTCAGAGCTCTATCTCTTTGTCTGAGGACGCAACAATATTTGAACCTTTTGTCTTGCAAGATATGCCTCTGTCTCTGTTTTCCTAACTCGCACAAGCAATACATAAAAAACACTTAAATAGCCTTTCGAACGTTACTGTGACTGCTCTGAGCATGTCCGATGATGACGTCACGCAATACTATGGAGAGAATGTAAAACAATTTAATTTCTTTAACAAGTCTTCAATATTTTCTATACAATGTAGTTTAGCATTCTTTAATATTTTAAGTATATAAATAGATATTTTTAGATGATTAGATGACGATGTAACTCTGAGAAGAAGCCATTTCTCAGCTCTGTCACTAGCTTCATCTCCTGGAACTTCAACCTCCTGTTCCTGTTGGTGCAGAAACATTTTGTGTCTGTGTTGGAGTAGCCTTTTGGACCCCTCAAAATTCATAAAATAATGACTTACATCTTGAACAAGATTAATTTATTTACGGTACCATTCTGTTTTTTGTTTTGATGTTAAAATGCTGATATAAAAGTGGAAGTTTAACCTTTAAAGTATCAGATAAACTAGTTGAAACTTGTCCTTAATCATGTCTGCATTCGTCTTCATCAGTCAAATAGGGACGACTGTGAACATTAAAAATCTTTTTAGCCCCAATGGTTAATGTAGCAGCTACCTTCAGGCAGCAGCAAGCGTTACTGGAGAACACATCAGGTTAGTTTGAGTTTGAACGGAAAAAAAATCACAAGAAGCAGCAAAACATTTCAAGATATTTATTGTCGTTCCTTTCTTTGTGTAAATAAAAATGGAAATCTCAAGTCAATTCAAAGAGGAAGGGGGTACAGTATACAACACAAACATTGGTCCAGTGCAATAACAATGTTACAGAATATATATATATATATTCATGGAATATAACCATAATTAAGCTAACACTTGAATTTTGTAACCTGAAAAGGGTAAATAAATCAGTTTTTGATAAAAAGCAGCCAATATATAACTATAAAACTGTTATTGTTTTGCATTTAATGGAGATTATTTTGGTTCATTAATGAGCAAAGATTACCTTTAAAGGTGCATAGTCACGTTACTTGACCGTTTTGTATACGTTGGTAATTCACTCTTGTTTAAATACAATGTTTTCTGAAAGAATATCATGTTTTTTTTACTTGTTTTTGCAAAGTTTGTTAGTAAATTAACCCCTTATGTACCAACAAGGTATGAAGCTTTGCATGTGAAAAGGGGGTAAAAAAGTAAGTAGACTACTGCAGTTTAGCCAGTTAGAAACTCCCAAGAATGTGTGGAAATAATGAAGGAAAATCCAAGATCCACTGTGAAAAAATATGAAAAAAGATAGAAAACCATCTAAACATTGGTGTTAACTGAAAAAGACCTAAAGCTACAGTGGCGTTCAGATGCAGCTGCTAAAGGTCAGTAATACTGATGCTATTGATATAGCAATGACATTGTCCAAGCCAAAGTCTACATAGATAGACTGATTGGTTCTTAGCTTTATGTTTCTCCCTGTTTGTGTTTGTTGTGAACAGGAATTTTCTTCCTGCTTTCGGCTCTGAGGTGGATTCACTAGAACAGAGATGCTGCAGATCAGTTAACTTAACAAACATTAGTTGGTCTTTGACCACAGCCAGCTGTTTTTTTTATGTGATTCACTGCAGGATGGTCAAACTTGGTTTAGTAGTTCCTTTCTGGCTTTCTGATAGCCCGAAGGAGACTACGCCAGGAGATGGCGCCACCTCTTTTAATATCTGTGCATCACACCTGATGCTGGAATTCTATTTAGGCACATAAATGATTATCTAAAAGCTATCAGGACGGAGGCTGGGTGAATATAACTTTATTTTTCATCAGGATGAGCTAAAGTTTGGTCTTCTATTCATTTTTACAGATATATATATAACTAGCCTGGGTGCCAGTCCGAACTTAGTCCCGCCCCACAAGGTTTTGAGTTCGGGAAGTTCGGTCTGGCTCTGCTCCATAGTAGCGCGCGAGTATTAAAAGCCCACTGTCAGGCGATCCAATCAAATTGTCAGGCGGGCTTTATACGATGATGGACAGATGATCAAGAGTAACGTTATCAACCACGTGACCAAAGCGCGCTTAGGTGACAACAATAATGGCTGCTCGCTGGAGAGTTTGGGTGAGTAGATTCTCTGCTATTAGGTCTGTTCTAGAAGTATATCGACAGCAAATTAATTTTTAAAAAGAGGAACAGAGAAAACGCGATCAAGTCTCATCTTCTTATTCTAGGCGTGAAACTGCACGCTTTTGATTTTTGTGGACAACAACTATGCATCGCTAACATACGTCACGCACTCCGTTGCTCTTATTGGTTGTAGGTCTATCCAATTGAGTGCAGAGGCATTTTTTTTTCCTGGTTCGTTCAAAAACACGCCAAAAATCACAGCTCTATGGAGCAGTATCGGACCTCATATTCTGACTAGAATTGAGTCTGACTACGTCAGGCTAATATATAACATGACTATGCACCTTTTATGTGTCAATAATGAAACATTACTACCGGTAAGTGTAATTACTGTTTCGGTCAGTCTGACAGATCTTCCCTCTAATTCTAAAAACCTAAGACATATTTGAACTTTTTTGGAATATTAGCAATGATAACCAACCTCTATTATGTGACACTTAACACTTCCTTAAAGCCACCATCTACCACTCTAACTCCATCCCTTCTTGCTTAAGACATTTTATGTTTCTAGTCTACCTCACTCTGGCCCATAAACAACCACAACGTTTCAACATTCATTCCTTAAGACTATACAGCATATTATCCCCCGTGGGTCCTCACCTCCTGTTATATTAAACTGTTAGGGGAGCTGATTCAATGTGTACTAAGAAAACAAGCTCACCAACCTTTTAAAAGATTCCCATTGTCAGTAAAGTTTGTAAAGACTTTTTCATTTTGTCTGACAGCTCTTCGTTCAGTTACAAAGTTCTGGAAAAAAGTCCAACTACATTTTAAGAAACGGAGTGAAAATCTGCTCTAAAAGCAGTAAAGGACTCAAGACACAGATGGTACAGAGTTGAGCAGGGAAGGAAAAGTGTCAGAAACAAGAAGGGTTTAAAGAGCTGGTGGGAGTGGAAGAGATGTGAGTCAGCACAGGTCTGAAACTGAATCTGTTATGATCCCAGCCGGTGGAAGGTGTGGGAGGAGACGCTCTGATCTGTTTGGCTCTCATTAGAGATCCAGCTACTGTGAAACGCTTAGCAACAGGGAGCCAACCCGGACTAACTCGACAGATACAGACATGGAATATTGGCTCATTTTTCCACCCAGACTTGTTGTAATGACTGTAACCCCCTCCCGGCCATGAAAAAAACAACAACAACATATTCGTTCGTATGGAATCAATTTGGGAGTTGAATAAAGCCCAATAAGGACCACTTGCATAGGTAGGGTACCAATTATATAGATTGATTCATAGTTACGGTTTTATTGGACAAATGATGAATTAATTGTATTAACTTCTTTAATTTTCTTAAAATTTCAGTTTTTGTTACCTGGAATTAAGAACTGAGATATTTTATTTATTTTAAAATAAAGATTTTTATTTTAAAGAGAAAAAAATGACCCTACAACAATGAAATTCATCTTGATTGAAAGAAAGCTGGATTTAGGTCAGCTTTCTTTCAACTGTCTCATCTGGACTCTTTACTAACAGTGTTCTTAAGGGGGATATACTAGGGGGGGCATTATGATACACAAGTGCAGCAGAACGATAAACCCACAAACGGTTGCACGTGTAGATATGCAACGCTGTTCCTAATTTAGGATGAGTTTCTTATTTCAGATGCGTATACGCTCCAGTTTGGGCTAGGAAGGAAGAGTAACACAACATCCGGTTTGACAGTTGACTTTAGGCCGAGGTGCCTTTTCTACATGGCACTAGTGGCTCGTTTTTCTGAGAGTAGGCTGGCAGGAAAAGGGGGTATGAAAGAGAGGGAGAGACATGCGGCAAAGGACCACAGGGTCAGCCACATCGAGCTGCGCCATCTGCACGCGCTACATGGAGCTTTTTTTTTTACAAGATAATAACCAAACGCCTACAGTTATTGATGCCCAACCAGCAGATGTTGGTAGTTGTGACATGCTAACAAAATACATTCTGCCAGGCCAACAATTCCCAAACAACAAAGGACCCAAACGACTCCCCATTCCTTATTGGCGGACCCGTTCGTCAGGTTCAATTTATATGTTTTCTAAGCCAAAACAGGTCCACTTTATAAAGCCTTTGACTCAACGCTGTTTCTGACATTTTGAATTGAAAAAGATCCCTGGATGGAAAGCGAAACGTCTTCAAACTTGGAAACAAAGTCCAGTGGATTGTTTTTTAACGTTTCTCAAGTGCTCAAACATTATTTATAAGTTCATACACTTAATACACATTTGTAAGTACAAAATATTAATTTACTTCCCCATGTCATAAAAGCTCGTCTTTTCTAAGTGTCCCGTTGCTGTGGAGCGTTCTCTTCGGCATCAGGTGTAAATTTCAGTTTTCAAACATATGTACGTATGCTGCTTTGCTGTGCTGTTACGAATCCAATGTGTTTACCGTTTTAGTAGAGAACACGGCTAAATAGCGCCTCAATCTGTCCTCTTATGTAACTGAAGCTAAACAAAGGTTAGCATCATTTTTTGGTTTCTAAATGAGATCCCTTCATAAACATCCATCAATTATCAAACCTGATTAAATCAGGTGAAACTAGTCTATATATTTCCATGTAAATTCTCCACATTTGAATTTATATTTTTTTTTAATGCTACATGCAATTTCTAGTGTACTTCAATGTTAAAATGACTTTTTTCCCCCTTTTTTTAAACTAAATTTGAAATGCAGCTAGCCAATAAGCTCAAAACTTAGGAATACAATAGCCTAAAATGTTAGCTAGCTCCAAAAGCTAGCATCTACCATTTTGTTGTAGTTAGCTTAAGTTAGCGAACTCATGAAAATGCTGAGTTTATTATGTGTAATTTGATTTTAGCAGTAATAAGCCAAATGTTCCGAGTTTGTTAGAAAGGAATGTAATTTTTTTCCTGCTTAAACAAACATAAAACATTCGATAAGAAGTTAGCAATAAAACGTTTAACACCCAGTAAGGTCAGTTTTTGTGTTGCTCACGATATCCTCACAGAACCAGCTGCAGTTTCAAGTTAAAACTACCAACTAAAAAAACGAAAAGTATTAAAAACATTTGGCAATATTTCAGGTAAAAACCTGCAGGTCATCATACAAAGCAAGCTAGCTAAACATCATGCTGGAATGCTAACATAATGACAATAAAAATCATTTCCAAATACAAAATAAACATATTTTTGGTGAACTTTTCTTCACACAATGGTCTTTGGACAATTAATGTGCAGCTTGATCATTTGGTTGGAATATTCTGTAGAGTATTATAATCATATGTGAGTATTATATACATCTCAGCAAATTAACCATTTTTTATTGGACAATTATTGATGTTAAACTAAATGTTTTGCTGTTTTTCTTTCATTTCACTGAAATCCAAACATGAAACATTTTCACAATTTAACTCTTTGCATGAATTAAGCTGCAAGGCTCAAAAGCAGCCAAAGCAAAAAAATAAAAGATATATATAAAATCCTATCAGACTGTAGAGTAACAAATACTGATTTAAAGCAGACAAAAAACATGAACTTTGTTGGTTTTATATGTCTGACTTAAAAAGATGACTTCATTTCATAGCAGGAAACATAAAAAAAAAACACCATTATGATGGTTATTGTGCAAAACACCTGATTTTTTTTTTTACACACCAGGGAAAAGGTCAAGCCAAAAAAAGACAAACAAACAAAGATAATTAATTTAATGAAACCCCGAAAAGAGCTTTATGGTCAGTGGCTCCTATTCAACACTAGGAAAAACATTTAAAAATCACTGAAGTAACACAGTCTGTTCTGAGTTTTTCACATTTATGAGCCTGTTTATTTACCCTCTGTACAGGGAAATACAGATGGCTTTTTGATTTGTAAAACATTTAGAAAACAGTGCATTTTAGATAAATCTTAAGCTGTACAGAAAATAGTAACAGTGGACTGTTACTAATCACCATAATATTTCAAAGCAGTTACATTTTTGGTCCTTCTTATGTAAAAATAATTTTAACTGATAGTGAACTATTAGAGGAGGAAGACTATTCAACATACACTAATAAAAAGTTTAATTTATTGATAAACTCCAGTTAATTATCAGATTTCTGTCTGTTTTAAAGGCTGCTGATGTATCTAAATGATGGTGTCACATCATCCTAACATGAAGATAAACTTCCTACAGTTCATAGGCTCATGTTTACTAGAATAAATTAGGGTGGGATTATCTAAAAGTCGTTAATTTCAAACATCTTTGAGGTATGGCAGATGGGAAGTCTAAGCAAACGTCAAAAAAACGGGCGTGCTCCCCATCAGCCGACTGGTGATCCATCGAACGGATACTGATGGTTCGATGTGGACGGATGTCCAGGAACTTGTTACACGATGAAGTCCGAATCTTCTTCAGCGGCTGTAGATCAACCTCTCATACGGATCTGAGGTCCACACATTAAGATTTGCTGCTATCTCATTAAGGCGCTGCTAGCTCTGCCTTCAAGCGACGCGGCAATCAGCTAAAGTTACCTTTCTGGGAATCTGAGGTCCCGACGGCTGCGCTGGATGGATTCAAGCAGAAGAAGGCTAATCGGTAAATCCTGCCCTCTGATTGGTTCAGTACAAATCTAATCCTGAAGAAAGATCTAGAGCCCGAGAGACGGCTGCGACGGCTACCAGCTGAACAGAGAGTTCTGTCCGAGCGTCATGAAGTAGATCTGGCTGCTGCCTCCGGACTGCACCGAAGCAAAGAACACCTGCGGCGTGAAAAAGCGTCTGAGTAAACTATTACAATCTCCTGTTGCTTTACTTCAGTCTCCCTCTTACCTTGTCGTTCCTCTCACACAGGAACTTCAGTTTCTGGGCCTTCTTGTGCATGAAGACTCCCTCCAGGTTCCCTGTATTGGCAGACCTCAACTCTATGGCCTTTTCTCCCCAACCCATCACCTGGTTGGACTGAAGGTAAGCTGGACAAGGAGGGGAGAGTTAGAGCGGCTGGGGGAGGTTCATGGGTTTTCGGAGCAGTTTTTGGGGTCTAGTTACCGACGGATGTAGGCATCTCGCCCCACTGCAGCACCGTGTCCTTGGTGATGCGGCCGTACGTGTCGATGTAGACGCCTTCATCTTCATAGCAAACCAGAACTTCTGTTCCAGCTTTGTTTGGCAAAATGATGATGGCGTGAGGATGGACCGGACCCTGGATCTGTTAAACAAAACCAGAAACATGATTGCAAATGTATTCCTCAAACAGGAATGTTTTAAAATCAGGCATCCCAAAAGTCGGTCCTCAAGGCCCACTGTCCTGCAGGTTTTAAATGTTTTCCTGCTTTAAGCACAGCTGATTATAATGATTGCAGTTGTGTAAAAGCCTGTTAATCAGCTTTCGATTAAAATCAGCTGTGCTGGAGCAAGGAAACCTGGAAAAACCTGCAGGATAGCCCCCCTCGAGGACCGACTTTGGGGAGGTTTGTAATAAAGCGATGTTCAGAAAAACAGTTGGAAAGAATGAGTGACTTTATTTTGAGATCATACATAAAAAATAAAATTATAACGACATGTAGTCGTCACGGTCTTGGTTCTGTTAAATTTTCTTTTGAGTTTTCAGTTTCACTTTGATCCATGTTTTTCCGTGTTTTCTAGTTTTATTTGTTTAATTCCTATTTTGTCGTGTTTTCTGGATATATTTGAGTTCTTAGGTTCTTTGTTGCCCTCTTGTGCTGGTCTCCTTTTCCCTAGCTCCCTTCTAGACTCCTCTATGCACACCTGCTCCCAAATAGCTCATTAGTTCTGTCTTTGTTCAGTCTCCCATATATTCTCATCCTGTGGAGTTCCTCAGTGCTGGTTCCTCATCTTTTCCTGGCTCCTCATGCTTGTTTTCCTTGATGTCTCCAAGGTTCTGTTTTTTATGTATTTTGCTATGTTGGATTTTTGGATTCCTGCCTCAGTTGCATGTGATTACTTCATTAAATCTTCAAGAACTCACCTCTGCCTCCTCACCCCTGCATTTACTGTAGGTCCTCAAAATCTCAACCAAACCCTGACAGTAATAGAATAAAAGGGACTTCACTTCTAGAGATTGTTTTGGAGCTTTTATAGCATTAAAACCTCATTTGGACCAATTTGTGGTCAAAGGGACGTACATTCATCTGTTTTTATTGCAAAGATGGAAACAGATTGCTATGAACAATTGACATCCCATAATTTTCCACCAACACTATTAGCTGATAATCAGACTCTTCCCTGTTGAAGTGAAACATAAGCACCAGCTGAAACGTCTTGTTCAAATAGACTACATTTAAACTGCATGCCTTAATGCTCAATTTAGATTTTTCCAAATATATGTGGCTTCTATGTGATCTTCGGTTTGAACTAAATTCATACAGCTAAAGTGTCCTGCATGCACATTAGAGGAAGCAATGACATCACAATAAAGCCTGCTCTGTGTTGACGGAAGTAAACATGGATGGTAGTACTGGAGCGCTTCTAGTGATCTTTCCCAACATTAAAAACTCAACCTTTTCAAGATGATAAAAAAAAAAGATTGCTCTTTGCATTACCGTCCGCCATGTTTGTTTTTCTTTTCTTGCTGCTTCTGCATGGCAAGATGCGGAATAGGAACCTTTGTTGAGTATTAATACAGGGTTTTTACAGGAATAGGTAACTCTAATTTAATTCTTTTAATGCTCTTAGAAATAATTTTAATGCCATCAAAAAATACCCATGACTCTCATATGTTTTGTGATCTTCACCGTCGACCGGCTGCAGCCATGTCCCGAATTCCTTGTTTTCCAGTCACTGTTGTTAAAATGTGCATTTTCCCATTCTTTTTCTCTGCCTCTTTTGTTTTTTTTTTGTGATTGCAAAGCTACTAATCTCAGAGTCGAAAAAACAAATGGTTTGAAAAGATCACAAAGTCCTTGCATTTGGAGTGCTTGACCTGTAAAAACCAGGTTTACCTGGCAGCACTGGAGCTAAATGAACCAGGCTCCCTGTGTGAAACAGCGCCTCAAAGTGTTCGGTTCTGGTATCAGACCCGTTTGGATCAGCAGATCAAGAGTCATGGAGTTCCTGGCAAATTCAAGATTATATTCAGACTCTAGATTAAATTCTCCATTAGAGAACCAGAAATATTTCTGATGAGCTCAAGGTCAGAGTTAACAACAACTGTTAGCTTAGTTAGCTCTGGTGTTTAAGGGTGTCACGACCCGATCCGTCCGGGAAGCACGATCTGTCCTGCGCATGCCTGAACAGAATAACTTCCTGGTAGGCAATACTTTGTTTTTCTTACTTACTTTTTTATTCCTTTGTCTGTTCCTTTTGAATATGTTTTTTTTTTTGGCATAAATATTGCATATTCTAAAAACAGAAAAAAAACATAAATAAAAAAATACTTAAAATAGCTTTTCGACCATTACTGTGACTGCTCTGAGCATGTCCAATGATGACATCATACAATGGAGAAAATGGTAAAACATATCCATTTCTTCCATATATCCTATATAAGATGTAGTTTAGCATTCTTTAATGTTTCAAGTATATAAATTAAGTTGGGAGTTGGAGAAAAAATCCCATCTTTCTCCAGCAGAGTCCTACGCGGATCCTCTGAGGGAGCCTCCTGCACAGGTGCAGCTCATCAAGATCATCAGAGGATCCACTACTTAAGCTGTCTTCAGACCTTGCCTCAACGCCAAGCAGTGTTGTTCCAGTTGGTCAGCCGCTAAAGCCTTGATCTCAGTGATTATCTCCATGACTCTTATCCCTAGTTGGATTCTAACCTCTGTTTCTGTGCCTCTAGGAAACTCGTACTTGCTTCCTCCGTGAAAGCTCTGGAAGAGCTAACCTGCCGAAGCCGACCCTCAGAGCCAAACCCTGAAGATCCTCTGACAACCACCAAGCAGCTCTGGGCTAGAGCTGGGAAACCAATGCCAAGGTCTGCTCAAACTAGACGTGAGACGCTGAAGCAGCTAACGGACTCCTGCGACTAAATCCTTCTCCAGAACCAACAGTGACTCTCCCAAAGTGAACCTCAAGAACCCTCAAGGTACTATCTGTGCTTCTTTGGAAACCAAACCCCGCCAATAACAGTCCTTAACTGTGCTGTCTCTCACGCAAGACTCCGGTGAAACCAGAATCCAGGCCCGAACCAGCCTTCAGCATATACAGTGTGATTGTGCAAATAAACTTGTTAAACTTTTCATCCTGTGTCCGGCAAGTGGTGTTCTGCATCTTTGGGTCTCCATTAGAGAACCAAAAGATCATGACATAAATAAGTATTTTCAATACATATTTTTTGGTCACCCAAATCTTATTATTCTGTTCGCGCATGTAAAGGATTGTGCTTCCGGGACGGATCGGATAGCGACATCGGGGAGCTCAGGCTGCAGTAAAGCAACGCTCTGGGTCACATGATGGATCCGAGTCAGGTAGAATAGTTTTTAGGAGGGCAGCCTGTATTAAGCATCGATAATATGCACAGAGTGCAAAATATTGACCTGAAAAATCTTTTATGCTACTTTAACAAGCAACATTTGGGAATTAGTGCTTAATTTTTTCCTTCAGTCGTTGTATTTTATGACGGAGTATTAGAGGCATACTAAGACATTACTATTACAACAACAACACATGTCAGTTATGGTTAAATTACCAACAATTAAATGTAAATTTAAATTAGTAAGGATAATCCACTTAAGAGCATCAGTGCTGCCACCCACTGGTTAAGAGACGAAATGTTAGCTCTAGATCGTAGGTCTTCAACAGGGGGCCCGTGACCCCAAGGGGGTCCACGGAGGTCCTGCATCGGGGTTGCAAAAGTTTTGGTTGATTAGACTTTTTTTTTTATATTCCTCCCTGCACTTTTTCCCACTAATTAAAAATGTCTTTAAATCCACATTAACATGAATTCAACACACTATAGTAAAGAGATAAATGGAGGCAGAAGATGTCTTTCAGTCATCAATGCACACATTCAGTGACACACAGGAGCTCTTTCAAGCTGGGTAACCGTTTCATTCACAACACCTGTCCCATCAACCAGGAATCAGAATCAGAAAGACTTTAATAATCCCAGGGAGGAATTACTTTCATTACATTACTCCATCTGTAATAGAGTGACTATAGGACCAGTTTGATAGAAAACACTTTCATACAATATATATAATTAGGGGTCCACGCTCCATCTCGCCATCAGTTTCGGGGTCCTGCTCTAGAGGTGCCCATGGCCCCCCATCTAGCTACGACCCTGTTGGACAATGTTTTTCTTTACCAAATTCAAACATAAAGCCCCTCTTCCTCCTCAGAGGGTCAGTCAGTGTTCAGAGCTGCTTACAGGAAGCCAGTTTCATACGTTACCGGAGCGTGAGCCACCACAATCCGGAGCATTAGAACCGGCATCCACAGGCGCAACGCAATCTTAATCCTCTGCCTCGGAATCTGCATCGTCGCATAGTTTATAACACACACAGACACCTGTGCGTCTGTTTGTGTGTGTGAGTGAATGAGTGAGTCACTGCTGTGCCAGAATGAGCAGATGAATTTCTTCTAACAGCGCTGATGAAAGAGGAATGGAGCAGGGAGGTGTGTGTGTGTGAGAGAGAGAGCGCATGGCTGCAAAGCTTTAGTAAACCAGTTCAGATGGAGTGTTGAAAGCGTGATAGTGAGTGGATTCAAAAGCTGAAGTGGGAGTGAAGGTTTTCCATAAAAGAAGGGAGTGGGGATGAAGTTTGAAGCAGCAGTGTAAGGCGCGGGTGCAGCAGGCAGCTGTGTGCAGACTGGTCTAATAAACCCAGAGAGGAGGGAGGAGAACAAAAAGTATCCGAAGGAGGCAGAGGAGGTCAGAACTGACAGAGAGTTAATGATCGCAGAAGGAGGACAGATGTATTTTTAGAGCTTCTTTCTCCCTCCCCAATTTTACCTCCGTAGCTTCCACCCCTACTTGGAAGGAAAAAGCAGCACAGGCGTCGCCAAAAGAAAAGGGCTGAATGTTGGAAACTGTAAATCATATACCAGACTTATGTTTAGATTTTATCACTGCTGCACTTTGAAAATGGAAATGTTGGCGTGCAGGTTGTGCAGTGGTTAGCGTGCTCAAGCAATGTACGGAGGACTTAAGGCTAATTTATGCTTCTGATGCATAGGCTCTGCAACCGTCAAATCTGTCTCTGTTCACAACCACGCCCCCTGCACAGAGGTAGCCTGCAACCATCGTTGCACCTAAAAAAAATCCTGACTACGTGTTGGACAATCGCAAACCCATGCAGACCTCAAGCAGAAGTGCGCAGACAAAAAGCAGCCGTGATTGTTTCCTTGTATGGCTTTCTGGCTGTCTGTGTGGTCGTCCTTCTCGATTCGGTACTGGGGCGCTCCATCTTTAAAAACCGAGGAACAATGGACAACTACGAGGAAAGGTAACCGGTCTTTTTGCCAACTCCACTAACAGAACCTTGTTCCTCTTCGATGTCTAGCAACTCTAGATCCATCTCTATGACCGTAATATCTTACAGACGCGCCATTATTGTTTTGGAAGAAAAACACTCCAACCGGTGCTGCTGTAGTTCTCGTGACCATCCGCCAAAAGTTCTTTGCGAGTTCTTTGAATAGGCTCTGCCCTGCGCTTTGGCGGGAATCGGCTGTGCGCCCCTAGAAATTCCAGACCGACGGTGCAGAAGCATACCAGCAAAACTGGTTCACGCTACCAGACCCAAGCGACATTTGATGTGTGCAGTTGCAGAAGTCTAATCTGCCCTTTAGTCCTCGATGCGGCCGACCCAGGATCGAATCCGGCCTGTGGTCCTTTCCCACGTCTCTCTCTCTCTCTCATACCCCCTTTCCTGTCAGCCTTTTGTCGAAAAAACAAGCCACTAGTGTCGTAAAAAAACTAAACAAAACTCAAAAAAATGGAAATGTCCTGAGAGCTGTACTGAATGAAATTTATTGTTTTATACTCTCTGTGTGTACAGAATGACAAGAAAGTCTGTCTATGTCTAAGTGATGGTGTGCTGTGTCATTAACCACAGAAAACTTTCTGTCAGAGGAAAACTGATTTGTCTGCACCAAACTAAACGTGTTAGCTCTAAACTTCTTGACTAATGATGGAATCCTTTAGTCGAGACGTGGGATTTATCTCAATTAGCGATGCAAAGAGGGGAGGCATGGTAACAGCACTGAAAGAGATGAAGAGCAACTTTAAATCCATTATTCATGCAGGGGGGAGATTGTTTTACGCACCATCCGCCCACTCAGTGGCACCGCATGTAGTGATAGGACATTTACAAAACCTTGAGAACGCCTGAAACCCAATCATGTGTAAGACCCTGAGCTAAAGCCTTTATATCAGTGTCCTAAAAACCCGTTTAACAGGATGTGTCAGAATATAAATGCAACTATGAGTCACCATCGTCTACAATCTGCTTCACATGCCCACATGCAGCAGAGGAACAGAACAAATAAAGAAGATTCTCCATCAGTGGGAGTTTGGTTCACATTCGACACAGTTATCTGCAACCATGTGGGAATATTCTTAAAAGTTTGAAACAGCTCTGTTGTTTCAGTCGTTGGTTTCTTTAACACTGCAAACTATTACTAACATCCCAAACACAGAATAATCCAGGGAAGCTGGTAGTAAGGGCCGAGCTACACCGTAGCCACAGCTAGCCTGGGGCACGCTAACAGAAGCAAGGGTGTAGACAGACAGAGGCTTGAACTGACAACCCAGTGATGAACGACCGTCGCCCGATATATTAATCCACATCCATTTAATAATTAATGCACATAAACCTAAAAACATGGATCCACTCAATCGACTTTATTTTGAAAATCCCAAGGCATGAGGAGATTATCCGTTATTTTTCTTCTGTTTAATTAGAGGGATGCCATTTTTATTTTCAAGGTTTTCTTCCAGAATCTCCCTGCTTCTCAGCAGCATGATGCAGCCACCACCATGTAATACACTAACCCATTTCATGGACATAAAAACCTGGGTGACTCTTAACTTTCTGCTCCTGAATGCAGACAAAATAGAAGTTATAGACTTTGGACCAGAGTCTATGAAAAAAGAAGCTGATTAGTCAGTCACTTCATTTGGATGGGATTAAACTGATTTTTTTTTATCAGGACCTGTCATTTGAATCCCATATCAACGAGGTTTCTAGAATTTCCTTTCTTTCATCTGAGGAATACTGCAAAATATTAGAAATCTCCTGTCCAGGGTTGATGCTGAGAAACTAGTCCATGTATTTTGTTACTTCAAGGCTGGACTATTGTAATTCTTTACTATCAGGAAGGTCCACAAACTGTAGTTAAAAAGCCTTCAGCTGATCCAAAATGCTGCAGCCAGAGTTCTAATGAAAATTAAAAGAGAGATCATATCTCTCTCCTATCCTGGCTTCTCTTCTTCATTGGCTTCCTGTTAAATCAAGAATAGAATTTAAAATCCTCCTTCTCACATATAAAAGCCTTAAATGGCCAAGCTCCATCTGATATCAGAGATCTGACTGTTCCTTATGTTCCTAACAGAGCACTTTGCACTTCAATCTGCAGGTTTACTAGTGGTTCCTAGAATTTCTAAAAGTAGAATGGGAGACAGATCTTTTTTAGTTATCAGGTTCCTCTCCTGTGGAACCAGCTACCAGTTTTAGTCAAGTGGGTGAGGCAGACACTCTGTCTACTTTTTAAGGCTAGGCTTAAAACTTTCCTTTTTTGATAAAGCTTTTGGTTAGAGTGGCTCAGGTTATCCTGAGCTATCTCTATAGTTATGCTGCTATAGGCTTAGACTGCTGGAGGACATAGGGACCCCTTTTTTCATCATTCTGCTTCATTCTCTCTCTATTCTCCCACTCTGCAGATTTTGTTAGTTCAATCTCTAACGTTCTGCTCTCTCTCTGCTTTTTCTCATAGTAGCTTCGCCTCATCTGTTCCTGTTTGGCTGTGACTCCATCCTGGAGAGGAAACATCAGCTGTGCTGCTGCCATCAACACCTTTGTTTATAGATGTTGGAGATTGACCTGTTTTTCCAGTGTAGTCCTGTTTCTCTGACTGTGACTGGCTGGATGTGTGCTCTCTTCATCCTCTGGCATGGGAGCTGGCTCGGGAGCTCATCTGTCTGGCTGTGTGTTTCCTGGACGGGGCCGCCTTTTACAGCTGCTTTTTTATATCTCTGCTTCTGTCTCCTTGAACCCCAGTCGGCCTCAGCAGATGGCGCTCACACTGAAGCCTGGTTCTGCTGGAGGTTTCTTCCTGTTAAAAGGGAGGTTTTCCTTTTCATTGTTGCTACAAGCATGTTTAGTGTGAGGGATTGCCTTAGAGTCAATGAGTCGATGCAATCAGCTGGTTTTCCTTAGAAAAACTGAATCAATTTGACTGGATGATCTGTTGAACTGTAAAGTGCCATGAGGTGACGTGTTGTGAATTGGCGCATTATAAATAAACTGAATTTAATTGAATTATATACTACTAGTTGCCACATTTACCACATTTTTTGTTATATTTTGTTTAAGGTCTCTGTAGGATATTCAGATAACATCAGGTTGGCAGAACCAAACAAGGGGCTGATCTTTGTACTTTGCTAATACTGGTGAACTTTCCTTTCTTTCTTTGACCCATTAGGAAAACAAACGTCACTGCAAAGGAAACATCCATTTTCTTTCCAGGATAGATCTTTTATCAAATCACAATGCAATCTTATTGTTATTTTATATAGAGGAAACATTGGGAACTAATGTGGAAGTACTAAGGGAGGTTCTAGGTTATGTGGTGCTTTATCTGGGTGATCCTATGGAGGAAAACACACAGAGCAAGGACAGATACCTAATGGAGACGTGTTTGGAAGCCAGTGAGAAAACTATAAGGAGGCAACAGGAGAGATGAGATCCTCCTACAGATGAACAATGGCTGAAAACAGTGGAAGGAATGTTTGACATGGACAGATTCACATGTTTTATTGATGTCTTTCAATACTATTACTACCATATAACTGAGATTCTGTTAAAAACTTTTTTGTTCTCCCACAAAAATTGAAGTGTAAAAAAACTAATGGATGTACAGTATGTCAATTCTACTGGATTAGTGGATTAAAAGGCGGGATCATTTGCAAAAAACAGCCAATTAGAAGCAGAGTGACAGTTTCTTATTGTTTCACTGAAACTGGGTGAAAATTAAATGAATGTATTTGATAAAAAAATCTTTACAAACATGTCATTTTAGACACGTCAGAAAAAGTTTGTTAACTTTTGGAAGCAAAAAAACCCCAGAAAACAGGGAAACTACTTTTGTATCTTTTCCAAATAGATCCTAATGCAGGATGTTTAGATCTTTATTAAAAACCTCAGTAGCTTTGCTGTAGTTCATTTCCGCATCGTCAACATTTGCACAGCTGGAGTTATGGTTTCTATACGTTTGCAGCCTTATTTATTATATTTCCAAAAGTTTTATTTACTGTAAAATACACAGAAACTAATCAGGCAAAGCAAAGAAATCCCCCTGTTCTTCTGTATTCAATCTTCCTTTCTTCTCAAACCCACTACAGCAGAACCAATAAACATCCTGAAGTTTTTAATGAGCCGCTGTAATAATGAGGAAAGGGGCGGCGGCGGCTTACGTGTGTTGGCAGGTAGAGGTCATACGGGGTTCCAGAGTCGACATCGATGGCGTGGAAACCAGACAGGGAGCCGTAGATGACTTTTAACCTTTGACCTTCCTCTACTGTCAGGTCGACTGACAGCGGTTTCTGAGGCAGGGACCTGAAGGACTGAGCAGAAACAATAAGACCATCAAAGACTGTTTCCATCTCAGATGGTTAATCTCTGCTCTGCCAGTTCAATCATTGACTGAGGGACATTTTGAAGAGAAGCTGCATCACACTGCTGCGCTGAGGACAGTCATGCCATCTCTTACACAAAGTATATATGGACGTTTCTGAGGAGAGAGGCTTAAACTCAAAACAGCGCAGGAGAAAAAGTAGCCCAGGCCTCAGAGGACAAAAATAAACAGGACACGGCTCCGCTGAGAACCTGTCCTCGTACCCTGGATGTCTCACAGCCGTGGAAGTGACCCTGTTAGATTTTCTATCAGGACCTCATTCTGATAAGACCCAGAATACAAAGATGATGGTGGATAGGAAGGTTAACCAGTTTAACTGCTGAATCTCGTCCTTAAAGTAGTAGAGAAATCATATTTAAGTGTCAAATCATTCTGGGTTAAACATGTATATAATAATATACAAATATCAGATGATATTTACCCAAACTTTAGAAAATTTCTAAATAAAAAAAAATCCTGTCTTTAAAATCTGTGTTTTTTCTTTTTGCTTTCGTTATCTTATTCAGGCCAGTTATACGTCAGCCTAAATTCAGCCAATCATATATCATTGGTCATCTGTCAATCACATTTTTTCAGTTGAATCAACGGTTAAAATCAGAATCCTTTCCCATTGAGTTCCGTCCCAGTGTTCACGGGGATGGGCGTCTGTGTCTTCAGCAGGCGTAGAGCTAACAGAACTGGCAGCGTTGTTGAGGGCAAGGGCTCAAAACATGCGGCTGGAAGCCTTCTACACCAAACCAAGCTTCTGCCGCCCTGGCGCCCTCTTCTTCCACAACATCTTCGTCCCGCTTTCCTCCTCTAAATAAAAATGGATGACAGAGGAGACTCATCCACGACCTCCCGACACTAAAACTCTCTCCTCCTCTTGCATGTTTCCTCCTCTGTCCATAGCGTTCCTTGACAGCGTCGCTTCTAAGTCAATTTAATGTTAGTACTACTTGGTCCCAATGGAATTTCCCATTGGGAACCTACTAGCACTAAGTTGCTAACCAGTTAGCAAGATGCTTTCAACAAACCGGCCACAACCAAACATGTTTGCGAACCTTCTGCCACAACAATCTTCACCCCTTGATAAACGACCAATCACATTCACTTTATTAATTCGTGTAAAGTCGGGCACCACTGGGAGAATTTGGAAATGCGACGGTTGGAACAGCCGCCTTCCCTACGACTTTAAAGGGGGAAAACATTGAAAATAAACCAGACGATTTCCTTTAGTGACACAAACCTTGAAGGCCATGAACTTATGGTAGGGTTTGGGGGCCCAGGCGTACACCTCCACAGCATTCTTCAGGGCAATCACCAAAAATTTTATCTTCTCGTATCGCACTGCAACAAGGAAAAAAAAACCCCAGAATAAATACAGAAGAAATATGTTCACACTAGCCTTTTAGACATGTGCTGGGATTTCCTGACAAGTCAACATAAGGCAGGACATACAGAGGAAGTTATAAGTCAGTAAAACATAAAACATGGTATGGGAAGAATGGTGCCATTAAAACTGGAAAAGGAGTGAATAAATATAAAACTTTTACAACTGCATCCCATTTCTAATCTTTATATGAAATTATCTTCAAGTTTATTCAGATAGAACAGACTTCTACAAACATCTATTTTGTGTCTTGCACTGGGAAAATTATCTGGAAATTAGTAAAAATTTCTTAAATTAAGTGTATTTACCCTTGATTTGAGCAGGTAAATGAGATAGTTTGTCAATGGAGTGAGCATTTTTACTCTCAAAATAAGATAATTAGATAATATGCACGCAATATGCAAAGATGTGTTTATAAACCAGATCAAAACACTAAATCAGATGGAAAGGAACTCAAACCAGGCTAAGTTATCCGTCTATGCAGCTGGATTCTTTTACTCAACTAGATTTCTTGAATTGAGATCACAGTGCAAAGGTGGCACTGAAAGTTCTCCTGGCCAGGAAGTGGCGCTCTCGAGTTAGCCCACTCTCATTCTGTATAGTTTGTAGATGGCTGTCAGGTTCGCTAATGCTAAGCTAAGTTTACACTCTTTTCCTTGTCTTAATTAGTCAGGTTGACATTTGCTTGATGGATTTTTTTTTGGCTTAAATCAAAAAAACTGAGCAAAAGAATCCGTTTCTCAGCTCCATCATTGATCTGATGGGATCTGGAAACATCTTAGACTAAGACAACATTTATTGAAGTTTTGTTTTCTGCAGCTCTCATGTCATTTCCACCATCTGGTCATTTCAACCTACTGGTGAAAATCATTTCATGTCCATGTTGACATTATGACTAGCAGTAAATATTTAGGTATTTTTTTCCCCAATCAAAATGTATTACTTTCCAGTAAAATTAATAGTTTTATTCTGCACTATATTAGATATGTTTTTATCTAGAAATGGATGAAAAAGTTGTAGCTTTGACCTTTAAAATAACTTTTTGGTGACTAAGAAAGCTGTCAGTTGTTCTCAAACCTGTTCTGTATTGTTCTCTGATTGAGAAATATAACATGATCAAACTGTTTCTATCGTTCTGATCTCTGAAGTCATAAAAGTATCTTTAATTAATGCTGATATTGTATTTGGTCAATACTCAAAGCTGTGATATCTGCATCATATCGGAAATGAAAAAGTCTGTTTCCTCTGGGAAAGAACCGCATCATTTCCATTGTGATCTGACATAACTAGACTTCCACTGTTTCCTTCTCTATTTCTTCTCTCTCCTTTATTCATTTTTCTTCTTACCATCCATGTTGGCACTGATGTTGTGTCTCTTTTGGAAGCTGACTCTGTTCAGTTTCCCACTTCATTTTTCCACAGCATGGCAAAGTAAAACAAAATCAAAACAAGCTTTCACCACAGATTAACTTCTAACCTTCCATATATCGCCTTTAACTTTTATTTTATCCAATATTGGGAATTCAGTTTATATCAGATTCATTTTACTCTGGTGTAAAGCTTTATAAAGGTCTGCTCATTCTAAAAGGATTTATTTTTTTATACTTTGAATACTAAATTTCCCTGGTTGCCTAGTTTCTGTATATTTCTGCACAGTGATAGATTATACCTTCCCAGGTTTACATTTAATTCAAATATCACGAATATCTGGGTTAAATTTGTTTCAATCTTTTTGTTAAAGTAATGCAGGACAGACAATGAAACCAGAAGACTAAAACTGGCCAAAGAATTGTTTTTAAACTAAGAATAAAATAGAGACCTTTTAAACATTTCTCCATCCCTTTCCTTTAGTCTTTCTTTCCTCTGGGACCTTTAACAGCAGCATGAACACCTCATGTAGAAGAGACCATTCCTCCACTCCTGTCTTAATAACTAAGCAGCCTCTAACAGCTAATTATTAGGCTCCATCCAGCTTGACAGCCTCTACATCCCCCCAGCATGATGCTGCCACCACCCTGTTTCAGACTGGTTTTATTTTTTGAGGCAGAAAGAACTTTGTTCCACATGTTTCCACTGCGGCGTCCACTTACCCACTTTGTAGTGTACACAGCCCTCCAGGTCTCCCACTGAGGTCCAGCCCTGCCTCTTCTCCACTTCTGGGTCGTTATGGAGGATCTTGTTCCTTAACCAGGACAGGTAATACAGACGCAGCTTGTTCTTTTTGCCTGCAGGGTTTGAAAGATGGAAGAAGTCTGAGGGTCTCTCTAATACCAACAAACTCTATCTCATCTATCTCTACAAAGCTGAGGAAGAGGAAGAGTGAGCCTTTATCTTTGGAGATCAAAACTGTGACTGCTCCTTGTGGATCACGTACCTGAAATTGTAATCAGGACATTGAGTCCCTCCAGTACTTCCATCTGCTGAAACCTTCGCCTGCTGATCAGAGAGTAGACCTTCCCTTGTCCGCTTCGATCCAGCAGCCAGAGGCCGTTTTCTGTTCCCACCAACAGATTCACGCCTGCAGAACCAAAAACACACATTCCTCACCACGGATACCGACACGGGCCTGAACACATCGGTTGCACATTACTTTTTAATCTCCATCTCACACTGACTGTGTATAGAGAGGCTCCGACTAGGCAGGGTGAGCAGATCTGCACTGTTTTTCACTTCTGTCTCTGTGCTATAGACAAATAAAAATAATTTACCACATTTGACTTAAACAAATTATGAAAAATTACAATTTGTAAGTAAAAAATTAAAGGTCAATTAAAGACAGAGGTCATGGATTAGTGGACCTGGGTCCGGATCCAGACCCACCTGCTGGCTAATCTGGACCCAACCTGATTTAAAGCATTCATAAATTATTGCATGTTGTCCATTGACAGTGTCTAACTTCACTTGCAGCTCTTCTCCTGTTAATATTGTAAAGCCCTGCAGGGCTTCCGGCACCAGGCTACACGTGATCTAAATCAGCCAATGAGCTGCTGTCAGTCTGGGTTGCTGCTGCTGCTACTTTTAGACACAGCAGGCAAACAGTGGCAAGCCGGGGCGATGGGAAAGAAGGAGAAGATGATGAGAAAAAGAGAGCAGAGAAAGTGTGGACTGCTGGAAGAACTGTGGTGAACTGGTGAAAGAAAAGTGAAATGGCGCTCAAAGATGACCCTGCACATTTAGAGGATGTTTGGCTCAACCTGCTGCTGTGAAGCAGGATTCTCCATACATAAACAGAATCAAAATAAATATGGATCCAGGCTCAAAATGAGCTCCTTGATATGTGCTTTAGAATGGCTTTGTCTCCATTCAAACCAGGTTTAAAAATTTTGCAGGGGGCAGCATAAAGCCCACTGCCAACATTAAGACAGAAAAAAAAGAAACAAAAAAAGATCAGTTCAGGTGTTTTATAAAATATGCGAATCAAGAAATTGCTTGTATATACCAAACTGAATGGTTGCTGTTCTCTACTTAAAAAAAAAACACTTAAGATTTTAAAGTGTAAAAATGCCTTTATTTTTTAATAAATTTTTTTATTCAATGTATAACATGGATGCATGAAAACCTGCATTTTAGCACAATCCGTCCTGCCATGCCCCATCAGCTCATATACGCAGCCAGATATACATTCGGGTCACCCTCAATTTTATTTTGTTGAAAAGACCTAGATGATGTTTTTCCCTCCCCAAAATAGTAAGTGTACTGAAATATAATGTGTTAAAGGTTAATAATGTATTTCATGAGAAAGTAAATGCCTTAAAATCCTTTCTGTTTTTTCACTCGTCTCTTTCCGATCTGCACAGGACATGAGATCCTATGTCACTTCCGGGAGCTAACTTTGGATTTAAAAATAAGTCTAGTCTTTTTAAGGTTTCATGTTAACATTATATTATATAGTGCGTAATCTAAAGAAAGGAACAACTAAAATGCAGATTGTTTATTCAGATTTTGGCGGACTGCTCTGAGCATGTCCCATGATGACGTCAGAAAAGCAGTTTAACAAAGAAAATGTAAAAAGCATCAAAACTGTATCAGAAAAGTCAAAAAGCTTTTATTAAATATGTGTATTAGTATTATTTAGTTAGTTAAGGATAGAAATAAGTAATTTTAGTACCATAATGACATTATTTATGGAAACCTGGATATATATCTGTTTGCGCATGTGAAGGACAAATCGTGCTTCCAGGACGGATCAGGTAGTGACACTGTGCTTCGAGCTCTCCTATACCTTTGCATTGCAGAGGAGCTACTGCGCATGTACTGCTTTTAATGAGAGTCAATGGGCAAAGAATTTTGCACATAAAGCGGAAATACGTCACCAAGCCCACAAAAAAAGGAATGACGCTTCACTAGTCATTAAAGATTAAGCATGTACCTTGCACATCTAAGAAACATACATGAATATATTTCAAAATAGTTTAAATGTTAATAGAAAATTAAATTATAAAAAAATATCTATATATGTTTTCTTAATCAGGGTCGTTGGGTGGATGGGGCGGCACCCTTGCGCCCCCTAATGGCCAGCTGCCACTGGCTTTAGGGTAATAATAGTTTAATGAAGCACTAGAGACAAGAAAAGAGAAGAGGATCAAAAAGGAGCTCCAGTAAAAAACATTCAACAGCAGCTTAGAGAGTTTTGCAGATGTATTTCATGTCTATTGTGAAATCAGAGCACTATCAAAGGGACAAACCACTAATAAAAACCTAGCCTAATAAATGTAATATCACAATTATTATAACTGTTTATAAACATTAAAGAAATCATGTTATTCCTGTTAAATGTAGTTGAATATAAATTAATCCAATGAGAGAATCATTTGAAGAAGTGAACTATAAAATGTAGAGGTTCCTTAGGTCCAGAACGGTGCTGGTTTCTGTATCAGGGATAACCTTTTCTGTCTGCAGTGATCAAAGCTAAAAGTGCACAGCTAAAAAACTAATGAATTCAGATGTTACATTATGAGCAGGCAGTAAAAATCAAACTACGAACCCCACAATCCAGCACACAGAACCTCAGCGTTGAACTTTTTCTTGTACTTCCGGATCTCCGGGCTGTCGCTCTGCGGCCGTATGTTGGTTGGGTTTACGTTCACTACTGAGCCCTTCCTGTGAAACTCCCTCTTCAGCGGCTCACCCTTCATGGCTGCTGCACAAACAGGACGGAAACAGGATTTAGCCGTTTTACACAGAAAAAACTCCAATAGTCCACAATCCAAACACTGAATGTATTTTGTTTAGATTTTATGGAAAGACCGACAAAGCGCTGCACAGCTAGTGTAAAAAAAAAACAACAACAATGACTTGTGGATTATGAACCTATTTTAGGATTTCTTTCTGTTTTTGCAGCTTTTTCTAAGAGCTTTATGCTCTGGCTGCAGCTGTCTATTTTAGGATTTCATCATTATATTAATTATTCTTTCAATTAATTTACTGATAAAAATATTTTAGTAAACAAGGCTCAATAAATTTGAACTTGAAAGTGTCAAAAACTAGGAAGCTCTAAAAAATTCAGTCACAAAGTTAAGGAATCCTTTAAGACGGAGATCCTCATCACCGATAAATTAAACTGACTCATTTAATTCCGTTCAGTTTATTTCTAAAGCTCCAATTCACAACTCATATCATCTTAAGGCCCTTTACAGAGACAATTCAACCAGATAATCCAGTCAAATTCATTCAAAGTTTTGTATCTCCAGATAGAAGAAAGCTGCAGCAGAACCAGGCTCAGAGTGAGCGGCCGTCTAATGTGTCCGTCAAGGAAATGTGTCCGTCAGTGAAAAGGAAAGAAGAAAAAAAAAGAAGAGAAATTTAGAGAAAAGAAAAAAGAGATTAATAAAAAAAGAAGAAGAGATAAGAGAAAAAAAAATATATAGTACCTCCTAGTTCACTCCACCAACTTTGGAATTAGACAAACAAGTTGCCTAATTCGGGCTTCGGCCTCATTAGTTTTATGGGGACATCCTTTTATGGAGAACAGTCGCATCGCTGCCCTCCTCAGGGCATTTGCTTGTCCATCATTTCACTGATGTTACGCTGCCGTGCGTTATGCATAAGTTAGGCTGTTGTGGGACATAAGTTCTGAACTCATTATGTATACTCTATGTATATGCTCTAAACCCTAACAACAATATATAGAAAGTTCAGCTGCATGCCAGCTGCTTTAGGAGACATCTCTGGGACGCCAGGTAAGGTGTGACAGGGCTCCCTTAGGGAAGGCCAGCTCTGTGATTGGATGCCCCTGGACTCATTGCAGTAGTGTGGGGAAACAAAAGGACCCTAACTAAAATAACATCTCTGTTGGATAATGTGTTTTCCACCCCATGCATGACGCTGACAGACTGCTGCACCCTCAAATGCACAAAGGAGCGCTATCACAGATCCTTCCTCCCAGCAGCTGGAAGACTTTAGACAACCACCACTGTTCCCAACAACCTCGATATTAATAAGTTGTTACATTCAGGTTGATTTTGAACAGTTTCTACCTTAGTGATTTAAAATCGAGGGAATCAAGGTTCCAGCAATTCAATTCTCCCGAAAGTGGTGCAATCTACTCTTTACACCCATACAGATTATCAAGAGGGGATGGGATTGCGCGTAGGGCGAAGGTTCGCTAGTAAGTTTGGTTATGGCCGGTTTCTTGGAAGCAGCTTGCTAACTAAAGTTAGCAACTTAGTGCTAGTAGGTTCCCCAATGGGAAATTCCATTGGGACCAAGTAGCACTAAAATTGGTGATTTAGAAACCATTAATCGTCAAGGAACGCTAAGTGGACAGAGTGGTGAAACATGCAAGAGGAGGAGAGTTTAGTGTTGGGGGTCGTGGATGAGTCTCCTCCGTCATCCATTTTTTATTTAGAGGAGGAAAGCGGGGATGAAGATGTTGTGGAAGAGGACGCCAGGGCGGCAGAAGCTTGGTTTGATTTAGAAGTCTTACAGCCGGGAAATAATTATTGTTATTTCTTATTTTAACCATTGTGTATATTGGCTGCTACATATGAATCAAGATGCTATGAGTGAAAAAAATTAGATTGACCGTTGATATATAATTGGCCGAATTTAGGTTTTCAGTCTGGCCGTATAACTAACTGGCCTGCATAAGTTAACAAAAAAAACCCGGAATTTTAAGACAAAATACATTTTATGACAGAGTTTTTTAAATAGACATTTCAATATCTCTGATAAAAAATACATTTATATACATGTTTAAGCCAGAATGATTTGGCATTTAAATATGATTCCCCTATGACTTTAAATAAAATGCTGCTGTTATTTGTGCACATCTCTGATGTTGCTGCTATCCACTATTGTAAAAATGTTCACAGCTGTTTATTGATTATTCTTTAGGTGACTGCCCAGTTTTCATATTTGTAAAAAATAAACAGTCACTTAGTCTGTTATTTTTATACACTTTAAGGTTCACATTTGTGTGACCACTTATGCTGTAATGTTTATGCTGCTGTAAAACCACTATTTCAACATTGTGGGACAATGAAGGGATTTTCTATTCTAATCTCTGCAGCTCTACGTTCTGAGGTCATTTAGAGGCATTATAGGAGTGGATGAGGAGGCTGACAGGAATAACCATCGCCATGTTTCATGTTTAAAAGAACTTTGCTGGTTTTTCATTTCCCATAAAAACACACAATAACGTCACAGGAAAAGGACAACATGCTGAAAAGGTTCAAGGAGTAGGATGGCTGCTGCTTGTTTACTTACTTGGACTCTGTGGGGGCGACGATATGGGGATCAGTCTTGGGTCGATGAAGGACAGGGAGGAAGAGGAGCAGGTGCTTTTGGTGGATGGACTGCTTACAGCCTGGTGAGAGCAGAGTCACAGATTCTCTGAAACTGCTGGTCAAGATTCTCAATCATCCAGGTCACAGGCATTCCAAAAGAGAGAAGTTTAAAAAGGAATCCATCAGACTTTTGTTTCCAAGTTTGATGATGTTTTTAGTTCAAAATGAAATAGTGTTGAGTTCCAGGCTTTATATTTTATGGGCTACTCTATAAATCCTGGAACTCAACGCTATTCCTGACATTTTGAATTGAAAAAGCTTCCTAGATAGGAGGCGAAATGTCTTCAAGCTTGGAAACAAAGTCCAGTGGATTGTTTTTAAATGTATTTTTCTGGAATTCTCTGAAACTGTTTGGCAGCTCTAACAGTCTATATACCAACCATGACCTCAAAGTGAAAAAAAAACAATTCATCCGATTTCCTGATTTCCTTTCAGTTAAAATCACTTTGTTTAATTTGTATTTAACTGGAACAGGAAAAGGTTTGAAGAAGGTGTAAATAAAGTTAGAAATCAAGTCATGACACAAGACCAAAGACTTCCATCAAACAGTTTATCATGGACTAAAACTATAGCCCCTGGCTCCCTCTGCTGGACAAACCACAGTGATGCAGCACTTTCTGTTTTTGGTCATCTTCAGCTGTGATGACAGTAATGAGGAATAAAAGTGAAGCTCACATGCAGGTCCTGCAGAGTGGGGGATCCTGGAGCTGTTGGGGAAAGCGAACAGCTGAATTCACATGTTCGCTGCTGGCTCAGAGCGCTGTGTGCTGGACTGGAGGTGGAGGTTTTCTGCAGGAGGTCCGGCAGCAGGTAGGTATCATCGGATCCCAGCCGGGACATCTGAGGAACACAGAGACACAAGAAGGTCAGGAGATCAGCAGTCCTAGGACGGGCTGAACGGTTGGTCCATCAGCGGGTTTCTAACCTGGTTCAGGTTCTGGTGGGGCTGCAGGACGATGCCATCAGGGATTCCTCTGAAGTGTTTCCCTTTTCCATTAGAGAGGCCGGACCTTTAGACAAACAGGCGGACGTTTCAGAACCAGGTGGAAAAATATGGAGTCAATTCTGTTCCATTATTGTTGCAAAAAAAAACAAAAAAACAACTTCATTGGAAAAAAGCATTTTAGAATTGAAACTGTGAGAAATGTCTCAATTTAAAGAAAAAGGTTTCAAGATTAACTTTGAGGTTTTTTCCAGATTTAGTATTTGAAATTATTTTTTCCCCATTTTTATCAGATTTTATCATTTTAAATTTGTCTTTTTTAGCTGCATTTATTTAAAATTGTGTTTTCCAGATGTTTTCCAGATTGTAGCGCCACTGAACAACAGTTATTGGGCTTAAAGTATGGAGGAGCAGCTCTACCATATTTAAAAATAAATACAGAAATAAACAAATGCTCAGTAAATAAATAAACCCCTATAAATACAATAAATAAATAAATGTAGGTAGAAATTAAATTACACAGTGAGACAGAAATGCATATATCTCTTTTAATTAGCTTTTTTATTTATTCACTTTTGTAATGGTTACCTTATTTATTTATTGTCCGTTATAATCTTTAACTTTATTTATTAATTACTTATTTTTAAAGCATTTATTTATGTGCATGTTATAATACTTTTGTCTGTTTTATTCTTCCTTTGTATTTTTTTTACTGTATTTATTTCTTCAACACTATTTATTTCTTCAACACTATTTATTTCTTCAACACTATTTATTTCTTCCTGCCGTTTTTACATTTCTTTATAAAAAACTACAAAGAAAAAAATTATAACATGCACATAAATAAATAAGGTAATTATTACAAAGGTGAATAAATAAAAAAGCTCATTAAAATATATATACAATTATGGCTTACTGATTTAATTTCTACCTACATTTCTTTATTTATTGTATTTCTGGGCGCAATTATTTGTATGCTAATTTATTTATTTATTGAGCATTTATTTATTTATGTATTTATTTTTAAATATGGTAGAGGTGGTCCTTCATATTAAAGGGAATCTGATGTAGAAAACACAATTTGAAAACTATCTGAAAAAAAAAAAAAACTTTTAAAAATATGCAAAAAAAATGGTTTGAAAAAATAATAAGTTTCCATTTATAAAACTTCTTTTCTGCAACAATAATGGAACAAAATTTACTTCATAGAAAACCTGCATTCACTTATCAGTTCAAACAAAAAGCACAGAAGAAATTAAATCCTTTCTTATTTATCCCATTATTGAATTCTAAAGTAACGCATTTATTAACATTATAAAATGAAGAAAAAAGGATAAATATCTTCACCTGTTTCTGTCCTCCTCATCGCTGCTGCCAACGTCGTCACTGGAGGAGGAGTATTCAGCCGCCTTGCTTCGCCCCACAGCTGCTTTTACTCCCTTTGAGGAATAAAAATGGAGGAGAAACTTTTCCAGTTAAAAGAGGCTGGAAGCAGAACTTTAAACACAGATGGAGCTAAAAACAGGAAACTGTTCTGTTTTTAAAGGTGCAGTAGGGGATCTTTTCAGATGCATTTTTTTACCATGTGGCTTAAAGATCTCCCCACAGCAACTTAGCAAGCAGAGAAATAGAAGGTCCGGAAGTGAAACTAAAATAAATGGTTCCGGCTACAGTGAGAAATCAATGAATAACCCCAACCAATCACAAAAGACGGTCTGTTGTACAAGACTGGTTCCTAACTCATCAATTATGGTCGTCTGCTTGTTCCTCCCCCCGTGCACATTCCCTGACACATGAACAAATTGACCACCCAATCCTCGTGCAGGACGCCATGGCTGGAAGCTAGCCACTGTTATGCTACGTTCACGCCTAAAGCAGCAAGAGCAGCAAAAACGCTGCTTCATTTCTGATGCTTGCACAAGTTTAGTTCTGATGCATGGTTGAAGCATCTTTGCGCGTTTTTGCTGCTCTTGCTGCTTGCGGTCTGAACGTAGCATCAGACAACTTTCACTGTCATTTCTTAAAGTGCAGCAGTGATCAAACGTAAACAGTGTGGGACTGTAATCTGTATAACAATCTGATTGCTGCTGCATGCTGTGCTGTAAATCGTTACTACGTTTTAAAACTTGCTCTTTGTCCTGCATCTGCTTTATTCAGACGTATTTTCCTTCTGCAGACATCAGACAATCAGCACATTTCAGAATATTTACCTGCGTCTGTCCACTGCTGTTATCGGTCTTCCTGTGCAGACGCTGCTGCAGCAGAGGACTTTCAAGCTTGAACAGGCCTGAAACACAATGAACTGTGGTTGAATCAGAAAATCGGACGGTGATCAGAAATCCTGCCTCTCTGCCATTAGCCACAACATACTCTAACCTTCCTTTCAGGGTGAAGTTACCCTGAGCCTGCTTCAGTAGATACCAGGAGACTGAAGTGACTCCCACAGCAAGTGTCTCCACAGAACCCTGAGCTAGACTTAAAGACCACTGGAGTTAAATTGGGTTAAATCAATTTAACGCTTGCTAAAATGTCTGTGTTGATTCGCTTCCATTAGCTCCTGGAGTGCTGTAGATTTAAACACAACATTCAAGGGGTGATCTTTAAAGCTTCCAAACACTGAGATAAACTGAACGTGCAAATTTGTGTTTTGAAAGAGCAATAAGTTTGCATGTGAAGAAGCACAAATTAAAATGAGCAGACTGCTATTTCTACTGGCTGATTGAGAATGACTCTAAAAGAACGATGAGGTTCTAAGTAATAATTGTTAAAAAAAAACAAATAAGACTAAATAATATCCACAGTCCACTTCACATATAGGTAGCCTGTCTCAAAGTGCTACAAAAAAATAATAAAAAGATTAACATAACTGCAGTTTAATACAAAATAAGTTAACTCTAAAAAATGAGAAAGTTGTCTTTGTCTGCTAATTGACAGTCTGTTTCAGGATCTATAATATTTCATAGAGATCGGCCGAGGCAGAGTTTTTAAGGCCAATGCCAAAATCGATTATTTTGACATTTTTTATTGAGGGAAGCGACACAGATAATCTCCTCAGTGAACACATCAATTTCCACTTCACAGTTGTAAAACATAGAACTATAATTTGTCCAAAAAAAAAAAAGAAACAAAGAAAATTAAATCTATGCATGAAGCTTTTTATGTTACAGAAGTCCTGATTTTTGTCTGAGGTGTTCAGCCTGGAAAATAAAACTGGTTTTCTATACCTCCAAATCTGGAAAAAGGAAGAAAATGAACAGATACTGAAGTATGACAGGCTAATGCTACAACCAAACCAGGCAGATCTGTTTTCATTTAGATTAAATAAAAAATAAATAAAAACATCGCCAGAGAATCTTACATTTTTACCAACAAAAGAACTAAACCAGGACTGAGGGTCATGTAAACAAGGACCCCAGTTTTAGAGCCCATATCCCCCAGTTTAAACCTGTTCCTACCTGGGTGGTTGCTGCCTGATGAAGAACCTCCATGAGACACAGACCTTCCGCTCCGATCTAACACCGACAACGGACTGCCACTAGATGGAGACAGAGACACACAAGAAAGACAGAAACGGAGGAAGAGAAGGTTATCATCATAGTCATCATCCGTGTCACAGTGTAGAACATGTCCTTCATGCTGTCACAGAGAAGGCCCCGATTCCTCACCATTATTTTCATCTAACTCACAGCAATCATCCAGGCTAAACTAATCGGATCAGCTTAGGAGCAGCTGCTCCTGAGGTTCCATGTGATGTATGGCCTCATAAAAAATACAGTCCAAAGTAAATTAGACCAACTGTAATTAATACCGTATCTAAAACTAACAGTTATCAGGTTTCAAAAGCATCTAATTAAAGGTGATATAGGATGATCAAATAACACCGTATAAAACCACTTCTGATGCCTGAACAAAGCTTTAAAGGAAAAGTTCGGTCTGTTCAGATCTTCTGAAAGTACTTAAAATATGAAATTATTACATACTGTTCAATAAATGCTAACTATTTTTAATCAAGTGGGAATGCTTAAGCATTCAGCTTAACTAGAAAAAGCTGTTTGCTTTTTAGAATAGAATTCAACTTTTTGTCATTCCACTGTCACAAGTACAGAGCAACGAAATGAATTCTCTGCATTTAACCCATCCCCTTGGGGAGCAGTGGGCTGCCATTGTGAGGCGCCCGGGGAGCGGGAGCAGTGTGGGGTTAAGGGTCTTGCTCAGGGACCCAGAGTGGCAGTCTGTGGGAGTGGGGGATCTGAACTCACAACCTCAGGATTCACAAAGCCCAATGCCCCAACCACTAGGCCACCACTTTTTCTAGTTAAGAGTTACTTTTCATTTTATGTGCTTTTTACTGGAGGCATCCATGTTTGTCAAAGAACACTACTGCCACCTACAGGTTAGTGACGTCACGGTGCGGTATCGGCTGTTGATCAAGTCCCAGTGCTGTATCTGGTGTTTTGTCACAACGGCGCTATTATCCAAGTCATCCTGAAAACATTCTTCTTCTTAAATGTTGGCTACATATTACATGTTTTTTTCTCTGGCCAGAAGTTCAATGGCAAATCCTCCCTCTTCAATTTGAATCATGAATAGGAAAGGTAAAATTATAAATTTTTTTCTTTACTTTTACCTGATGTATTCCACCATCCAGCTGCCATGCGCGTGGGCATTGTCGGTTTCACTATAGCTCTGGTGAATTTCAATTGTGAAGTCCTCTGGAAATCTTCAATAATTGTTGTTGATTGCAGATGTGTCTAGAAGTTGATGTAGCTTTGTAAAGCGGGGAGAATGGCACTAGGCTAACAGCACCGTGGCGTCACTGCTTATATTGCTATATTTGGGCAAAAATGTCAGCTCCCACAAACTCAGTGATCGTAAAAAAAAAAAAATCATTTTCATTTTTTTTACTGATTAACTTAATTAATTAAATTACAGGAAACGTATTAGTTTTAGGTATAAATAATGACCCATTATTATTCCATGCTGACCAGACTTTTCCTTTAATGGCTAATGGAGTTTAATGAATTAGCTAAAAAAGAAACTGTTGTGCTTCTTGCAGATTGACTGCTAAAAAAAACACTTGGTCCGAACTTTCGACCCTGAATCATGGCACTCTGCCTCACTTTCTCCCTCCCTGATTGGAGGGGTGGGCGTCTGTTTGCAGTGCAGGCGCAGCACGGTTAATGAAGCCGTTTCAAGGAGGAATACTGAAAGAAACTGAAATGTAAATAGGTTGATTTTTCTTGAGACGTGAATTTTCTCTTGATTTGAGCAGAGAGGCAAGATAGTTTGCCAAACAGAAGAAGGTGGTTTACATTTAAATAAGAAAAAAACACAACTGCATTATCTGATTTCAAGTGTGTAATTATAGAATTATCTTGTTTCAAGGTTGTTAATAAATATTATTTTGCAAGATCTTATTTACACGCTCAAACTAAGTGCATAAAATTATTTTAAGACTTTTTTCAAAAACGTATTTTCACAACACTTTTTTTTTTATAAGTAAAGCCTTCTTATGTAGTAATTGTTAAGCAATCTTTTTTACAGTGAGGGAGGGGCTGCTGCTCAGACAGCAGAACTCATGAGGATTACTCAAAGATGCATGAATCTGGTGAAATACCACTCTGTGCATGATTTTTCATGATGTAGGCCCTTTAAAATGGCAGCACGGTGATACATTTAGCTAAACTCCTCCTGCATATCAGCTGCTTCCTGCTGGAAGCCTCATCAATACAAAGAAGAAGTAGTTATGCCCACAATACCAAAAAATGGATTCCCAGGGAGAAATTTACCTAAATTAAGGAGGTAAAACTGAAATATATCATACTAACTATAAAGACTGTTTAAAAAAAAGTATGTTTGTTTATTTCCTGCCTCCTTCTGATTTTATCAGTTTCCTAAATCATTTTACAAAATAAACCATAATCATGTGAACCGATTATTTTATATATTGTTTCAATGTTCGCAAACTTAGAAAACAAAATAGGTAAAAAAAACATCCTAAAATCAGTGTATTTGCTCTTAATTTGAGCAGGTGAACAATATGTGTGAATGGGCTCAGCATTTATACTAAATATAAGATTTAAATAAATAACAATGACAATTAGGTAGTTTTTCTTATCTTGAATGTAAATCATCAAGTTAAAGGAAATACAGCAATTACAAAATACATAAATACCTATGAATTTTTGCAGTTCAGTAAAGAACTGCTAAAAAAAAAAGATTTGCAGAGAAAACCTCTATAATCTAAGCCAAGTCTTACTTCTCCACAGTGTTTGTTCAGAGACTTCCAAAGACCGTGATCGAGGTTAGATGTCAAACTAGTGAATTATGCAGAATATTTATTAATATAGATCCATCACAGGTTTTTTCCCCCCAGAATTTCCAATACGTTTTAATGTTTTTCTTGTTATTTAAGTTTTCCAGCAGGTTTTGTAACCCACTATAGCATCCAGAAATGTGGTTTTATAAACAGTTAAATCTCCAAATTCCGTCTACCAACTACCACATACTAAATAAAGTACATAACGAAATTTTTCTTGAAAAAGTGTTTTTTTCCCCTTAGTTTCAGCTGGTAAGACAATTTCCGGATAGTATGAGATAGTATTAGTTTAGAATGATAATAAAAACAAATCTCCATAAACTTGATGCCTTTATAACAGTGCAAATAAACTCCTTTCAACCAGAGCATGTGAGCGGAGCGTGGAGCGCCGCTCAAGTTCGCTCTGACTTTATTTAAATTCATGTTTGACTTAAAACCCATAGACCAATGCCTATGCTGTAGTCTGTGACTATAATCTGTTATAGTCTATGTTTCAACTTTACCACGGAATCATCAACACAAGGATTGCATATTGTGTGATAAAAAGTGGGATAAAATATCATAAAAACACACACTAACTATAGTTAAAGGGAAGTGGCCGTTCCAACCGTTGCATTTCTGAATTCTTCCCGGTGGTGCACGACTTTACACGACTGAATGTGATTGGTCAGTTATCAAGAGGGGGGGATTGTTTTAGCAGAAGGTTCGCAAGCAAGTTTGGTTGTGGCCGGTTTCTCTGAAGCATCTTGCTAACCCGTTAGCAACTTAGTGCTAGTAGGTTCCAAATGGGAAATTCCATTGGGACCAAGTAGCACTAAATTGGTGACTTAGAAACCACACTGTCAAGGAACGCCATGAACAGAGGAAACATGCAAGAGGAGGAGAGTTTAGTGTTGGAGGTCCGTGGATGAGTCTCCTCTGTCATACATTTTTTATTTAGAGGAGGAAAATGAGAAGAAGTTGTTGTGGAAGAGGACGCCAGGGCTGCAGAAGCTTGGTTTGGTGTAGAAGGCTTCCAGCCGCACATGTTTGAGCCCTTGCCTCAAGCAACGCTGCCAGTTCTGTTAGCTCTACGCCTGCTGAAGACACAGACGCCCATCCCCGTGAACACTGGGACAGAACTCTATGGGAAAGGAAATTATTCTTGTTTCAACCATTGCGTATATTAGCTGCGTACACATGAATCAAGATGCTATGACCGAAAAACATTTGATTGACAGATGACCGCTGATATATGATTGGCCGAATTTAGGTGTTCAGGCTGAGGAATAACTAACTGGCCTGCATAAGATAATGAAACAAAAAAAAAACACAGATTTTGAGACAGGATTTTTTTTTTTTAATAGAAATTTTCTAACTTTTTGGACAATATGGTCTGATAAAGAGTGCATTTATATACATGTTTAAGCCAGAGTGATTTCACATTTAAATATGACTTCCCTACAACTTTAACAGTACAGAGCTGGTTTACATAAAGTGATCGTTGTGGTAAGAACCTGTTTTTGAAAAATAAATGAATAATTAAATAGGAAATGTGGGGCAAGATGAATGGAGCGAGGTGTTACGTTCACAGCTGGGATCATTTAAAAGCCAGTTAATTAGACAATCAATATAATAATAAATCAAACGCTGTGTGCCCCAGGGCCCTGGCATCTTTACATGAAGGAAAAATGTCAGAAAATTCTTCCTTCCTTCTCCTGAAAATATGAGTGAGCGTGGAGCGATTTCGCAGGAGCGGCAGGAAAATTAAGGTGAGCGCGGAGCAGATTATGAGCGGATCGTCCTGGCGCAACTTTGAATGGCGAAGCGAACATCCTCCTGAGTGGGGAGCGGGAATTGAACAGCGCTCTGCTCCACTCACATGCTCTGCTTGCAACTTATTTACCTGCTGAAAAGGGAAAATCCTTTTCTTAGATCAGTCTTTGGGGTGTATTTCCCACACCTGCAAATGAGACAAATAATTTTTTTTAAAATCCTATTTAGTGTTTAATACAGTTTAGGACCGAACACTAACCCCTGGGGGACGCAACAAATAACCTCTAAGAAGTCCAGCCTTCTCCCTCTATGTTTGTCACCTGCTCATCTTATAATGACTCTCTTTTGATTCTGTTCGTGTATTTGTGTAAACAATAATGTTGTGTTGGACGCAATAGAGGAATATCACATCATATTTGGACAAACTGCTGCCTATTCATTACATAGCTTTTTTATTTAGCTCAGCCTCCCTTTCTAATTTTAGAAGTCATGATTAATAGTGTCTAATTCTTTCTTTAGATGTACGAATACTCCTACGTTGAGAATGAGGAAATCAGGTGGTTATTGCAATGAAAACATGTCTTTTTAACATAATTTCACGTTTAAAAGGCAAACATGATTAAACCAAGGAGAAAAAGCATGATATTCAACAACTAACCGTTCAAAACAAATGTTTTTCGATAAAGTTATCAGGATTAAGAAAGAATACTTTTTCTAAAGCTTTGAAAAATGTAATATCACCAGCCTATAATTTAACGAAAACATGTTTGTAGTCACAGTTTTTATTGGTTCAGTTATGTGAAAAACAAAATACTCAGGTTTATTGTGATATGCATCTCTTTTAAATGATAAGGATCCAATTCATGAGGCCCTAAGAATGGGTCCAAAAACGATCAAATGTTTAGCAGAGGCAGTTGTTTGGACAGAAAAATGGTATTAATGTGAGGAGGACACAATGGTCCAAAAGAGGGGGGTGAAATAGTGGTTTAAATAACCACCAGTTCAATGCAACATAAGCAGAATAACTTCTCTGAAAACACATCGAAGCTTCGGCGTGGTTGGGCTCAAGTCTTTGTGGTGATGACTAATGTTTAAATCTGCACCAGCAGATAATAAAACAAAGAGGAGAGCGGTCATTTTATAACTATATAGACTGTTCAGACACATTCCTACAGTGTCACACAGTGATAACAATCTTTAGCCAGCTAGACAACGTGTCATTTTGAGGAAAAATGAAAACAAAGGAGTTAATTGGCTTCTTGACGTTATTTTTATCACTTCAATCAGAAACAAAGAACATTAACCCCGAAATCCCCACATACTCCGTCAGCGCTTCCGCTCCGCCCCGCTCAGCGCCTAAGCAGACCGCTTCTGCACAAAGCAAAGCCTACAGCAGCCGCTGTTGTTCGGCCCACTCGGGCCTGAGTTCCTTGGAGATCATAGAGGGCATGCGCCAGATGAACCAGGGTTTCCGCCGGATCATTAAAAAATAATTACAATTCATAATTCTTTTTTTAATCAAGGCCTTAATTGGCACTAAAATTAATTAAATATGTTTATCGTTGCATTTATGATTCTTTAATAAAAATGCTTCTAAAACAATTTCGCCAGATATTATCTAAAAAAATATCCATAAATATATATAAATATCTAAAAAAAAACAAAAAAAAAAAAACTAACAATCGCTTATTTAAATGATTGGATCCAAACTATTGGTTATTCACCAACCAGGAAGCAGATTTCTCATCTCCATTAAAATATTTATTTTATACCGAGGGACTTAAAGTTTAATCAAATCCATTCAAAAGAAACTTCTTATTACAGGAATGAAAAGAGATGCTGAGTTTGGAAGTAGTGAACAAGTTCATTAAAAAAAGCAGTTTTGAATTATCCTTATCTCTGTTACAAAAATCTACAAATATATATTTATATATTTGGGCAGAAACTGAACATATGCTGATGATGGTGGGATTTTTTTAATATGTCATATTAGATTAAGCGCTCACAGGGTTCATACAGGAGTGAGTGACTCTAATTTAATGCTATTTTAATGCTATTAGAAATGATTTTAATGCCATCAACAAAAGAACCATGTACACAAGTTATTAGTGTACATGAAATATGAAGGAGCTTGTAAGCAGAGTTCCATGACCTCCTGTATGTATGTAAACACACACTAATACCACACACATATATATACGTAGGCTATATATATATTCTTCTAGCTTTTTCTCCGCCGCGAGCTTCCTTCCGAACATACCGGCTTTATAAACAGTTCCACGCGAAAGTCACCAATCTGTTGCTACTATATTTTAATTTGACAAACCGGAATTTGTCGAGGTTCTTTTCCTCTTTGGTGCGATTGTAATTGCGGATCTTGACCTGGTCGGACCGAGCCGGAGCAAAAATAGCTCGGCTACATAATTTGTCGGTGACGGACGGAGAAAGACGTACGATGGGACGGTGACGCTGCGGAGGAGTAGCGGTGGATGTGGAACCGTTCTCATTGATTTCCATGAAAGACGCAGCGCTTCCCGCAGACGCACGCACGTGAGCTGGGCGGAGCGCTGACGGAGTATGTGGAATCTGGGGGTTATGGTCATGATGGAACCATGAGACCCTCAGCTGAAAATCCACATATAAAGTGAATAAGGCTAATGCTAATAATTAAAATAATCCAGGAATTAGTTAGTCTGGCAGACAGGAAACGAGGAAGTAGAAATTCAGGTTTTCAAGGCAGAAAACATAGTTTTGGCTAAAATAATTCAGAAATTTCTCATGTTTGTCAAAACATAAAATCCATCATGGCCGCCAAGTGTACAAACACAACAGTTAGCTGTTGGATTCACATATAAATAAACCCCCTCACATCCAGTCCTGTACAAACTCTGCAAGAGGAGGTTTCCCTACTGGGTTTGAATGAATACAGTAATAAACTAACTGGATGTATTGAGTATTGATCACTTTTGTTACTGTAGTTGGAACTTAAATAAATAAAATTTTAATCCATAAATCAATCTGACAACAGAAAAAGAGAGGTCTGTTTCTAAGACATCCTGCTCCAGGTACATGCTTAGGTGGACCTTTACCTTGAGGCCGTCCTCTTGTGTCCCATCACCAGCTCTCTGCAGTAGAATTTAGAAGTTGTTCGTTCTGGAACCTGAGAGAGAAAAAAGCAGAGTCTATTAACTAACACCTTCAGGATGGAGGGAACAACTTCTAGGTGGATCATTTCCGGCTTCACTTGTAGAGCTCTACCCAAGGACTTTAATTAACATGACGCCACCTGTCAATCACCATCTAGAGACTCGTCAGCAACTGACCAATCAGTAACGTAAAATATCCCCTCCCCCACAGGAGCGTACTCCAACACAATACCAGGTTTTGCATTAGGAACACAAATTGGAATTTTGTTTAAAAAACATGTCAGAGACATATAACGTCAAGTATTGAGAGAATGACACATCCATCCATCCATCTTCTCCTGCTTAGTCCTGTCAGGGTCACCGTAGTGCCTGCCTTCGACAGTCTAAGGGCGAGAGGCGGGGTACGCCCTGAACTGGTTGCTACACCCTAGTCTGGTCGCCAGGGCAACACAAAGACACACAAACATGCACAAACACACTCACACCTAAGGACAATTTAGAGAAGCCATTTAACCTAACAGTCATGTTTTTGGACTGCGGGAGGAAGCTTGAGTACCCCGAGAGAACCCACACATGCTCAGGGAGAACAAGCAAACTCCATGCAGAAAGACCCCGGGCTGGGAATTGAACCCAGAACCTTCTTGCTGCAAGGCAGCAGTGCTACCCACCGCAAATATCCTTGTGAAATGTAAAAGATAAACAAAAGCGGGCAGTTGATGAGATGAGCAGCTCAACACAAACATCAAACTTAAGCACAAAGTTACTTAATTATCTACAAAAATGTAGTATTAAACGATCACTTTAAATGATACAGAGCCTGATTAAAGTGGTAGCTAAGCTGCTGTTTCTAACACAGTTGCATTTCCAACTTTACACGAAAGTGAATAAAAAGTGAAATCGTGGATGGTCGATTATCAAGGGGGCAGGACTGCAGCGGAAGGCCGATGTCTCAGAAGCATCTTGCTAACCAGTTAGCAACTTAGTGCTGTAGGTTCCAAATGGGAAATTCCATTTGGAATCTCAAGTAGCACTAAATTGGTGACTTAGAAACAACACTGTCAAGGAACACTGTGGACAGCAGAAACATGCAGCAGAGAGAGCTTAGTGTTGGAGGTCGTGGATGAGTCTCCTCCATCATCCATTTTTTATTTAGAGGAGGAAAAGCGGGGACGAAGATGTTGTCATTGACCCTGACCAAGGCATCTTACAGTAGAACTTCAGTCAGTCCCTAGACTGGCATGGCTATCACTGCCCCTACAGAGTTAGGGACTCATTTCCCACTGCGATCAGCTTAGTAGTCATGGTAGAACACTTCTTTGATTTTATTTATTTTTGCTCAGGCTACTCTGAAGAGCCCACAGCCCACCAAATGTTGAAAGGGCAATATTACTGTTAATATATAGTAGAAATTTTACACACTCAGTAATAACATGTCACAGGGTATGGATGGAGGGATGTTCATTTAAGAAGGGGGATGATTTTAAATTTTCTTTTCGGATCGAGGGTGCCATCCCCCTTCATCCCCCTCAACTCGAGTACTGATAGTTTCATCACCTCGCCTGTTGAAATGTAAATCTGTGTGAAGTTTCTACAGCCAAATGTCAGCAATGCTTTATAGCTACACTAGATGAGCTCTGTTTGTTTTCTAATATTTCCAAATGTAAAGGAGGTAAATATGTAACAAAAACGAGCAAACGTGATATTTTCTCTTTCTCTCTAATAACTCCTGAAGGTTACAGCTACATTTCTTTCTGTCGAGGATTACAAAGCGCTTTAGTGGGGATTATGTGAAAAGGTTTATAAGCAGGAACAGAGGATTGTTCAGCTGCTAAATTGTTTCTCTTCAGACTTGCAGAATCCTTCATGCTGCTGATCCCCTGAAGAAAACGCTTCAGAACTGAGCTGCTGGTTTCTGCAAAGCCTCTGCACTGTAAGAGAGACTTATTAACTGCTCCATCGACTCCATATGGCCTCCTGTGAGTTCAACAAGTTAGCAGCCAACAGACCGGACGCCGCCTGTATTTATCATCTCCTTATTAAGTTGGTTAGCCACGATACAAGCAGCCTTATCTGCAGGGGAGCAAGTGAAGACTGTAGGCAGGTAATTAAAATGTTCCGTTAACCCGATGCATCGCCTGAAGAAGGAAATGATACTCATTCCACAGAAGTTAAAAAACAATCCACTGGGCTTTGTTTTCAAAGTTTGAAAACGTTTCGTTTCCCAGAATCTTCACGAGATGATACTCACTTTAGGCGGGGTGTCCGAGTCCCAGAAGACGTTGTCGGTGGGGGAGAACGGGGACAGCGGGGAGATGGCCATATCTGACATGGAGCTGCTGTGATGGGCGTCGCGACTGGAGGCGAGGTTGGCGTTCTGGGGAATGAAATGAAGCTCAGGCGACGGCGGCGCTAAAATGAACAAACTCCGGTGTGTGTGGCTCTGCATACCTGGCTGAGGTGAGCTCTCTGCATGGCCGGGGTACAGGGACTGGAGTTGCTTCCGGAGCCTGACCTGGAGTGCATCTGACTGGGAAGGCCGGCAGCCAGAAGCACCCTGGCTAACTGGGATTCCTGGAGCTCCATCTGAAACAGGACAAACAGTCATAACTATTCCTCTCCTTTCTCCTGAGCAGGAACTGGGTCAGTTAAAGTCCTTATGTCTTATAAACCTCTCTCTGTCTGTCACCTAATAAATACTGCGGATAAGAATCTGAAAAGTGTGGCCTACCTTTAAATTTATCCCTCATTAATGACGCCCATAAATACCAAGTGGCTTCAACGGTTGCCAAATGCTGAGGTTTCATCCCAAAAATAATTACTGGTGAACCTTTAAATACATCTAATTACTCCATAATAATTTATTGAGACATAATAACGGAAGTAATTACATTCATTTTTAAAATGAATTAATTTTTTTAATAAAAATTGTTTTTATTCTTAATTTTAAAGTAATTTCAATAATTTAGTTATTTTGTAGTACATTTTATATTTTCATGGCCTATTTGATATTTGAATCACTTAATGTTTTACATTAATCATGTTTATGTATTGTATATCCTTGGCCCTCCATAGATCTCATATTGATTGTGAAATCAATCTGATAACCTCCCAGCGTTGGGTCTGGAGACCTGCTGGGGGATGTAAACGCCCACCTTGGAAACCCTTTGGCCTCTCTTATCGCCTGAATGATAACGTTTTTTTTTATCATTAAAGCACCAACCTTTTTTTTTAAGGTGTTAAAATTGAAATGATTATATAATTACTTTAAATTGTTGATCATGATATGCTTTTAGACAGGCTTGAACTAGGCTGGTTTAAATCTTATTTATTGGACCGATTTCATTTTGTTCATATTAATGGTAAATCTTCGTCATGGGTTACCTGTGGAGTACCACAGGGATCAGTGCTTGGACTAATTCTCGTTACTATATACTGTATATGCTCCCAATCGGTTAGAATTATCAGACAGCATGGGATTAATTTCCACTGGTTATGCTGATGATACTCAGCTATATCTGTCTATAAATCCTGATAGTTTTAACCCATTAGATAGACTTTTATCTTTGAATTTATTGCTTATAATTGCTTCTTTATCATTCCTACACCTGCGCCATCTTTCTGTTGCTGTTGTGTTTTCTCTTGCAGGGTGATGTAAGCTTCGACAGACTGGACTTTCTGAGCGTTCGGCAACAAATCTTTTCATGAAACGTTAATTCTCGGGAGCACCAGAAGCTTTATTTCCCTCATTCTCGCCACCTCGAGCAAATGAACACATTTCTGGTTCTTGTGTCATTTACCACAGACTAGAATAATGTGTTGGCAGCATTTCTTCCACTGGGAGGGAGAAGCTGGAGGACAGAGGAAGCTAAATATGAAGCCTTTTGGGAACATCACACTGACCTGTGTGAACGTACGCCAAGCTTTGGAAAAAGGAATACGAAAAATACTGATTTATAAAATGATGCTGGCGCAGAAAACCAACAGTTTTCATTTACTGATCTCAGCGTTAACTCCCTGTGTTGGATGTCCTCTACAGCCCCGCATTGGCCCAATGTAGAAATAAAGCAGACGATCCATGCTATTTCATGGTCACTATGGCAACCGCTAAGCAGAGGGCAAAAAGACTTATTAAACCAAGATAGAAATAGATGTGTTGGTGAGTGAGGAGGTGAGTCTGATAAACAAATTTGGTAGCAACAGTAAATAAAAAGAAGCTTAATTAATGTGGATTAAAAAATGTTGAGATATGTCTGTTCTTAGCCTCAAAGGTTCCGAACGAAGATCATGAGAGATCAGAATGAGTTAAACAGCCTCCTTCATGGCATGAAGGGGAGGACTGTTGTTTTGAGAAGATCCATCTGGTCAGTGAAAGATATATTAACCTAATAGGGAATGGCCTTAATGAACTCAAGTTGTTTTCGCTCCAAATGTTTAAGTGTGAGAAAGTAATTTATGCAGGGGGTGGGTTGGTTCCCCTGCGGGGAGTATATGTGTGTTGGGGGTTGCTGTATAAATATATGTACTGAGGATGCCTCACTCAGAGCTCTATCTCTCCGTCTGAGGACGTTAAATACATTTGAACCTTTTTTATTTGCAGGAAATGCCTCAGCTTCCTACCTTCACATTAATGAGACTATCAGAGTGACGGATTAACTGATCAGATTAACGACGACGTCAAGGCAGCGTGGAGCTGATCGCTGATCATAGAATTATTTTGTTTCTAAAGGTTTGCTTTGGGCACAGAGTTAAATAATTGTGGATTATCGTTTAACAACTGTTTGGGAATCCATTGAATAGCCGACAGGAACCTCAGAGATGCTAACAGCTGAAATCAATGAAAAACATAGAGGAAAATCTGGAAAAGCAGTGCACCTGTCTGTTAGATTAAAGCAAGCAAAGATGGTGGCATGTCGGATAAGTCATCTAATTATATTTGAATGTTATTTTGAATCTTTGATAAACTGACTGCAGCATACATTTGCAATAATTGATGAATAGATTTTAATTTGATCCATAATTCTACCAATTGAGGGCATATATATCACATATATGTCTGAGGAGGCTTTTTTCTGTAAACGTTTCTCTATAGTCAAACACTTGTTCCTCTAACAACCTGTTTGAAGATGAGTTTATTTTTGTTGTGGGTTTTTTTTTTGCCCTCACAGCCATTAGTTCCTGTCTGGTTTAGCAGCAGCGATAAGAATAGACGTAAGAAACCACAGCAGCCCGGTGTCTGAGTTAAGAAATGTTCTGTCTGTATGAAATCATCCCATCCTCAGCTGTTACTGTTTCCACAGGCCCAGAAACAGACGCTCTGCTCCAGCCACTTCCTCTCTGAAGTTTTATTCTACCTCCATCTTTCTGATTCATCATCATGTTTGGTGAAAAACACAGACAGTACGTTAAGCAACCTGAGGTCATGAGCTCTATGCAGAAAAGCTAGAAGGAAAGGTGAAGTGTTGGTGACATCATAGACGTTCTGGCCTGTGGAGGAGAGCAAGGTTTACCGCTATGCGCTGGGTGTTTGCGGGGCGGCCTGCAGCGGCGGGGGAAGCAGCAGAACGAGCGGGAGACAGAGCAGCGGGTTTGTGCCCATTAAAAACGGTCAGCTTCTGGACAGGTGCGACCGGCGCTTCCCTTTGCCTCTGCCTTTCCTTCTCCTTCTGTCTGTGGTCGTGCTGCAGCGACAGGAGCTGGGTTTGGTCTTTGGGCAGGGTGCGGTGGGACCTCCTGCTCGCCGGGGGCTGCTGATGCTGGGCCACAGGCTGAGGCTTAGCTGGAGGCAGAAGCTGGGAATGCTGGGAATGTTGGGACTTGTGCTGAAGCAGCGGGTTGGGAGCCACGGCTCTCTACGTAGCAGACATAAAAAGCACCAAACAAACAGACAGAGACTGAAGGTAACAGAATATAAAAATACATGCACAAGATTGGACTATCATCTAGAACTTTTTTAGCTCCAATTGCTGTGCAAACATTTACCATGACCTCAAAAGTATTCAAACCCCTGGAAAAATGACATCCAAGGAGGTCAGTTTTCATGAAATACGTGTATTTTCTCTCGAGTTGAACAGATTAGACAATTCAGCCATAAAATAAGATGATTTATGTTTAAAATAAAAAAAGTGGCTGTAATATTTAGATTTTAAGGCCATAAACACTCATTCCAATTTTTTTATTTTTTTTAGTTCAATCTCTAACGTGCTGCTCTCTCTGCTTTTCTAATAGTAGCTTCGCCTCGTCTGTTCCTGTTTTGGTTGTGACTCCATCCTGGAGAGAAATATCAGCTCTGCTGCTGCCATCAACACCTTTGTTTATAGATGTTGGATATCTGCCTGTTTTTCAGGGTAGTCCTGTTTCTCTGACTGTGACTGGCTGGATGTGTTTCTTCATCCTCTGACACAAAAGCTGGCATGGAGCTTGTCTGCCTGGCTGTGTGTTTCCTGGACGGGGCCGCCTGTGGAGCAGGTGGATAGTTGCCTTTTGAAACTGCTGCTTCTTTTGTGTCTCTGCTTCTGTCTTCTTGAACCTCAGTCGGCCTCGGCAGATGGCCGCTCACACTGAACCCCTGTTCTGCTGGAGGTTTCTTCCTGTTAAAGGGAGTTTTTCTTCTCCACTGTTGCTACAAGCATGCTTTTAGTGTGAGGGATTGTATTTGAGTCAATGAGTCGATGCAATCAACTGGTTTTCTCTGACATGTGTTGTGAATTGGCGCTATAGAAATAAACTGTATTGAATTGAATGATACCATTATTGGTTGCTTTAGCCGTATATTTGTTCTGACTGTCCAGCTGGTAGGTGGACTTCTGACTTGAGCCTCTAAAAGCTTTTCTTCCAGGTTTGACTTGGAATCCTGAAATATAAGTTTGTGTTTTATGACACAAGTCTATTTTCATTTGAGAATTTGCCAGTGGAATAAGATGAACTAATTTAATCATTTTATTCTAAGGATAAAAATACTCCTATTGGCTGATCATCTTGTCTACCTGCTTAAATCAAGAGCAAATACACTGATTTTAATAAACTCTTTAAGATTGACCAGATAACGAAAAGCAAAGCAAAGAGGAGGCTAAACATAAATATAGAGCCCAGACTCTTTTTTTTTTGTACAAGTGAACCAAGCTTATGAATTCAAGGCTTTCTCAATCTGAATACTCTCTATCCAGGGTTTAGCTCACTATGTGACACATCCACAAGTTCAACTATCTTGTTGATATTGAAAAAAAACTTTGACAAACGTAATTTGGAAAAACTGGCATCCTTGCAGCCAAAGTCTAGAGCTCTACCAATTGGAAACTCCTCAACTTCTTTTATACTCAACCCAACATTGAAACTTGTACATCATATCCATTCATTACACACAGACAGATATTTCAAGGGTTTATTTCTTTCAATTTAGGCGATTATCATTGACAACTAATGAAATCCTCAAAGTCAGTATTTCGGGAGACCAAAACACTGAAAGGATCTGTATGAACATGAAATTTATGAACATGTATAGTTGTCAATCCTTAGTTGGGGCCCCTTTAGTCAGGATTGCTGCAGTTTTGCAGTGTAGCAAGGAGTTGATCAGTCTGTGGTTTTGCTCAGGTGTCACGAGAGCCCAGGTTGCTCTGATAGTGGCCTTTAGTTATTCTGCATTTTTAGGTCTGGAGTATCTGATCTTCCTCTTCCCAATACCCTAATAGATATTCTATTGGGTTATGCTAAGGGTGAGTTTGATGGCTGATTAAGAAAAGGGGATACCATGGTCCATAAAAGCAGGTAATGCTAGCTTTGGATTTGTGTTCAGTGGCCAAGTCCATTTAGAGGATGAAATCTGGATGTCCCTATGGTGGGTGAGCAGCAGGGTCTCTGAAGTACTCTAAACGTTCCTAGTAGGTGACTGCCCTTTCCTGAGAAAACTCAGTGGACCAACAACAACAGATGTCATGGCACAGCAAACCCTCCCTGACTGTGAAAAAGCTGCAGTGGACCTCATGGTGAGAGAGAGTTCATCAAGTTCTCAGATGGAAGAGGTTCTTCAATGCAGTCTCTGGTAGATCACCACAATGTATGAAGCACCAAGCAGATAAAGACAGCAGCTAGGTAGGACGGTCCGTATTGGAAAAAGTATATTTCCAGTTTTGTGTGGTATGTGCCCTATTTGTAGGTTGAATAGTTATGTCGACATTAAAAACTCTATGATAAAACTATAGCTGAAAACCACATTTCTGTTTGCTTATGAAACCAGAGAGCTATATGTTGGTCAAACAATCCTCCTTACTACACTACAGGCAGTGTTGTGCCACACCCTGCTGCTTGGAAAAGACCAGAAATATGCCAAAGCCCACTGCTAATGACTAGCCTCATCGCATTAAGTCTATCACATGGGTTATGTTTTGAGGGACCTATTTCTCACACATACCACAGTAAACTGTAGATATAGAATTCCTAATCCCTTCTACTGTTTGTTTTAGAAATCAGAATCCATTGAGACAAACATAGAGAGCCAGTAAACTACTCTATTAATCTGTCAATGGGCAAAAGCTTAGGGGAACCTTGAACAAGAGAAATGCATCGACTCAAAGACAGTCCACAGGTACTGACAATCATACACAACCTTTCACAAAAGTTGCTTTCAGAACTTTGAGCTTCAGTCAAGCCGCTAAAGACAGCAGCTAGGTTCTACTGAGACTTGAACTCAGATCACTGGATTCAGAGTCCAGAGTGCTAACCATTACACCATAGAACCCTTAGAAGGACTCATGCCTTCAAGGCTTTCTCAATCTGAATACTCTCTATCCAGGGTTTAGCTCGCTATGTGACACATCCACAAGTTCAACTATCTTGTTGATATTGAAAAAAAACTTTGACAAACGTAACTTGGAAAAACTGGCATCCTTGCAGCCAAAGTCTAGAGCTCTACCAATTGAAACTTGAAAGGATCAGGGCTTTTCCAGTTTGTGGAGTCATTGGTTGACAGTGGAGTTTGTAATGGGTTCAGTGGTTCTTCTTTTTCCATCTCGGCATTGGATAGGCAGCCAAGAAGCAGAGAGGAGTGGTCTTCAACTTCTTTTATACTCAATCCAACATTGAAACTTGTACATCATATCCATTCATTACACACAGACAGATATTTCAAGGGTTTATTTCTTTCAATTTAGGCGATTATCATTGACAACTAATGAAATCCTCAAAGTCAGTATTTCGGGAGACCAAAACACTGAAAGGATCTGTATGAACATGAAATTTATGAACATGTATAGTTGTCAATCCTTAGTTGGGGCCCCTTTAGTCAGGATTGCTGCAGTTTTGCAGTGTAGCAAGGAGTTGATCAGTCTGTGGTTTTGCTCAGGTGTCACGAGAGCCCAGGTTGCTCTGATAGTGGCCTTTAGTTATTCTGCATTTTTAGGTCTGGAGTATCTTATCTTCCTCTTCCCAATACCCTAATAGATATTCTATTGGGTTATGCTAAGGGTGAGTTTGATGGCTGATTAAGAAAAGGGGATACCATGGTCCATAAAAGCAGGTAATGCTAGCTTTGGATTTGTGTTCAGTGGCCAAGTCCATTTAGAGGATGAAATCTGGATGTCCCTATGGTGGGTGAGCAGCAGGGTCTCTGAAGTACTCTAAACGTTCCTAGTAGGTGACTGCTCTTTCCTGAGAAAACTCAGTGGACCAACAACAACAGATGTCATGGCACAGCAAACCCTCCCTGACTGTGAAAAAGCTGCAGTGGACCTCATGGTGAGAGAGAGTTCATCAAGTTCTCAGATGGAAGAGGTTCTTCAATGCAGTCTCTGGTAGATCACCACAATGTATGAAGCACCAAGCAGATAAAGACAGCAGCTAGGTAGGACGGTCCGTATTGGAAAAAGTATATTTCCAGTTTTGTGTGGTATGTGCCCTATTTGTAGGTTGAATAGTTATGTCGACATTAAAAACTCTATGATAAAACTATAGCTGAAAACAATATTTCTGTTTGCTTATGAAACCAGAGAGCTATATGTTGGTCAGACAATCCTCCTTACTACACTACAGGCAGTGTTGTGCCACACCCTGCTGCTTGGAAAAGACCAGAAATATGCCAAAGCCCACTGCTAATGATTGGCCTCATCTCATTAAGTCTATCACATGGGTTATGTTTTGAGGGACCTATTTCTCACACATACCACAGTAAACTGTAGATATAGAATTCCTAATCCCTTCTACTGTTTGTTTTAGAAATCAGAATCCATTGAGACAAACATAGAGAGCCAGTAAACTACTCTATGAATCTGTCAATGGGCAAAAGCTTAGGGGAACCTTGAACAAGAGAAATGCATCGACTCAAAGACAGTCCACCAGTACTCACAATCATGAACAACCATTAAGTTGCTTTCTGAACTTTGAGCTTCAGTCAAGCCGCTAAAGACAGCAGCTAGGTTCTACTGAGACTTGAACTCAGATCACTGGATTCAGAGTCCAGAGTGCTAACCATTACACCATAGAACCCTTAGAAGGGCTCATGCCTTCAAGGCTTTCTCAATCTGAATACTCTCTATCCAGGGTTTAGCTCACTATGTGACACATCCACAAGTTCAACTATCTTGTTGATATTGAAAAAAAACTTTGACAAACGTAACTTGGAAAAACTGGCATCCTTGCAGCCAAAGTCTAGAGTGTTGTGCCATGACCTGCTGCTTGGAAAGAGCAGAAATATGCCAAAGCCCACTTGTATTGGCCTAATCACATGAAGCTAAAGATGGAGGCTGTAAAGAAGCCAGAGAGTCTGAGGGGTAGAAATGCTTCTCCAAAGCTTTGGGGTTAATCTAAAACCTTGTGACATGGCAGTATGGACGCTCTATTGGAAGTCAACATCAGCTTATACATTGGCTTACAAAAGTTTTCACACCTCTAGAATGTTTCCCCATGTCAGATTATAATCCCTAGGAGAAGTATAGTGAAGTAGCAAAAAAACTATACACAATGTGTTTTATTTTTCACAAAGAACAAATCTAAAAAGTTTTCATCCCTCCGTATACAGTGCTTTGTGGAAACACCTTTTGCTGTGATTACAGCTGCTAGTCTTTTACGGTTTGCATTAGAGATTGACTGATGCCAATTGAGTTTTAGGCATCTGTTAAACCGATCCCTGATATTTGCTGCTTCTTGGGGCCGATATTACTTTTTCTCCCTCCATTTACATGACAAAATAAAATAAAAAAATTAACTAGTCCAAGTTAAAATAAATGTTAACATTCATTGACAAAATAGAACTAAACATTTAACAATAAAATAAATAGCAAATGGAGGCAAGGGCTCACATGCATTACATGATCTGAAGGTTTTGCTGATAAATGCATTAATGAATCGACCACCTGAATCCCTACAGGACAAAAAGGGCCAATACTGGCCTAAAATATCAGCCGACTGATGCATCAGTGTAGCTCTGTCTACCTCTAGCACAGTGGTACCTAATAAAAAGTGGAGTCCAAAAAAAAAGGAACAAGGTTACTTTAAACAGAATTTAACACTGAAATATAAAGCAGCTGTTTGTGCTTCCAAGTTATACATTGAATTTTTCAATAAAAAAATTTTCCATTTTAAAATCTAAAGCGCATTTTGAAACAATCTTTCACAGTTCAGTATACAGACGATTTCCTGACTTTCATATCTTTTATAAACACCTGAACTTTTTTTTTTTTTCCCCTTTCTTTCAAATTTTAATGTCTTAATGTTGGCAGTGAAGATTTTATGCTGCCTGTCTGCAAGGCTTTTAAACCTGGGTTTGAATGGAGACCGAGCCATTCTAAAGCACATATCAAGTAACCTCATTTTGAGCCTGGATCCATATTTATTTTGATTCTGTTCATGGTGGAGAATCCTGCTTCACAGCAGCAGGTTGAGCCAAACATCCTCTAAATGTTCAGTGGGTCATCTTTTGAGCACCATTTCACTTTTTCTTTTCACCCAGTTCACCACAGTTCTTCCAGCAGTCCACACTTTTCTGCTCTCTTTTCTCATCATCTTTTCCTTCTTTCCCATCGCCCGGCTTGCCACAGGTTTCGCCTGCTGTGTCTAAAAGTAGCAGCAGCAGCAACCCAGACTGACAGCAGCTCATTGGATCATTTTGATCACTACAGCCAGGTGCCGGACGCTCCAGTGGGCTTTACCATATTAACAGGAGAAGCGGTGCAAGCAAAGTTAGACACTGCCCTCCAACAACATGCGGTAATTTATAAATGTTTTAAATCTGGTTAGATCCGGATTCGGACCCCGCTTCACTAATATGTGACATCTGCTATAGTCCATAAGCGGGCCAGTGTGGACAAAAAAATGCCAGGGCCAAAAACCATTCCCAGTCCAAGTCTGGCAGTGAGCTTGTCGCAGGTATGACAGATATTTTAGATTTATGCCCAATATTAAAGCATGGTCTGTGCTGTTATTCCACACCACAACGCAAGAGGAACAATCACGACCTAGCTGTGGAGCATAGACTGGGTCGTAAATCATGTCACAAGGGAAGAAAGTATAGTTTCTTCCTCTGATATGTTATTAGCAATATGTTTTAAAACACTAATGGAACCAGATTATGGTCGTATTTCAATCTTTATAGAACACCTATACCTAGAAGAGATGTGTTAACTGGCCTGCATAAGATAACGGAAAAAAAACAGATTTAAGACAGGATTTTTTTTTTTTAAATAGAAATTTTTGGGAGAATATCATCTGATAAAGAGAACATTTATATACATGTTTAACCCAGAATGATTTGACATTTAAATATGATTCCCCTACGACTTTAAGGACCCACATTCAGCAGTTAAACTGGTTAACTTTCCTATCTACCATCAGCTTTGTATTCTGGGTCTTATCAGAGCAGGGTCCTGATAGAAAATCTAACAGGGTCACTTCCACAGCTATGAGACATCCTGGGTATGAGCACAATTCCCTACGACATTAAAATAAAAGCGATAAACGCTGGTTTAAAGCTGCTCATAGAGCAAAGAGCTAACCAATAGTCATTTAGCATCTGCCTCAACCTGATTAATTCCCCAGCTTGTTAATGCCAAGCCTTTCAATTCATCCCAGTTCAACCAGTTCCCCCTTCATGTTTCTCTTCAGCCGCCTTTAACCCTCACATTCCCTTTTGTCTCCCATCTGTCCACGTTAGGGAAGCAAACAGGACGCCACCCGCTTCTCATTCAGGTCTTTTCTCTAACATATCAGTCCGTAGAGTCAAAACCTTTATATCCTCATATAGAAAAGTCACCTCAGATCTGCTAAGATTTTAATATTTGATGCATCAAAGGTGAAAAAGTCGAGTGTATCTGGCATCTGAGTCCCAAAGCTCCATCCAGCCTTAAATTTAAGGAGCAGTTATCATCTTTAAAACCCAGAATGAGGTAAAAATTAATCAAATTCACAAAACTAGAGACAGTTGGGAATAGAGATAATAGAAAAAATGAAATAAAAGAGAAAAAGGCACCAGATTCAACAAAAACTTTCAGATTTAGTTGAATCTGTTGCTGCATTTTAGATGAAATAGAGGAATTAACGGTGTTTAATTGGAAAAGTTAATGAGCTTTATTACCTGCTCCGCTGCGGAGTCCAGAGGCCTCACTGATGCATTATCACGCTGCCTGCCTCCGTGATCCTGTCCACACACACAGAAACACGTCTGTAAACAGATAGCCGCATATAAAAACATCCCATGTCTCCATTTGGATTTATTTCTTCTGCAGAGATTTTGAACCTTGATTTGAAGGTTTCAGTTGATCGGACCTGCAAACAGCTCTCCCACACCCACTTGTTCTCGTTATCTGGCAAATGCTGAGGTCTTCAGGAGAAGTCAGAGAGATGGTGACTAAAATATTCACCGTAGAGCTTTTTAGTCTGCGCCCTCAAGCCTAAATATTTCATTATGACCTCATTTTTAATTTCACCTGAAAAAAATCTAATCCAATCACCCTTAACTTTGCAACATCTGGTAATTCATGGATTTGAATATTTGCAGTGTTTGCATCACTGCTTTTGAACAGTGTTTGTTCTGCTTGGACTTGGGGGGGACGTACGCAGAGCAAACTGCCAGTGATGAGACAAGGTGAGAGAAAACAAAAGTAGGAGTCAAACTGGTTTATGGTAAAGGAAATAAGTCCAGCTAATCTCATCACCATTAACTATATTTAAATTTCTGATTCAGCCATGTTGGTATTGAAATACTGCTTACAACTAGATCAATTGTTGAAAAACAGAACTAATGGATTATTTGATTTATATTTAGCTCTTCATGTTACAGAAACATCCTCTTTATACTTCAGAAAACTCATGTGTTTAACAGAATGGCTGCTTATCAATTAACTGTTATTCAACAATAACATCACTTAACTTTAGATTAATTAATTAATCAATTACCTGCATCCCAATTTATAACATTTAACATGTAAGAAAAACATAAAAAGGAAAACAGAACAAGCAGTTATAACAGATAGACCTATGTAATGACATTTAGTCTGTATAGTGATATTTATTAATATCGTATCTATTGATTTATATACCTAACCAGTTTTATTTCTGTTCCCTACATTATTTTGTTTTTCATTCTTAAAAAGTTAGAAAAAAAGAAAAAAAAAACTTGAAGGAAATCAATGCTCATGATTTGTATGGAAGGGGATTAGGGCCACTGGATAAAAATAAAAAAGTTAACTGCTTTTTTTATGTTATTTGAGTTTAATATGGGAAAAATAGGCCTAAATCTGACATTTTTAATCTGAATTCTGACTTTTTCCTTACAATTGTGACTTTTTTCACAGAAAGAAAGTGGAACTTTTTTTTAGACCACTTATTTTCATTGTTTTACGGAAGAGGATTATTAACCTGACAACAGCCAGATGCATGTTCCCACTTCCTCCTAGCTCCACTCACATACAGGCTGGGACACCTTCATTGAAAGCTTATTTCCCCAACCGAAGCTTATGGTCTGGCCAATCAGAATTAGAGGTGAGTATTGGCATGAGTGTTAGCGATTCGATACATGTTGGGCATACTTCGGTCACGATACCATTATTATCACCGATATTGCAGTATTACTATATATTGCCATATTTTCCCCAGCTATCAAAAATCAAATGATGAGATAAAACAGCAAGTTTCTGTATATTTTCATCAGAAAATATTGATTAGGGTATTATTATCCATGTTGTTTGGGGTTTTGATCCCTCTGTGATCAGTTTCTCAATATACAGATTTGGTGCTGCACGCGACAGTTAAAGGCCTCCACAGCGCATTGAGTGGTGGTGCAGAGGTAGCCCATTTTCCCATCAATGTTTTATGTAACACTTTTTTTGAAAATCGATACTAAGAAGTGAAAGATCGATATTATATTGGGCAGCCGAATATCATGATATATCGCCAAAACGATTATTTTCCCACACCCCTAATCAGGACGCAGGGCGGTGTGTCCTGCATGTGACGAAGTGGAGAAGTTTAGAGTTCTGTAAGTTGTTCGCCTATACTTTTTGGTTGGCTTCTTTTTAAAATAAGTCTGCTGTGCACAATGTTGCCTTTATGGCCCAAACTATTACTGATCATTTACCCACATTGCGCTTGATTCCACTGTTGCTATATCCAAGATGTCGGCTGTTCTGTTTTGTTTTTTTCCTGCGCAGCTCTCACAGCGCCGCCACGGGTTAACTTTGGTGTGAGTGGTTGAAATAGCACGCCGATAAAGATGACAGACAAGTGGCTTCTCCAATCATATGCAAGGAGTTTTGATAAGGCCCAGCCTTCAGTAAAGGCAATTCCTATGGCGGTGTCCCAGATGTATGTGAGTGGAGCTAGGCGGAGCGAGACATGCATCTGGCTGTTGTCAGGTTAGAGGATTATGGCCACCTAAAAAAAAAAAGTTAACTGATTTTTGAATTTTATTTCAGTTTAACATTGAAAAAAAGGTCAGTATTCTGACATTAATCTTAGAATTCTGCAATAATCTCAGAATTCTCATTTTTATCTCAAAATTCAGATTTTTTCTCAGAATGTTGACTTTTTCTATTGAAGAGAAGTAGGGCCATTGGGGGAAAATTTTACTTTTTTAAATTTTCATTTGAGTTTAATATGTTCCATATTCAATAATATCCACCCACATCCTGTGGGTGCAGGGTCACCTTTGAGCACCATTTCACTTTTCTTTCACTCATTCACCACAGTTCTTCCAGTAGTCCACACTTTCTCTGCTCTCTTTTTCTTTTTCACGCTCCAGAGGGCTTTACCAAATTAACAGGAGAAGCAGCGCAAATGAAGTTAGACACTGTTGTCGGACAACATGCGGTTATTTAGAAATGGTTTAAATCAGGTTTGATCCGAATCCATGTTCGCTAATCCCTGACCTCTGATCTAGAGTCAGTCTCTAACCACCTGTTTGAGACAAAGGACAGGAAAACTTTAATCAGAGAAGCAGCAAAGACAGCTTTGGTAACTAGGGGAGATAAAAGGAAACCACATGTTAGCCACAAACCACAGAGAGGACATTTCGCGCATGTGGCAGAAGGTGCTGAGCTCAGATGAGAGCAGGAGTCAAACTGTGGCCCGAAAGCAAAAAGCAGAAAATCTGTTTGAGCAGATCTAAACACAATAGACTAACATACCATTTCAGTGAAGGTAAACATGGTGACTACCCATCTGATCACCAGGAGGGCCGCCCTAACATGCAGCACACTATCCCCCTACTCCGGTTTCTACATCTATGGCTCTGCTTGACAGGTAGACTCACAGGAAAGGGTTTTTACTGCTTTAAAAAGAAATGTCATTATTCATTGAACAAAAAACAGGATAACCCAAAGCGACTGACTTTACAGCCTCAGTTCCACTGAATGTGGAAGCGCTGCGCCTTCGCAGCTGATTACAGTAAATCTAATCTGTCAGAGCGGCTCCACCCGCCACTTCTCTAGAATACGCAGTTGTTCTATTTTTGACGCCTGCGACACCAAATCCATGTCGACCTGATGCAGGGCGGGTTTTAAAGGCAGGAAGTCAGTCCATGAAAAGCAAAGTCGATCCAAGTAGAAGCAGTTTTTAGACTTTAATGTCAGAAAAAAAATCTGTTCACACAGTTAATGGAAATGTTCACTTAATGTCTTAAAAACTATACTAAACGAAACTAAGTCTAATGCTACGTTTACACCTAAAGCAGCAGAGGCAGCAGAAGCAGCTAGTTTACATGAAAAGTTAGAGGTTGACGCTCATAAAGGCACAGGAAAAAGGTCGGGCAGCGCATCTTGAGCAGCTGAATCAACCAATCAGAGAAGCTGATCTGGGAGCTAGCAGGGAGACAGACACAGCACTGCTGATGCAGATCGCTATGATCACTCCTCTTAAACAGTTTATTAACGCCTAAATTAACTTAAAATGTTGAAATCTGCCGGCAAAATATGTTGGCTTTTATTATCCTGATTCCTGCAGTTCCAGCCGCCGCGAACAGTAGCGACAAACCATGAAGAGGCGACCGGGCCAGAGGCTGCTGTTGAATAGGATTCCTAGTGACAGAGCACCGCTGGTGTACAGGGGTCTGAACGGCTCTGACAGAGAAATAATATTTGAAGGCAGGATGGTGATCTGGATGAAGTGACTGCACAGACAACATGCAGTCATTTATAAATGTTTCAAATCAGGTTGGGTCTGGATTAGCCAGCAGGTGGGTCCAGATCAGGATCCTAGTCCGCTAGTTTTTACCACAACCTTGGCCAATAAACTCACCACTGTTTGCTGTTTTCAGTCACTGAATAAACAGTAAAAACTGTGCATTTAAACACACTGCTCCACTGGAACCTTCTGCACCATTTGATGTCAGTAAAGGCAAACTGTGGAGAACAACTTTATATCCTCCCATTTGTAACGAGGCTGGCGCGTGTGGTCTGCACCAACTTACAAATAATCGGAGGTGTGCGACCTAGCACTGAGGCTGCGCGCAAGGTTCATACAGTACTTGGGGGCAGGGATGGTGTGATTGCCTCACTTTTGGCGCACATGCTCGCGCTCTGTTTGACGCAGCGTGTATAAACCAATCAGAATTCACGCTTTGGTCTTAAAGCTAGCTGTTAGCAGAAAACCTGCAAACTGAGATCAGAAAAACACTCCTCACCTGTCTCCTCTCACACCTCCTGTTTTTCTCCTCCAGCAAGATTCTGTTGTCATGGAGCTCAGACTCGTCCCCTATAAAGACCTCCTGAAGCTCCGCCCACTGAACGCCACACTCAGCCAGCCTCTGCTGCTGTGAAGAGCAGAAATATTAAATGTATTTTGGTCGTTGCTGTTGGATTTAGAAAAAGCTGCAGAGCTGGAGGGTGATGGAAGACGACAGATGTGCTTTCAGCCAGAGGAGGCTGAAGGTGGAGCGTATGGCTGGAACCACGTGAAGAAGGAAGCAGAGTCCTCGCTGAACTTACATTCTCCAACCTCTGCCGCTGCTCCTGCTGCTGCTGGACTCGTCTCTGTCTGTCGGCCAGAATCTGCCTGATTCGTTCCTGTTCAGCCAGCTGCTGCCTGTGCTGCTGCTGCAGAGACACAGATTCATCAGCAGGATGAATAATATATTCATCTACACACGGCATTAATGTCCTTTTATGGAGGAAAATACCAATACACATCATTTCAGTTTATTTATTTCTTTTTTTGTTATCAGTTTCCCCTTTAAACACTACGTAAAAGGATTAGAGCCACTGAAAAGATTAAAAAAGTTAAGTGATTTTTAAATATAAGTAAGTAAGTCAGACGATGCAGCAACAAAATAAGGTATGAGAAACAAACTACAACATTTTAGTTCAAGGGCGTAATACCTACTTATTTTATGAGCAAAAACACTAATCCCTTCAGCGGATCATTTTATTTACTTGCTTAAGGTCAAATACACTGATCTTAAGGTTTCTTTTCTTATTTCGATCAGGTTTTGCAGAGTAAAGGTCCAGAAGGCATTGTAAAATGTGTTATTGTGTCATCTTTATTAAGTCAAAGGAGGATTAGAAAGTAATGCTGGCTCCAAGAATGGGCCAAAACATAGAAAAAAATATAATAAAAACATTTTAGTCATGAAAAAAGTTTTAAAAGGGACTTTGTTTTCTCATGTTTTTATAAAAACCTTTTTTATAATCACTTTTTTCCAAAAAGTATTTCAGATGTTCCATTTCCTTTTTCTTTGTTGTCAAATTTCATTTTTAAGACAGAGTTTTACAAGTTTGGTTTTACAGATCCGTACTTCATCCCTATGCAAACATCCACTCATTGACCAATTCAAATCCAGTAGACCAATAGAAATGCGTCATTTTCTCATTACTTCAGAGGAAAGAGCCTCTAAAAGTGAAAAGAATACGATTTGTAAAAATCTGGAACAAAAAAGAAATTTAAAAAAACAATTTGAAATGAAAATATAAAATCTGTAATAAAAAATATAAAGATTGTAAAAAAAACGGTAAAAAAACATAACAATAATAAATGTAGAAACTTTAGGCTTCACAGTTGGGTGTGCGGTCGGTTCAGCGACTCATGTACTAAGGGCCTTAAGGCTGATTTATACTTCTAAACTAGGTCGTCTGCGTAGGTGTCGCAGTGAACTCAGAGACATCCCCGCCCCTTCCGCAGACACTCTGCTGCACCTCTCCCAAATTGTAGGTGATCGCAGACAGTGCCGCAGCTGGAGACCGGCTTGTTTTGTTTTTATGACCGCAATTGTGGAAAACAACATGTGAAGATGGGCCAGCTAGAAGAGCGAAGCGCACGACAACGCTGGGACCCTTTTTCCACCTGGAACCCCGCTATTTTTCCCCCTCATGTCCCTCTGTTGTCACATAAATTTGCCCCCACTTCCACAATCAGCCCGCCATATATCTGAGACCCACAGCGTATAACGCAGACTAAAATTGGGCATAAATCAAAATGTCTGCGTCAAGCTCACTGCTACAGTATAACCAGCCCTTTAGTGGCTGACCTGGATTCGAATCCAACTTGTGGTCCTTCCCCGCATGTCTCTCCCCTCTCTTATACTCCCTTTCCTTTGACGGCCTACTGTCAGAAAAACGAGCAACTAGTGCTGTAAAACTCAAAAAAAAAAAAGGGGTTCCCCAGTTTGATTTCTGGGTTCCATTTTTATTTTTTAGTGTTTCAAGTGTTCTTTGCTTACAACGATAATTAAATGACCCCGCTTGATTGCCGTGCAGCTGTTCAACACACACCGTAGGACCAAACCTAACATAGCTATGATCTTTAGGTCTCCGGTTTTGCAAATTAGACGTTTTTAAAACCAGCCAGTTCATGCTCACAACACGGAGAAACAAAGGATCCTCTGATGAAACAATCCTTTAGAAACGTGACAGTTTGCACAAAAGGCAGATTTACATTTTTTAGCTGTAAAAAGAACATGTCAGCTTTTTTTGAAGACATTCAGCTGCTGACAGGAATCTTTTAGCTGCAACAGTAACTTTGGAGCGACTAGGAGTAAATAAAACAGTCATCAGCGTAGGTGATACAATCCACTCTAGCAGGCAGAACAGAGGATAAATCACTGGTATAAAGGCACCAGTGGTGTAGGGTTAAGGCTTTGGTCCTAGATGTTGCCTCCACAGGTTCAATTCAATTTCAATTCAGTTTATTTCTATAGCACCAATTTACAACACATGTCATCTCAAGGCACTTTACAGTTCACCAGATCATACAGTCAAATTGATTCAGTTTTCTATCTAAGGAAAACCAGCTGATTGAATCGACTCATTGACTGTAAGGCAATCCCTCACACTAAGCATGCTTGTAGCAACAGTGGAGAGAAAAAACTCCTTTTAACAGGAAGAAACCTCCAGCAGGTTTATTGCTACGTTCAGACCGCAAACAAGCAGCAGAGCAGCAGAAGCAGCTAGTTTACATGCTAAGTCAATGGGTGACGCACATCAAGGCGCAGCAAAAAGGCCCTGCAGAGTTTCATGAGCTTCTGAGCAGTGGGCGACCTGCTGCGAAAGCTGCTACTGGAGTTGGAAAAACGAACTTTTTCTGCTTGACGACCACATCAACCAATCAGAGAAGCTGATCTGGGAGCTGGCAGGGGAGACAGAAACATAGCTGCTGATGCAGATCGCTATGATCACTCCTCTGAAACAGTTTAACGCCTAAATTAGCTTAAAATGTCAAAACCAGCCAACAAAATATTTTTGCTTTTATTATTCTGGTGCCTACAGTTTGGATTGCGTACGTGAAAAAAGCTAACATTTACTTCCAGTCGCCGAAAAAAAAAGCAGCGAACTGTGAAGAGGCGACCGGGCCAGAGGCTGCTGTTGAATGGGATTCTAGCGACAGCGCATCGCCGGTGTACGGGGGTCTGAGCGGCTCCGATAGAAATAATATTTGAATGCAGGATGGTAATCTGGATGAACTGACTACACTGATGAGGTTTTCAGGTGGACTTTCTCACTTAAAAAACATATTAAAACTACTTTTTACCCTCTTAAAACAGCAAATATAGCAAAGCTGCTCTTTCATTGAACACAGGAGCAACAGAAGCATCTGGACACACTTTACTGGATGCGCTTCAGGTGCATTAAACATGCTCTTGAGGCGCATCTGACCTTAATGTGAACATGTATCAAAAATGAAGCAGCAGAAGCTTTTTTGCTGCTTCCAGCGCTTGCCGTCTGAACTTAGCATAAGTCTCCACCTGTTGATTAATTATTTGCTGCAGGCATTCTCCCTCTCTCTAATTTTATTTCCTTTCTGCCTACTAACAAAAAAAGCCTCCAAAAGTTAAATAAAAATGGGACCTCTCACTGAGGAACACCTGTTGTCTTTAGGTGGCTCAGATTTATAGTTATTAATCGAGACACATTTAAAAAACTCAATCAAGTTCACTGCAATTAATGATAAATTAAATCATCAAAGCTTGTCCACAAGAAATTAGTTATAAAGTCGATCAGTATTTATTTTCATAGCCACATCTTTTACAGCTCATAAGCACACAGGAAGTGTTTTGTTGTCTTTTCTTGGGGCGGGGGAGTCTTGGAGCAACATGTGGACAACATCTGTTTTGAAGAAATCAGGCAAATCTGAGCAGTGACTAAACTCTCCAGATGTTCACATTTAAGGTAACACAACACAGGTGGAGCTGGTTAAATCAGGGCGATGGAGGAAAAGGTTGACAACTTTTCTTTCCTCAAACCCCCCCTCCCATACTGTGATGTAATGTAAAGCTGAGGCCATCATTGTGCCTCCCAACCCTAATTAGAGGAGAAAGGAGTGATTTCTTGCTTTGTTTATCATGGGGTGATACATCTCTGTTCAGACTACCCCCTTTGAGCGATGCCAAATTATGACACGTCCTCGACGCTTCGCATTCAGGGTGTTGGTTTCTTCTTCTTGAGTTGTTCTCTCTGCACACAACAATCATGCTGGGATGTTATCCAGTCGGGCATGCACACGTTCATGGATCCAAACGCACAGTCTCACCGAGCCGGCAGAAAGTCTCCAGCCATTTAGTGTGCTTTTGGAAGCTCAGAGATTAGAACCAGATGGTCATTCTGTTTCCTCCTTCCTTCCTCTCAGCGTCCCTCGGCTCACTCTTCCCTCTCAGCTCTGCCTCTCTTTCCCTTCAGCAGATAAACTCCAATAAAGCTCTCAGATCTGATAAGATTTATTCCCAGTGCATGAAGTGCTGTGGTCTTTAAACCTGGCTGATATTAGCGTCGCTAATCCAGCTCATCCAAGGAAAAGCAAGAGGATAAATTATTTTTCACAACCACGCTCCTCCCTCTGTCTCACATTCCAGCTGTGCTGGCTTTTGTCTGCCTCCATCCCTCCTAAATCCCTGCTTCCTTCCTTAAAAAAGAAACACGTCAGAGTAACAGAGCATTGTGGTGATGGTGTCAGAAAGTGAAGACTGAAGTCTGACCAAGAGCAGTTGTGTAAAAATGTGGGTTACGGCTGCGGCCAAGTGAAACATTTCTCTAAACTAAATGTTGTAATGAAATTCTGGAGCTTGAGAAAGCCTGAGCAAAGGAAGTAACAGAAGAGAAATATGGTCACAGTAGAATCAGATCTTTTTTTAGACATTGAGTAGATTTTTCTTTACTTCAAGTTCACCTGCAAAACCTTCTGACTCAAACCATCGGCGTTACAGGGAGTCCTGCATTCTTTAGCCAATCAGAAACGCTCATTTGATCACGTGACACACCAGCATGTCAGGCAGAGACGGGTTTCTAAAGGCTGGTTTATGCTCAGAAATCAAGTCGCCTCTGCTGCACCTCTCCAAAACTGTAGGTGACCAGACAGCAGGCCTCTGATTGGTCAAATCTACATCTGCTCTAAACTATGCGTACTTCGTGTTTGGTACTTTACAGGCTTGTTTTGATTGTATTACCGCCATTTGTGGAAAACGACTCGGGAAGATGGACCAGCTAGAAGAGCGAGGTGCACGAGAACTGGGACCCTTTTTCCACCTGGATCCCCGCTCTTTTTCTCCCTCATGTAGGACAAACTTGCCTCTTGCTTTTTTCCACTTTCTCACGCGCCTCGGCCGTATCAAGACGGCTAGTTCCTGATTGTCCCTCTTGTGTTGTGGCGTGGAATAAACATAGCGGAGACCACGCTTTTAATATTGGCCATGAATCCAAAATGTCTGCATCCTACCTGCATCAAGCTCACTGGGTCACATTGCTGCGGGAGGATAACCAGCCCTTTAGAAGTTAGAAGTTAGGTTCCATCCGATCAGTCAAACGTCTCACCAGAGCCGGGGAAATACGTGCTAAACCTCCTTTCCAAACGTTTTGGGAACTAAGGTAAGGGCTAAAAAACCTGCGGACAATCTCTGGACTGGTGTGTCATGTGATCAAATGAGTGTATTTGATTGGCTACATATTGGATATATAGATATAAATGTAATTTGTGATATATATGCGTATGTTTGTGATATTTACTGGCACATTTTTAAAATATACATTGCAAATGTGGGATTTGTAAAACTATAACTTTCTAACTTGTAACTGTAACTTCTAAACGTGTATTCAGACTGATAAGGATCTGATATTGCATGTATGCATCAGTTAAAAATTAATTGTTATAAATTAAATGTCAAAATAATTGTCAGATTCTTATGAATTTATATTTCTTCCATAAAGCAGAACTTTCCCTGCTGCATAGACTCAGCAGATCGGGTCAAATCAAAGTAACTCAGCCTGTCCGCCTTTTGTCCTCACCTTTTTCTCGCTTCTTCCTGGTTCGGTCCAGGTGGTCCTTCAGCATGATGCGGACCTGCCTCTCGTTCGCCAGGTCCCTGATGAAGGCGTGCTTCAGCAGAGCGTCCGTGGTGGGGCGATGCATGTGGTTTTTCACCAGGCAGCTGTCAACAAATGACAAGAAGCGCTTCGACCTGTGGAGAATAAGGGAGAAGGAACATCAGATACTCCATTATTGGAAACCAGCAATCCCTTCTTTAAGATGATCGAAATGAAACTGAGCCGTTTGAAAAATGTTTTAATATATGCTTTAATGTATAACTTTAATATCTTATAACTTTTTACAGATAGAGTCATCCATAAAAATAATTTCTTCCTGTACCATTTTATGATACTGACAAAACTGGATTCATGGCTTTCCAGAGGGGCTTAAATAAAATAGAAATGCTGCGATTAAAAAGTGGGCGGGGCTAAATAAGGCGACTGAACTATCCCTGCATTTAACCGCATATAAACCACAGCTTCTTCTCCGACCCACCCAAGGCTTGCCTCATTCTTTACTTTAATGTTTGGCCTCCAATGCAACTCTAAACAAATGTTTTTTTTTAATGACACTGGTTTTTATTTAGGGATTAAATCAAATCCACTTCAATAAAACCCCAAACAAACAACCGCATGTGACTTTTATTTACTACAGAAAAAGAAAAAAAAGAAAAACTAAGAATCATTCAAAGCTTTGCCTTCGTTTGTTACGGCTTATTATAGAACATTAATGAAAGGAAAAAAAAATTGATAGCTTTACTAATGAGTAATTATATTTTCTATAAAAAGTTGTTTCAAGTAAAAACCAAATCATTGCTTTAAAAAAAAAAAAAACTGGCAGCAACTTTGTTTAACATGATAGTCATGAATAAAAGTTTAAGTTAAGATGTTTAAATCAATTTGTGCTCAGAAACCGGTCGATTTAGAGAACCAGAAGCTGGCAACAGAAAATAAGAATAAATCAAAGAAACAGCGAAGTCAATAATATTTACTTCAATAGCTGCAACTGCTTCCAAACTTTCCTCCAACCAGTTTCCATTCCTTCCAAAGAAAGTTTATCACCTCTCAGCATAAAGCCAAGCCTGACGTTTCGAGGCAGAATCTAAAAACAAAACCACGGAAAGCCTAACATGACTGTTGTCCGTTTGTGGAACGAGGAAGGGAAAGAAAAATGGATTGCTGCCTGGTTTCACCGCCTTAGGGAGGCCTCAGGGTAAAAGCGCTGCACTCTGGACCAAACGCAGCTATTAAAAGCTGCTCGGAGAAAAGGCGTTTCTGATCATATTAATAGTGAATGAAAGACAGCCGCTAGGGTCAGCACAGAGTTCAACTGGAAGAGCTTTTCTATTAAGTATGGATGGGCAGGAAGTGCAAGGAGGCAAAAATCAAAACTTGATCTAGATAAAAAGTATTTATCACAAACACTGCTATCATGATGCAGCCGCTATGGCACCAGCTTCATATAATGTGATGTAATCTTAGCTGATTTAATCAAAGAAGCTTCTAGAGCAGGGGTCAACAATTAAAAATCATTGGGGTCCGAATAAAGAAAATCATCAACCGGAGACATTTTTAATTACAATCTGTTACTTTAAACAGAATTTAACACTGAAATAAAATTACATTTTGGTGCATCCGTTATACGTTGAATTTAAAAAATTTTGGATTTTAAAATCTAAAGTGTTTTTTGAAGTAGAGAAAAACAATCATTCACTTTGGTATAAAGACAATTTCCTGATTCACATATTTTATAAAATACCTGAACTGACCTTTTTTTATTTTATTTATTTCACTTTTTTCTGTCTTAATGTTGGCAGTGGGCTTTATGCTGCTGCCCTGCAAAAGTGTTTAAATTTGGGTTTGAATAAGGACTAAGCCATTCTAAAAGCTCATTTTTGAGCCTGGATCCATATTTATTATTTTTTGATTCTGTTCATGGTGGAGAATCCTGTAGCTTCACAGCAGCAGGTTGAGCCAAACATCCTCTAAATGTTCAGGGTCATCTTTGCGGGCACCATTTCACTTTTCTTTCACCAGGGCGTTCACCACAGTTCTTCCAGCAGTCCACACTTTCTCTGCTCTCTTTTTTCTCATCATCTTCTCCCTCTTTCCCATCGCCCGACTTGCCACAGGTTTTGCCTGCTGTGTCTAAAGTAGCAGCAGCAGCAACCCGAACTGACAGCAGCTCATTGGATCATTTGGATCACGTATAGCCTGGTGCTGGACGCTCCGGAGGGCTTTACCGTATTACCAGGAGAAGCAGCGCATGTGAATTTAGACACCGTCAGACAACATGCAGTGATTTATAAATGTTTTAAATCAGGTTGGGTCCAAATTAGCCAACAGGTGGATCCGGTCCTAGGCCTGCTAATCCGTGTCCGCTGTTCAAGAATGTCTGATTGTCAGTGAATTTTGTTCCTTTACTGTTTCAAGCAAGAAAAGCCGTTTGTAAATAGAAATTTACATAAACTTGATCAAAAACTGCTTTAAGAGTAACTTTTCTGTCTTCTCTGATTTAATTTTTTTATTCTTTTTTTATCTTATATATTTTTGGGTTTTAATTAATGCATTCTTTTTAAATTGTGTTTTAAAGATTACATTGTCTTCCCTTTAAGCTCAATGCTAACGCTCACTGTTCACCAATAAAAATGTTGCTAAGGTTCAGCTGACCAATAGAAATGCGTCTTCGCTCCTTACTGCAGAGGAAAGCCCGCCCCCAGAGATGACGAGAGAAAGAATAACATTATAAAGAATTAAAAGGTGTATTTTTCTTTAAAAAAATACAACTTGAAAAGTAAAATGTGAAACAAAATAAAATAAAAGAAAGGATTTAATAATAATAATTGATTTAAGAAAACAGTAAAGTTAATTTAAAAAACCTTTTTTGATTAGGAAGTTTTGAGAAGTTGGATTTCTGGATTGCTTTTTTTATTTTATTTGGCTTTGCAAAACATTTGTAAAATCTGTGAGCTTTTGAGGTGGATTTCACTTCTTACCACTTCTTTGATTTGAGTCTGGGTGCGGGGTTTCGAGGAATCAGGAACAGCGCTCTCATTGGATGCATATCGCAGAGAGCTGCAGAGGATCCGCCGAGGGAGAGACGCAGCATGACGCAGTCAGCCATGGAGCAAAGACAGAGGGAGAGAGTCAGGATCACTGACAAGACGTTTCACAACCTTCACAGTCATGTGGGGAAAGTCAGTAAACCCATACGATAAAATTTTTTTTTGTTATTTCTATGGTAAAATCAGATTTTTTAGCAGCAGTGATATAAATGATGTGACCATATGAAGTTTTCCTTTGCAGTTGTCCTGCAGGAGTTCACTGAAAGATCAGTTATTCTATGTTAATTTTCTATCTCTGCTTCTGTCTCCTTGAACCCCAGTCGGCCTCAGTCAGATGGTCAGCCACACTGAGCCTGGTTCTGCTGGAGGTTTCTTCCTGTTCAAAGGAAGTTTTTCCTCTCCATTGTCGCTGCATGCATGCTTGGTATGAGGGATTACTGTAGAGTTAATGACAACATGAATATCTACTGTATCTACCTGCTAATCTGGGAGGAGTGAATCCTATTCAGGCAATGACTGGATGTAATTCAGCTGGTTTTCCTTAAACAGAAACTTTTAAGCAATCTGACTGCATGATCTGATTGAATTGTCTCTATAAAGTGGCTTCAGATGACATTTGTTGTGAATTGGTGCTAGAAAAATAAATTGAATAGAGAAATCACACGACAATCGCTTTGAAAACCATCGTGTGACCCCCCCACTTGGTAATTCGCGGCGCCCTGGAGGGTCCCGACCCCTACTTTGGGAACCCCTGCTGTTGTGTCTATTTGTATTAAATATCAGAAGGTCAAATTTTCTAGCAGTATCTTCATTTAATGACACAAAATTGCCCACAAAGCCAAACTTTGGACACCCTGTTTTACCACAATGAGCTTTAAATTATTCTGAAAAAAATTTTAACCTTCACACCAAAGAAAAAGGCAACTTTGCTGCACAGTAGTGAAGTGGTTAGTGCTGTTGCTTTGCAGCAAGGCAATTCTAGATTCGAATATCTCCGGGTACTCCGACTTCCTCCAACAGTCCAAAAATATGACTGCTGGGTTCATTGGCTTCTCGGTGTTGCCCTGCGTCAAACTGGCAACCTGTCCAGGGTGTACCCGCCTCTCACCCCTATTGTCCATATAAATGAGCCACTAGTGCCGTAAAAACTCCAAAAAACAAACAAAAAAAAAGCAAAGGGAGCAACTTTCTAACTGGCATGCAGCAGTACCTTGGTTTCATATATTAATTAATAGTTTTCCTTCAGTGCAGTTTAATGTATCATGGGATAAATTTAGGATGACTGGGTGTACAAACTTTTCTCCATGACTGCAAAGTTCTACATTCCACATGTTTGTCCTCTATGTGTCAAAGTAATAGCAACTTACGAGGCGCTCCTTCGGCCATCTCCAATGCAGTGATGCCTAATGACCAAAGATCGCTCTAAAAAACACAAGACAAAGTAAAAGAGCTGAAGATGAATACAAATATCCAAGCAATAACCACATTTTCTATGGTGGTCTCAGTGTGATTCATAGACATAAAAAAAGAGTCTGACATAGTGGAAAAATAGCAAATATTTTGGAAAGTAAGCTTGTATGAGCGATGCACACAGCAACGTTTAAACAGAGCGTGCAAGAGGGGATGGCCTGGACCAAGATGAATCTGAGTGAAATAAAGGCCCTGTCCTATATTAGAGGATTTATGGTAGGCGTTCCCTCTCAGGAGCGGGTACAGCGTTATGCATGTGCATTTTTTTTATTTTTATTTTTTAAAGAAAATCCTCCACTATACCTATAAATTACAAATAAACTGATGAAATGTTTGGATTTACAGCTGACACCAGATATTTACTATAGAAAAACACACATTTTTTTTCTGTCTGTCTGACATAAGATTGTTTGTTACGTTAGTTCAGCTACAACTAGCAACACTGTTTTTATCAGCCTGTACGCTGCTGGTGCTGATTGAGGTTTGCTCAGCCTTTAGCTCCTGTTCTTAGCATTGTTCATTTGAGACCGAGTTAACGGCAGTGTGATTTTGACGTCTAAACATTGAATATATGACAAAGTTGTCCTAGATCGTGTCTTGACCAGTTGCTTAAACATTTCCATAAAATATTGCTTCCTTTAGATCTTATTGATGAAACCACTCTTATGCTGGGCGTTTCACACCGGGGCAGCTGGCGCGACAGAAGCAGCGAAGTTTACATGCAAATACCGGATAATGGTGGTTGACGCCAAGTCCAGAGTGACGCAGCAAGTGCTGTGCTGTCTTGGCGGGCGCTGCTTTGAGCAGCAGAAGCAGCGCTGCCTGGAGCAGCTGAGAAACAGATGCCGGGCGCTGTTTAAGCATCTGACGCGCATGACGGCGCCCGCCAACGCTGCTTAGCGTTGCCTCGAGATGGAAAAATTGAATTTTTGCTGCTCGTTAGCCCCGCATCACCCCAATCATCAGAGAAGCTGATCCTGGGAGAGACTTGCAGCGCTGGATGACACAGATCAGCTCTGATTACACCTGCTAAAACAGTTTATTAACGACATAATTAACTTAAAATAATGCCGGAGTTCGCTTTATTATTCTTCTGTGCCTGCAGATCGGATTATTTAGATGAAAAACACCTACCAGCAACGCCGCGGTGGCTGCAGGAGGCGACCTGACCAGAGGCTGCTGATGAAGGGCTTCCTTCTGGTCGCGCCGTCGCGGTATATGTGTGGGGTCTGAAGCGGCTCGACAGAAGAAAATAATATTGGGAGGCAGGATTGTAATCTGGATGGACTGACTGCACTGATGAAGTTTTCAGGTGGATTTTCTCACTTAAAAACATATTAAAACTACTTTTATTCCCACTGATCACAGCAAATATAGCTGCAAGGCAGAGAAAGGATAGTGAAGCTCAGCCTAATGCGCGTCAGACACTATTGCACCCGCCAGCCAGGGAGCAGCCAAAGCTGCTTCAGCCGTAGCGTCAGAATTCACTGGTACAAGCAGCAAAAATGAAGCAGCACGGCCAGCGATTTTGCTGCTTTTGCTTTCGTCCGGTCTGAAGCGTAGCATAAGTCTGAAGACATTATTTACACAAAAGCTCTCTCTCATTATTCGGCCATTTAAACAATCAAATTAATCTAAATAAAAAGTGAACCTAAAACAGGAAGATTTAATCTAGATTAAGTAAGAGATAGACTAAAATATTATATCCTTTAGTGTTTCATTAGATCAGTCAAAAACAATTCTTCCAGCTAGAACATTGGCGGCTGGCCAATAGAGGGGAGCTAGGCGCAGCCCCACCCAACCATTGACCCTTATTAAGACATAAAAAATATATATATATATCTATATGTATTTTATTCTAAATTAATACTTAAAATATTTTAAAATATACAATACATATCAATAAATACAAATATATTAACATGCATTTCTTAGAGGTGAAAGATAAATAGTATATATATATGTATATGGCGCAGGACCTGGTTTAGCAAGAAGGCTTGGCTAACTGCATGCAGGGCGGCTAATGCTTTATTCTTTTTCAAAAGTCAGGATCTGACCCAGCATAGATAAAGACAGGTAGGGCGGATTTAAAGCACTTTTTAGAAAAGGCAAAGAAGAATGAACAATCTGCTTTTTCTAGATGTTTGTTAATTTGCATAATTGCTCTTAAATAAACACATTCTCAGAAAATAAAGTTTTTATATATTAAAAATGATAAAGCTGAATAATAGCTTCTTCATTATTATTAAAGCAGTACATTACATTTTTTGGGGGGTTTGTGACACAATATTGGACCATGCAAAACACAAATTTGCCTTCACAAAGCCTCAGAAGGACAAAATTTATGTATAAAAAGTTAAATTGTACATGAAGTTATTTTCTTTTTTTTTATAATGTTTTTTGGTGTTGGTATTCATGTGAACATATTGGTGTGATAATTTAGTATACGTTTGATTGGTTTTTGGTATACGTCAATTTTGAATTTATAGCCCCCCCTGGAGAAAACTCCACCAGCCGCCACTGAATCCAACCCAACATTTCAGCACCAGGCTGCAGCCAAAGTGATGTTAACATATTTTACCAGTTTAGAACCACATTCCTTAAATTTCTCTACTGCAGTCTTATAAGAACTGAGGTTTGTAGTTGAAGAATTACTCTATAATCATAGGTGGCATCTGGATTCTCGTCGCAGGCGATGACCTCTGGAGCCATCCAATAAGGAGTACCAATGAATGTGTTCCTTCGACCAATCGTCTTATCCAGCTGAGCCGACACTCCAAAGTCAACTGGAATGCAAAATTGTGAGAAATTATGGAGGAAAACACACAAAACAAATGTTGTTTGTTTTCCAAAGTTCTGTTTACGGTGCTGTGCTGCCAGAGGCTTAATAGTTGAGGATCTACTCTGTAAATGGATGCAGGCTGTCTTACCCAGTTTGACCTCAGCATTCTCAGTCAATAAGACATTTTGGCCCTTTATGTCTCGATGGATCACATGATGGGAGTGAAGATGGGAAAGACCCTGGAAGACAAATATGTCTAAAATGAGCCCATCAGATGACTAACAGTATAAAAGTGGCAGATTGAACAGCTTCATCACATGCCTGACTCCATACACCCCAGGATTCATGCTGGCTTTGTGACCCGACCCGCATTTAAGGGAACAAACTGTCAACATTCTTCCACTAAATAACACATTTTATGACTATGAGGGGTTTTAATACAAAGTCTGGCTTAACTGAGAGAAGCTGATAGATAACTCTGAACATCCTGTTAGAGAAAATACTTTAAAGCTATTTTGTGCTCCACTTTTTCAAGACTGACATCCCATCTCCTATTGGAAATAGTTAAATACTTATTTCCCCTCAACTTCAGCTTTATTATTACCAGTGGTGAATAGTAACAAAGTACATTTACTTGATTATTGTACTTAAATACTTTTTTCACACATCTTTAGTTTACTTGAGCATTCCAAAAAAGTTAGCAAAAACAATCCACTGGACTTTGTTTGAAGACGTGTTGCTTCCCATCCAGGAAGCTTTTTCAATTCAAAATGTAACAAACAGCGTGTAGTTCAAGGCTTTTGGCTTAGAAAACATGCAAATCCAGTTTTTTTTTGGTTCTTGGTTGGTTCTTGTGTTGGTCTCCTTTTCTCTAGCTCCCTTCTAGAACCCTCTGTTCACACCTGCTCCCAATCAGCTCATTAGTCCTGTCTTTGTTTAGTCTCCCATACATACTCTCCCAGTGCAGTTCCTCAGTTCTGGTTCCTCATCTTTTCCTGGCTCTTCATACTTGTTTTCCCTGATGTCTCCATCGTTCTGTTTTTTTCTGTACTTTTATGTTGGATTTTTGGATTCCTGCATCCGTTGCCTCTTAGTACTAAGTGAAGAACTCAACTCTGCCTCATCACCTCTCTATTTGGGTCCTGAAAAACCTCAACCAAACCTTGACAATCTCTACCTCTGTTGGATCACTGGTGATGTGTGACTGAAACTAAGGCTACATTCACACTGCATCCTGAAGTGACCCAAATCCAATTTTTTTGCCTATATGCAACCTGTATCTGATCTTTTCATTGTTGTCTGAACAACACAGATCCAATTTTTTTCAATCCGACTCAGGCCACTTGGCTATGTGGTTCTGAATCCAATACAAATCTGATCTTTTCAAATGCGACCTGTGTGTGAACGGCCAGGTCGCATTCATCCGACCTGAACGTCATTAATACCTGACAAAGGTCACTATTCTGCGTCTTGCTATGCAGCGGCAAGAAAAAACAACAAACATGGCAGATGATGATGATGCGGAGAGCAGTATTTATGTTTAAACATATTGAAAAGATTGAGTTTTTATGGTGGAAAAGACCGCTAGATGCGGCGCCGGCACTACCATCCATGTTTACTTCCATAAACACAGAGCACGCTGGCCTGTGATGTCATTGCGTCCTCTACTGCGCATGCGGGACACTTGTATGACTGCAGTTCACACAGGAGATCACATACAAGTCGCATATATTTGGAAACATGAACGGCAACAAAAAAAAAATCGGATTTCACAAAAAAATCGAAATTAAGCATCAAGGCCTGCAGTGTGAACGTAGCCTAAATAAACTGAACTGGCCTTAATGGGTTCATCAATTTTCAAATTTCATTTGGAAATAAAAGTAGCCTTTTCTTTCATCACATTTTTATTCCACTATGCATCTGTCTAATGCATAAAATCCCATAAAAATACACTTAAGTTTTACATTAATATGAACTTGTGAAAAGATATTTGCTTCAACAATCAATTAAAACGATAAACGCTCGGATATGCCGCAATAATAAAAAGCATGCTTATTCAACTGCTCAAGGGTTTTAGTTGCTTTGCTAATATCAGGCGTAAGGTGTGCTAAGTTCTTCACACATGCTTTCATTTGACATTACTTTTGACAGAGTTGAATTAGTTGTGAGGTGTTGCATAAATAAAGAGATATTTGATAAAAAAAACAAGCATCTAGGCAAGCTGTGACATGTTCTAAGAGAAAGAAATGCAGCCGCAGTAAAACGCTGACATTATTCCGATTAGGTCCCTTTAAATGCTAAAGAGCTCTAGTAGAGAACCTCTATGGTTTCATAACTCCAGAGCCTGCACACTTCTGTGTCCTCATATTCCTGCTTCTTCAAAGGAGGTTAGATAAACAGAGGAAGCGAGTCCTGTTTCAGACAATGACTTCAGCGTAGCGTCTCTCTGTGCACATGTGAGGGGATGTTGTGATGCCGAAACAATCAGGAGACAGCGTGGCGCAGGAGAATGCTGGCAAAGGTCCAGAGAGGTCTTGTCCCTTCGATTTCTTAGACGGCTAAAAATAGACGTTGTAGTTTAATTTCTGTCCTTTGACAGCAGCTCAGTATCGTCATTGTTGGAGCTATTTATTTTTTATATCTTTATCAATTTGAATTGTGTTAATTTCTAAATTTTTTTCTTTATTTCATTTTTTTCTTTATTTTGATCTGAGATAAGACAGAAAGTGTTGTGGATCAGTCCACTTTCTATAAGAGTAGGAGCCTGGGAAACGACCAGGGTTGGGTTCTGGGCCTATGGTTTTTATCAGAGCAAGAGGTAGTAGAAAGAACAAAGCAAAATTTGAACTCTGTACTTGCTGGCTGAAATGGGAAAATAAACCATCCAGAACAATCATCAAGTTTGGTCATTAAAACTTCTTTTGCCTGCGTACAGAAACTTGACCCCAGTGCCTTAGTAGTGGCTTAATGGAACCTTTTTTGGATGTTGGCAAACAATCGCCACTACAGTCATTATTAAGAGGTTTTCTTTTAAACTAGGCTCAGACAGGTTTGGTGATACTGTCACAACCTTGGTTAATACACAGAGGCAAGTCTCACTAAATAAAGAAGAAAGTAAGTATTTAGTCAGCCACTGTTTGGGAGAGTTCTCCTTCTTAAAGGAATAGTACACCCAAAACATGATTAGCCTTCATTTTCTACTCACCCCCATGCTGAACAACACCCTGGAGTACTTTCTGGATATCTCAAATGCATCTGGAGATCTGGGAGGCTTCTTGCTGTCTGCTGACATTCAAATAATGGAGGTCTATGGCCGAGACAGAAAAGGTCCATAAAAAGTCCACAAAAAGCGTGTCAATATTCCTCCATACTGCTCGTCCAATGTAATCCAAAGTGTCCTGAGTGGGTAGCATCCAGAATTTACTCGAAACGAAGTCATTTTAAAATGTTTTTAGAGCATAAACAGTAGTGTACAGTATAGGATTTCCTGAAAGCGCCAGCGCCTGCCGGCGAACCAAACCAGGCAGTGCGCATTCAGCGTCTGCTCTGCCAATAATGCAAGCGTAGAAGAAGAAATGTGCTGTTTACCTGTGAAAAGAAAGAAACAACAAAAGAAAAATGTCTGAGGACTTACAGTGTTGAGGAAGAGCATGAGTTCTTTGCCGAGCTGAATCGCGCTGGTTTGGTCTGCCGGACTTCCGTGGCGTGCCGCGTGAAGGCAGCGGCGTAATATTGTGGCGCTTTCAGGAAATCCTATACACTACTTTTATGCTCTAAAACATTCTAAATGACTTAGTTTCGAGTAAATTCTGGATGCTACCCACTCAGGACACTTGGAATACATTGGGCGAGCAGTATGGAGGAATATTGACACGCGTTTTTTGTGGACTTTTATGGACCTTTCTGCCTCGGGCGTTGGGTACCTCCATTATTTGAATGTCAGCAGCAGACAGCAAGAAGCCTCCCAGATCTCAGATGCATTTGAGATATCAAAAAGTACTACAGAGTGTTGTTCAGCATTAGCCTGACGTAGTCCGACTCAATTCTAGTCAGAATATGAGTCTGATACTGCTCTATAGAGCTGTGATTATGGGCTGATGTTTTGAATCGAACCAGGAAAAAAATGCCTCTGCACTCAATTGGATAGACCTACAACCCAATAAGAGCAACGGAGTGTGTGACGTATGTTAAGCCACACGCATAGTTGTTGTCAACAAAAACCAAAGCAAAAGTGCAGTTTCACGCCTAGAATAAGAAGATGAGCCTTGATCGGCGTTTCTCTGTTCCTCTTTTAAAATTAATTTGCTGTCGTATATCTTCTAGAACAGACCTAATAGCAGAATCTACTCACCCAAACTCTCCAGCGGCAGCCATTTTTGTTGTCACCCTAAAGCGCGCTTTGGTCACGTGGTTGATAAGCGTTACTCTTGATCATCTGTCCATCATCTGTTATAAAGCCGCTTCCTGACAATTTGATTGGATCAAGCCTGACAGTGGGCTTTAATACTGCTACGCTACTATGGAGCAGAGCCAGACCGAACTTCCCGAACTCAAACCTTGTGGGCGGGACTAAGTTCTGACTGGCACCCAGGCTAGTTCAGCATGGGGTGAGTAGAAAATGACGGCTAATCATGTTTTGGGTGTACTATTCCTTTAAGCCCTGTCACACCATGACAATTTAGACCAGCGTGGGCCTGACCTGACGAAAAATCTGGCAAAAATGCTGGCATACGTTGGAGAAGTTATGCCTACATTTTGTGTAGGTAATGAGCACGCTGAACCTGATTGTGTTGAAATTGATGAGAATGTAGAAATAACAAGAGCTGAGAGGGATGATGTTTATTTAGCTGCTGCTAGAATATGCTAATGCAGATGGAGAGCTATGCTAGAAAGAGCTCCAGTTTCTAACTGAGCCTATTAGCGGTTAGCCACGTTGGGAGATGCTGAGTCATCAAGTCATCTCCATGTCATGTACCTGGTTTGCCCAACCACTGAACCAGGTGAGTCCAATCCGCACAATTACGTTAGCTTCTGCTAAAGGTGTTGGCTCTAGCTAATATAGCAAACAGCGGATCCAAGCCAAACACACCTGTTTGCTTCACAAAGGTTGCCTACCTTATGGCTTAACAAAGCCATGATGGCAAATATTTTACATCAAGTAGCATGCAGTTCTTCATATATACATACACACATCAATTTCAAACAGACAGTATCGGTATTGGCCAAAACTGCACAGCGAGGTATCGGCATCTGGGCCAAAAAATGGTATACCGCTAATTCCCATTAAATGAAAAAAAGTTCAACACCAAAAAGAAAAGTGTAGCCCATTAACAGAAAACTCTAGAAAAATATGTGAAAAACAGTCTGGATGTAGAAAATACAGACTGAACCTGCCAACCAGTGGCGCCACCAGGGGGCCACCCCACTGGCCAGTGCAAATTGTAGTAGTATTAGATTAGCATTTCATCCCATTATGCGATGCAAAATTTAAAATCACACAACAAAACAAGATACGAATTGGTGTTTACTAAAGTCTTTAGGATTTTTACAGGCAGGTTTACCACAATACTACATTTAAACCCTGACATCATGGCTTTTAGTTTCAGTGTGCCACCCCAAGATTTTTTGTGGCCCCCATCTGGTCACGCCTTTGAAACATTTCTGAAGGTGCTACTGCTGTAAACGGTAAATAACGCCCTCTCCAAAAGATCCAGCTGCCCGTTAAAATCAAAAATCCCAAATATGCTCTCTAAACTACCCCAAAAAAACAGCGATCTAGGAGACTTTTTGCTTAAACAGACCTCTTTCTCTTTCAAAGAAAGATTGACAGCCGAGATAATAGCCAAATGTTGAGGTTATGCTTGGAAATGACATCTAAGCATATATATCGCAGATTGATGAGCAGCAGCAACTGCGTCCATAAGCTGAGTGATGGACTTAAATACTACACCTGTTGATCATAAGTCAAGTCTAAACCTTGCAGCCTCTTTGTGCTACTTTCTTTCTATTGAATCAGGAACTTGGAGCTTTAGTTTTTGGAAAGAATCACATATAACAATGCTTGCTGGTTACTTGATCCGTCCTGCTCCAGAAAAGCAGTTAAATGGTTTCTGATTGGTGAATAAATCAAACCTGAATGCTTGGTTGTTGGTGTGAGAGGAAAAGTCAATGGTAGAGATTTAAAAAGTTGGCAAGATTGAAGGTTTTATTTTATGCTTTGTTTTAGCCCTCTAAAGTCAAATAGAGGCATAAATATGACGGAATATTGTTTCATTTGTTATAAATCGGAGGTCTTCAACAGGGGGTTTGGGACTGTTTTTGTTATATTCCTCCCTGCAGTTTTTTCCACCAATTGAAGTGTCCTTAAATACACATTAACATGAATTCAACACTCTGTAGTAAACAGATAAATGGAGGCAGAAGATGTCTTCCAGTCATCAATGCACACATTCAGAGACAAACAGGAGCTCTTTCAAGGTGGGCACCGTTTCATACAAAAACACCTGTCCCATCAACCAGGAATTAGAATCAGAAATACTTTTAATAATCCCAGGGGAAATTACTTTCATTTTCATTACTCCATCTGTAATAGAGTTACTATAGGACCACTTTGATATAACACTAGTTCATACAATATATATAATTAGGGTGTCCCCGTTCCATCTCACCATCAGTTTGGGGGTCCTTGGCCTGTAAAAGGTTGAAGACCCCTGTTATAAATCATTAGCTGTTTTCTGCACAGCGGAAGAAAGACCCTTGCCTTCATTGCGACACCATCTCTACATGTTCGGTTACTGCCATTTTTCATAACGTTACGAATTTCATAACAGCACAGACCACGCTTCAGTACTGGGCATAAATCAAAAATATCTGCATCACACCTGCGACAAGCTCATTGGTACACACTGCTGTGGGAGTATAACCCCCACAGCCCTTACCAACTCAAAGTCGTTAGCATAGAAACTTGTGCTGTTATCTATGATGGTATAGCATTATGCTGCTGCATCAACATGTATTTACCTGATTCTAAACTAAGGCATCCATGGTATCATCAGGTCCTGGTAATTAAAACTTTAGTGCTGCAGTCACTATATGCTTCAAAAGGCCTTTTCAGGTAACAATGTGTTGGAATCGGCTGCCTCGTTCTCTTCTAGGCAGTTAGGGATTATATAACGACATGTTTTGCTCTGTATTTATGCTTTGATGAGTATCTTATGTTGACCTTACCCTTAGCACCTCTCTGCAGATGTAGGCAATCCAGTCCTCTTTCAGACAGTTTCCTTTGGTCTTTTTCACCAGGTCCGTCACCGAGCCGGCGCCACAGTACTCCATCACTAACTGCAGAGGCAAACAAACAAGATCAGCTTTAAACATGTTATGTAAATTCAAAATGTTGCAGACTTAACATGAACAAAGTGCTCAGAATGTGGGGTAGTTTACAAACCCAGAGTTGGTGGTCCTGACCAGCAGGTCCTTTCTTAATGAAGGCACCATAATAAGTAGCAATGTTTCTGTGATGGGAATAACTTTTCAGCATATTTATCTCCAGTTTAATCTCCTCCTCTTCCTCCTAATGACAAAAACACAAAAAGCAAAAAAAGGCAAGGCCAGATTATTTATATTGCACATTTCAGTAGCGAGGCAAGTCACAATGGTGTACACACTGAAGCGTTACATAAAGGTAACACAAATAAATACAGAAAATAAGAAAATCAGAAATAAGATGATTATATATAAAAAATATCAAATGAATGATAAAAAAATGAAAATAAACTTTAACTGAAAACTTAACTAATGTTTAAAAATAACAGACTCAGACTCTTTATTTTTCAAATCTGGATTAAAAGTTAAGGATTTGGCATTTATACGCCGTTTGAGGAGTTTAATCCAGATTACTAGAGCATAAAAACTACAAGATGCCTCTCTGGTCCAGCAGACCTGAGAAGTTTGGTTGTTGCTCCCCCGACATCAAGTCTGTAATGTTTTATGGAGCTAATCTACTGATCTATAGATCAATACGAGTATTTTATTCACTTTCTAATTTCTAGTGAGGAGTCAGGGAGCCGAATTCTGCTTGATCTACTTTTTAGGCAGACCTGTGGAAACACGGCTGCAGCGATCAGTTCTACTAAATACAAACATCAGGAAGTAGCTTTAAAATGTCCTGCTGAGACATTAGTCCTTTAATCACTGTTAATACAGCGACCCAAGTTTTTGAGTTTACTACCTTTTACAACCTATTTTACTACCTCTGCAATATTTTTACTACCGATGCAAAATGTCTTGACTAAGACCTCCTGAAGCATGGAAAACCTTTGTCAGAGCCTGTGGACATGTTTTGGAAGAGTTCCCTGATGCGTCATTTGCTTGATGTGTTTTGCTAAAGTTTTTTTTGCATGTTTTCTAACCCAAAACAAAGCTTTGTTTTTGGTCCTCTCTATAAAGCCTCGAACTCAACCCTATTTCTGACATTTTGAATTAAAAATCTTCCTGGATGGGAAAAGAAATGTCTTCAAACTTGGAAACCAAGTCCAGTGGGTAGTTTTTTGTTTTTTTTTTACTTTTTTGGAATAACTATGACCTGGATGACTGAGAATTTTCACCAGCTTAATGACCCAGCATTCAAAGATGGCTTCAGCAGGTCATGGAGAATGATGGGGTTTTTTAGAAACTTTTTTGGAATGCTTGGACATTTAGCATTATGAACCCAAATGTTAAAAGCGAACTTAAAAATTGTTCCAAAAAAAGAAAATTAAAAACAATCCACTGGACACTGGAAGTTTTTTTTTAATTGAAAAAGCTCCCTGGATGGGAAGCGAAACATCTTCAAACCTGAAAACAAAGTAAACAAACAAAGTCATTTTCTTTTTTTTCTTTAATGTTTTTTTTTTGGAATGACTATGACCTGGATGATGCTAATTCAAAGGTGTTACACAAGTAACATGCTCCTGTTTTTCCGAGTTTACCAGACTATTTTGATTACTTGTGTATAAATAAAGCATAAATTCAATAACTTAATGAGAAAATTCTGCATTGAATGATTAGTTGACAGGTGTGGCTTACGTAGCAACACCATGAAAGAGGTTGCTTCTTTTAGATTAAAGAGGAGAGTTTAAAATTTGAAATGCCGTGGTTTTCTGAATGTTAAAACCTAAAAAAATTAAAGATTGTATAATAAAATCAATTCCATGCTAATTGCTAATACCTGATTGATAATATACTTAATAAATTGAATGTTTGACTTATGTTCAAGAGGCTTTTTACTAATTAAAAAAATAAAATTGACTGTAGGAATCGACCTGATCAGAAGTTCAGTTTACAGGATAAGCCACTCCATTAAAATGTTAATGTTAGTTTGACAAAAATATTAAGTGTACTTAATTGGATTTTTCTATTCAACTGAATCATCTGAGTTAATAAACTTATTGTTCTGCTCTAGGCAGAGGCAGTTGCATTTTCCTGCTGCTCCTGCGTCTCCCTGCTCTGTCCCTGCTTTGTTGTGTCTTTTCTGAGCTCTCTCTTCATATCACCCAAACCAAACAACTGAATCTGGTCAGCTGGTTTCTCAATGCAGTTGATCAAATTTTCTAAACTGGAAGACAGGGAAAAGGGGACCTGTCTTGTCCTGTCGGGACTAGGGATGGGGATCGTTAATATTTATTGATATCGATACCTTTATCGATACTCCTTATCGATCCGAGTCTTTATCGATACCACTATCGATACTTTTCTGTTATTTGGTGGAAAGACGATGCAACAATATGTTTTTAACAGACAGAAAGGAAGTTGGAAAAAAATGATTTGAAGAAATGTCCTATATTTTGAAGAAATGTCTTCTTTTGGTTTAAAAAAATATATACATTTTCACAATTCACAATGGTTAATGTATTGTCTACTGTCACTTTTCATCATGTTTTTAGTGATTAGGAAAATATTTAGCAAATAAATAATTGTATTTTTAAATTAAATGTAATTTTTAATAAATGTTGGCATCAGTAGTTTAATTATATATTCTAAAATAATTAGAGCAATATACAACTGTATTACTCATGTTTCTCGCCAAAAACTAAATTTCCCATTTTCTTTACGCTACACTTGAACGCATCATGATAACCTAATACCCAATTTGAACACATCATCACGCAGCACGCCTGAAACTTTATTTACTTTTCAAGCTAACTAGCTTGTATGCTGCCGATTAAAATTACTATTATTAACTGACCGGACAAGCTACAAAGTCTGTGTGCGCCGCTCACCAGTGGTACTCTGAGCGGATCATGAAGACGGCCCGACTGTGGTGCGGCGGGCAGCAGCAGGAGGAGGAGGAGTCCTTTCAACCTGGAGACAGTCGAAGGTACTGCATTTGGCCTTTATTTGATGCACAATACTAATGTGCTTGGCCATTGAGGTTGTGTTCCCCCCTTTACAAGAGATGATTTTGCAACATAAGTTGCATTTCGCTTCTTCTTTATCTTTGAGCTTGGTAAAATGAAGCCAAACTTTAGACCTTTTTCGGTCCGTTCAGCCATCCTCGATTCACGAGCGAAGTTAACTGCCAGACTTCACTTGTTTTACTTTTAATATCTGTTTGCTTACAATTTCATTCCATAACATTGGTGGACATGCTGCAGCGATTGGATTGATTAGACTTAAATGCTGTGACGCGACTCGAGACACACACAATTATGTTACAGGACCTCCGAGAGAAAAAAAAAACAAAAAAACGACCAGACTCGATAGTGGTATCGATAAGCCTAAACGTTATTGATTTTCGGGTTTTTAAAAAAGTGGAACCGGGTCCTTGATAGAACCGGGTTTCGATCCCCATCCCTAGTCGGGACATACTTCCTGGGATACACTCTAAACTCCGGGATTATGGACGCCCCCTTATCAAAACTCCCCTGTATGTTATAGCCGAAGGGCCCAGAACTACCGACTCCTGCAACCCTTCCACCACCACCAGCTAACACCTGTGGATGCATTCAGAAATATAGCACCAGTTTAACATCCATCTTATCAAGGACAATGGCCTCTGGACAGCGCTCATGGACAAATTGAACGCACTCACTCCCCTCCCCCCACACACACACACAACTGATGCTCACATGTGACTCCTAGGCCCCGTCCACACAAAGTCAAAACGTAACACGTAAACGCTGATATTTTCCAAAACATTTGCCGTAAAGACGGAGACGTAGTGGAATAAATGTGAGCGCCCACACTGAATGCATGAAAACGCTGCAAAATGTATGCCAGGCCTGTAAGTGGCGCTGTGGTGCCAAAGCAAAAATAAGCGACGAAATGTTGGGCATGTGCACTAATATTTATACATGGTTGCCCTGCGGGTCCATTTTCGTGGTTAAGTGAAATTCAGGTGCTGAACTATGTCAGTCGATATTGCTCTGTTCTTCCTGGAGATATTCCAGAAGAAGAAGATTCTGTTGTAAGCCCGACAGCAGGGTGAGTAGCATTAGCAACGCGGCGCCATTGTTGTTGTGATACTGGTCGCGCATGCGTGTGTAGAGGCTTACGGCTATGACGCATGCGTGTAAAAAAAATATGCGGTTAGGACGTAAAGATGGAGACGCCAAAACGGGCGTTTCAGAATCTTCCCACTCTGAAGGCTGAATAAAAAATGATTGTTTACAGACCCCCAAACGCCGGCTTCTGTGGTGGATGAGAGGCTGGTTTGGTGAAAAATTTGTGCGTTTAGGCCAGGGTTCGCCTTCGTGTGGACGGGGCCCTAAGCTTCAAATGGTTTCCCTCTGCTGAAATGATTGTCTCGTGTTTAGATGTGCATTTCTTGTGCTAAGGTGTATTTTGATGTATGAAACTGTACCCTGTCAAGGATAAAGTTAGAAATATGCTTTTTTTCCCCCTCCCCAATGTGGCTGCTATCTTTTCACAGAGATAAAAAGACAGCGCCCTTAGGGAAACTTTCAGCCTCACCGTGCGTCGTGCAGGTTATAGTATACAGGGGGTAACAAGGGGTGATTAGCATCTCGCAACCACCTCCCGATCAGGAATCGTGAGCTCAGGAGGAAATCAAACATATTTCAAATTCAGTCGGCCGTCATGAGGTGTTTGTGGACAAATCCTGCCGTTGAAGCGGAGCTATGAGACGATTTACCAGAACCTCGAGCACTGTGCACTGCGTGTGCAAACAAGGGAGTTCTTCTTCTTCTAGATTGGCGAGTCCGTCCAGCGCCATCATTCGGCACCGAGTTCGACGAGTGGGTTTTGGACGTGCAGCGTGAGCAGGTAGATCACATTAAAGGGTCGGGCGCACAGTGTGAGAACATGCATCGTAAGCTGTGAACTTTTAAACCCTTTAAAGAACATTTGGCTGTCCAATTATTAATCGATCTATCCAAAAAGTTATCCACAGATTTATCGATTTGCAAAACAATCGTTAGTTGCAGCCAAACACTTTATAGCAGAGGTCACTGATTAGGATACCTAAGACCAACCTTGTCCGACGGCAGTGTCTAATTTCACTTGCGCCGCTTCTCCTGTTTGTATGGTAAAGCCCTCCGGGACCAGGCTACATGTGATGCAAATTAGCCAATGAGCTGTGTCAGTCAGGGCTGTTGCCGCTAGCTAATTTTAGACACAGCAGGCAAACCTGTGGCAAGCTGGGCCTTTACTGGTTGTTGATTTTCTTTATTCGGACCCCAATGATTTTTAATTGGTGACCCCTGCTTTATAGCTTTAAAGGGAAAGTCAGATTATATACCAAGTCAAGTTCTGTTTGTTACCTTTTACAACACTTCAACAGCCTTTATTTGAGTTAATTCAATCTACTACCTTTTAGCACCATCTATAAACCCTGCTAATCCTGGGGATGTTGTTCAGGTGAACCGACTTTGTTTCCGTCTTTATGAACCTCTGAAGGTTCAGGTCTGAGTCCATCACTACACCCAGATTTAGAGCCTGATTGCTGGTTTCTAGCTGGATTAATAGGAGCTCTGTGCGAACTTTGACACGCCCTTGGTCCAAAAATTATTTTGTCAACATTTGGTCCATCCATACATTGATATGTTCTCCTCATAGATATTCTCTATCCTAACAAACCTCTTAGCTGTTAGCTGGAGGGAGGGAGGATAAGATGGGTAATGAGAAGAGGGCGTTGAATAAATAGTAGCAGAGCTGGAGGAGTTGGACTTTTTTTGTTGTTTTAAAGTTCCTGTCTCAAAATAGATAAGGCAGAGTGGCAGCTTTTGTTGCTATCTGAACAAACCCCCAGTGACTGCATGTGAAAGTGTGAGTCTGTGTGTGTGATGACAGATAATAGACAGGCATTTCCACAGATTGTCTGTAGCTGAGTGGCAGAGAAATCCTCAAAAAGTCCACAGGAAAAGTCCCACTGGTCAGTGATGATGACGGCATGTATATGGACTGAACTGTGCAAGTTCACACTTCCAATTTCTGCATCATGTTCTTAGTTCAGCACAAGGGCTGAGTATTGCCGTGTGCGTTGCGACACCATTTGTCTCACTAAACTTGGGTCACAATTAGTGTTGCGCCAATGCCATTTTTTGGCCCAGATACCCAACACCTGGCTGTGCAGTATTGGCCGATACCATCTGTTTGAACTTGATGTGTGTGTGTATATATGAAGAACTGCATACTACTTGATGTAAAATAATTGGCATCATGGCTTTGTCAAGCTGCTGCCTACCTTTGTGAAGCAGGAAAAAGACTAATACAAAGTGAATCCAGTAGAACGTTTTATTGCCTGTGGTTGATTTTTTATTGACAATGGTTGAATAAACTTTTGGCTCTCAAAATGGTTTTGGTGCCATATTTGTTGGTACTCACTGATACCAACATTTCAGTGCTGGATCGGGGCCCTGCCCAATACTGGTATCTGTATCGGGGCAACACTAGTCATAATACCATATCACGATAATTCAATGTCAGTAAATATTGCTACATTTTAAGCAGCTATCAATATGAAATGTTTAGGTGCTGTATTTGTGCATGTTCATCATAATCCATGTTGTTTGGGGTTTCAGTCTGTCCATTTCTTCCACTGTGACTGACTCAACTACAAAAATGGCGCTGTGGCACACAGCAAAAGGGAAGATCGATGTTATGTCAGGCAGCCGAAAAATCACGATATAGCATCAAATCAATTTTATCCAGCACTAAACCCAACCAGGTATCCCAAGTCGCTGGGAAACGACTGTTCCAACTGTTGCATTTCCGAATTCTCCCGCGTGGTGCCCGACTTTACACGTGTGAAAAAAGTGAATGTGATTGGTCGTTTATTGTTGTGGTGGCAGGTTCGCAAGCAAGTTTGGTTGTGGCCGGTGTGTCAGAAGCATCTTGCTAACCACTTAGCAACTTAAAGCTAGTAGGTTCCCAATGGGAAATTACATTGGGACCAAGTAGCACTTAGCCACGACACTGTGAAGGAGAAAGCTTACAGCCGTTATGTTTGAGCCCTTGCCTCACAAGCGCTGCCAGTTCTGTTAGCTCTCACGCCTGCTGAAGACACAGACGTCCATCCCAGGGAACACTGGTAAAGTAAATGGTAAAGTAAATGATTCTTATTCCTAATTTCAACCGTTGCTTATAATAGCTGCGACATATGAATCGCAGCTAACATACGCTGTCACTAGGAATCCTGTTCGACAGCAGCCTCTGGCCAAGTAGCCTCTTCGCGGTTTTCCGCTACTGTTCACGGCGACTGCAGCTGGATGTTTGTGTTCTTACGTACGGAATCAAAACTGCAGGCACCAGCATAATAAAAGCAAACATATTTTGCCGACAGGTTTCGGCATTTTAAGTTAATTTAGGCATTCATAAACTGTTTCAGAGGACTTTGCATGTAAACTAGCTGCTTCTGCTGCCTCTGCTGCTTTAAGTGTTAACGTAGCATCAGTCTAATCTCAGATTTTAAAAGGAGTTAAAATTTCATGAAATCTTAAACATCTATTTGATATTGACAAACCAAGACCACCATTTCCAGTCTGTCTTGCTGTAAAACTGTTTTTATAAAGCTAATTGGTGGCTACTGTGAGCTGCTCTCTGCGGGAAAGGTAACCTGCCCTGCTCAGGTAAATGGAGACGGTAAAACGGCTCTGATAATAAACGTAGAGCGTCTAAGCCAAAACCAGAACCAGATGATCTAATAGGATCAATTCATGACCTTCCAGATGCTCAATGTCCGCTGGACTCCACTGGAAAAAATTAAAATGTAGGTAAGTCATTTGTTCTTAAAATAAGTGCATTTGTTCTTGAATTGAGGAGATAAAAGAGACATTTTGCCAATGGAACAAGACAATTTAGATGTAAAATAAGAAAACACAATTGCATTGTCTTATTTCAATTGCATATTATTCAATTATCTTCTTTTAAGAGTAAAAATACTCATTCCATTGGCAAATTATCTCATTTACCTATTCAAATTAAGGGTAAATACACTTAACTTAAGGAATGTTTACTTATTTCTAGATCGTTTTTGCAGTGTCTGCCCACATGAAGTTATTACTGATCTAAATCATTTCACTTTTATTAACTTATCTAACGATAAGTCTGCAAAAATACAAAGATAGGCCATCTTAAAGCTGTGAAAATATCTTATTACAGGTCAAGTTGTGTCAAATTTTAATGGGAGAGAAAAACAGCTTTTCTAACAGCTGTTTGGTTTAAAACACTAGTAAGAGAAAAAAGCTTCAGTCTCATAGGTGAGAGTCATCTAAAGCTGCTGCATTATGCTTTCAAGAAGAAACACTTAAGCAAACCTAGAGAGAAAAAAAACATAGTTATTCCACATAAAGCCAGAAGTTTATCAAAGCTTTCAACATGACGACGTGTGATGAAGGTGTAGCTGATAATCTAGTTCCAACGTATAAGCTCCCTCAAACCCCCGGATACAGCTTTTATTTGAGGTTTTTCTATCCTCAAATTGATTTACTCTACAGTAAGTTATTAATATTTCATAATACCAAAACAACAACATGGCACTGTGGCTTTTAAACTCTAAAGTGAACAGAGATTTAATATCGCAGAGATCTAATAAAAAACTACTTCTGTGTGGGGAAAAAAAAGATACATGAGGAGAGGAGGAGGGAGAGGATTGGTTTTTTGTAATTTGATTTAGTCCAGTAAAGTGCTATATGAAAGAACGTTCCGGTTTGATCTGTGTTGTATGTGCGCACTCTGACAGGAGAGTTATGAGAGGCTCCCGAGTGGATTGTTAAGAGGTCAGACCGCTTCAATGACCTAAGCGTACCGTAAGAGGACTCAAAGAGTGGGAAAGCAGAGGAGAAGCCGACAGTTTGGAGACATTAGGAGGAGGTTTACTGGACTGTTGGTTCTTGCCTCCCATTTGGGTCATTTGGGGGTACAGCTAAGGGCTGGTTATCCTCCCGCAGCAGTGTGTCGCACTGAGCTTGTTGCAGGTATTTTTGATTTATGCCCAATATTGAAGCGTGGTCTGCGATATGTTATTCCACGCCACAACACAAGAGGGACAATCAGGAACTAGCTGTGGGTCTGGATACGGCCGAGGCGGTGAGGAGGTGGAAAAATGCAAAGGGCAAGTTTGTCTGACAACCAGAGCATGTGAGCGGAGCATGGAGCAGAGTGGAAGAAATATGGTGGAGCGCAAAGCGGTTTTCAATTCAAAGGCCGGAGCGAGGATTTTGCTCCGCACCAGTTCACTCTCTGGTGCGCTCACAACGCCAATTAAAAATGTTGGATTATAACATTTGTATAAAGTCATTTATTAAAATATACACTAACTATACTTTAACAGTATGGAGAGGGTTTGCATAAAGTGATCGTTGTGGTAAGAGTCTGTTTTTGAAAATGGATCGCATACATGCATTAAACGCTATTATCTCATTTGCAATGGGATGCGAAGTGACCTTTTTTAATGTAGTCTAGAAACAGTGGGATAATCTAACAGCCAGATAAATAAGACAATAAACATGAATCGGTCACATCATTAAATCAAACGCCGTGTGTCCCAGGGCCCTGGCATCATTACATGAAGGAAAAATGTCAGAAAATGCCTTCTCCTGAAAATTTAAGCGAGCGTGGATCGATTTCGCCGGAGCTGCAGGAAAATTAAGGTGAGCGTGGAGCGGATTTTGAGCGTAGTGTCCTGGCACAACTTTGAGCGGCGGAGCGAATGAGCGAACATCCTCCTGAGTGGGGAGCAGGAATTGCGCTTCGCTCCACTCACATGCTCGGGCGACAACGGTGGGACATGACGGGGAAGAAGAGCGGGGATCCAGGTGGAAAAAGGGTCCCAGCGTTACCATGCACCTCGCTCTTCTAGCTGGTCCAACTTTACAAGTCGTTTTCCACAATGGCGGTCATACAAACAAAACAAGCCGGTAAGGAACCAAACAGGAAATACTCATAGTGTAGAGCGGATGAAGATTTGATCAATCCTGTCTGCAGTCAGCTACAATTTTGGAGAGGTGCAGCAGAGTGTCTGCGGAAGGGGTGGGGATTTTAACGATGTTATAGGGAAGCGGCTGTTCCAACCGTTGCATTTCTGAATTCCCCCGATTGGTGCAAGACTTTACAAGACTGAATAGAGTAAATGTGATTGGTCGTTTATCAAGAGGGCGGGATTGTTGAAGCAGAAGGTTCGCAAGCAAGTTTGGTTGTAGACGGTTTCTCTGAAGCATCTTGCTAACCAGTTAGCAACTTAGTGCTAGTAGGTTCCAAATGGGAAATTCCATTGGGGACCAAGTAGCACTTAGCAAACCACACTGTCAAGGAACGCTATGGACAGAGGAAACATGCAAGAGGAGGAGAGTTTTTAGTGTCGGAGGTCGTGGATGAGTCTCCTCCATCATACATTTTTACTTAGAGGAGGAAAGCGGAAGATAAAAAAGGAAAAAAAAAACACAGATTTTAAAACAGGATTATTTTTTAAATTGAAATTTTCTAAATTTTGGACAATATCATCTAATAAATATTACATTTATGTACATGTTTAAGACAACGATTTGACATTTAAATATGACTTCCCTACGACTTTGAAAAAGTCTGATAAAAAAAAATTGGAAAAGAAAATAGTTTTCATAAAATATAATCTGAGCAGTCAACAAGGTTAAACCAAGAAAATTTTTTTTATTAAGAATTTTATTTAAAAGTTTTATTTCTGGATTTTTTCTGGATTTTTTTTTTTTCATTTACAAAACATGTTCTTTGCTTGCAACAATAATGGAGCAGAATTCACTCCAAAAGTTAGGTCCTATTGTAAACCACATTGCCTGACAGCTGGTAGGAGGTTTTTGCTCTGTAAAAACGGACAATCTAGTTGTTTTAGATCTAAACCTTCCTGTTATGCATCTGGGTGCAGAAAAGTTTAGAAAGTCAGACTCAGATTGGCCTCATTCCTGTTGATCAGGGTTAATAAAGACTAAACATTTAAACGCTCTGATAGTGCAAAGATAAGAAGAGGATCTGCTGGAAAAGCCTTTACCTCTGTGACCTCCATGACTTTGATAGCTGCCAGTTGACCAGTCTTGACATGGCGACCCTGGTGGAAACAAAGAAGCAGCTAAAGTCACAACCAGTTTTTAACAACATGAGCATCAGACATTGATTATACTCAAACAGGGACTCGTTCTCTAGCACAAAGCCAGACATTACACCATCGTTTGACAGAGCAAACGGTCTGTGATGTAATCCTTCATCCACTGAGCCGTCTCCTAATTTCATTTTCTCTTGAGATCCAGTCAGAAAGAACAAGAAATGACACAACATGAGGTGAAAAAGATGGGGGAAAAGCAGGGAAAGGGTCAGCGAAGTGGACCAGATGGGCAGTCAGGTGAAAAAGGAGAAAGTGAAACCGTGATGAGTCAGAACAGCTGCTCTATGCTCCCTAAAGTCTGTCAGGTCAACAGAAATAACTAGGCAGTAAGGTTGGATCAAACCAAGGCTGTTTCTTAAGTCTGGGCTTGGGAAGAACGGGAGCACACAGCATAAATATGGGTCAATTGGAACAGAAGCGCATTGATAATGTCACAACATCCTCTGCTCGTCTGGAGCTGCATTTCACCTCCTGTTATTAATAGTCTGTAGATAATAATAAATTCTTACTTTTTCATTTAGTGGGGGAATAATAATGAACACAGTCAGATAAACACAAATCAAATTAATATTTTGCCAGGTAAAACAAAAATATTGCCATCATAGCCAGCGGTCCTTCACACACGGCTATGCAAAGAGAGGGCTGCTGCAGGATTAGCCCTGGCTGCCCTCGAAGCTCCGCTGGTTGCCGCGGTCCTCTCAACATCAGAACTTTTTTTTAAATTACGCATTAAATTGGTAAATGGACCATATAGTGATGCTTAAAAGGATAATATTCTCACCTCAGAAATGAGCTTTAAAACATACCTTTTATTGAGGAACAGGAACAGAAAAAGAGAACTTTTAACGGACAAGTCTGCTCTGATGCATGCTGGGTAAAAGAGGAGGGTGAGAACAACATCCAGGGACTTTTTGTCTCTTCTGTCTTCTTGTTCTTTGTGGAATTGGAACAGTACTAGGACTGAGGATGATGACGTTTCACGTGCACATGAGGACATGAGAATGTACAAGTACACATATTGAGAAATGGCCCAATGTTTCTGAGATTTTATGCGATACTCAAAGTTGTGCAAATAAAAAAAAGGTGGTCTAAACTCTTTTTCATATAAAAATGTCACTCTGTGTAGCATTCATTTTTACTGTGTTAATTTACTCTTGATGGACCTGAATGAAAACTGCTTCCAGTCGCCATCAGAACAGCAGGTCCTATCAGACTTTTAGCTAGCAATGCGTATGGGTGTACATAGTATGCCCTTTACTAAAAATATTAGGAATTGTACTACCTGTTTTTGGGATGTACAGCATTTTTATGCTCTAATTTTCCCCTGGAAAGTTTGCTCAAATGTTAAAAATTTCACAAGCATCAGATGTTGGAGTTGGAAAATTTCATTTTTGCTGCTTGATGCATCACATCAACCAATCAGAGAAGCTGATCTGGGGAGCTGGCAGGGAGACAGACACAGGAAACCGTTTATTAATGCCTAAATTAACTTAAAATGTCAAAAGCTGCAGGCAAAATATTTTCACTTTTATTATCCTGATGCCTGCAGTTTGGACCACATACCTAGAAAAACGCTAACATCTACTTCCGGTTGCCACCAACAGTAGAGGAAAACCCCCAAGAGGTGACCAGGCCCTAGGCAGCTGCTGGATTCCCAGTGACAGAGCACTGCCGGTATGTGGGGGTCTGATCAGCTCCAAAAATGAAATATTTTAAAATAAGATCATTATCTTGATGAACTGACTGCACAGACAAGGTTTTAAGGTGGACTTTCTCAATCAAAAACCTATTAAAATTACTTTTTACCCACTGATCAGAGCAAATATAGCAAAGCCGCTCTCTGGCATTAAACACAGAAGAATCTGGACACACTTTACTGGACGTCAAAGATGATCGTGATGCACATCTTACCTTAATGTGTACAAGCATCAAAAATGAAGCAGAAGCTTTTTTTGCTGCTCAAGTCGCGGTGTGAACATATCATTACACTATCTGATTGTTTGAATTAACCTAAGAAACATAATATTGTACCTGAAAATGATCTCATGTCTTCCTTATGAAATTTCCACCTCTAGTCAAGCACTCATACTTCCCATAGTCAGCACAAAAGAAGAGCAAAAAGTTAGCTGCATTCACAGCCATCATAGCGATTCGATTCAGTATCAATTTTCTGACCCAACAATCCGATTATTTTCGATACTCCATAATACACCATCTTCTTTTTCCTCCACCATGTCTGTCTTGCATACTGTTTATGCGAGTGTGTGTGTGTGCAAGCAGAAAGAGGGTAGTGGCTAAAAGAACGAGGTAGGAGGGCAAAATAGGTTTAGCGCCACCGCAGCATGGGAGTCAGAATTACATCCAGGAGCAAATGGATAAAAATAGACTGGAGGAAAAAAAAAAACTGAATCGATACTCTTTTGGACGATTCGATGCATCGGATCGTCGGGGTTCTTGGATCGATGCATCGATACAAAACGAATATTATTGACACCCCTTCTGTATTCCGGCCACAAAAAGCAGGAAATAGCGTTTCAGAGTCTAAATTTCAACATTTTAAAGGGGAGGATACCCCAGACCTCCCTACGCCAAATTAAGCCTAAAGATGTGACAAACCAAGGTGTACACCCTATGAAATATTTCCCATTACAATCACAGTATAGAACTCTTCTGTGAAGGCCTGAAAAGTTTCATTAAAGGATATAAACAAATAATCAACTTATGAATAATTTTGATACATTTTTTTTTTTTTAGTTTAATTGTTAATTAATAATTAATAACATCCAACGATTGAATAACATTTATAGGATCAATCAAATTTAAATTCAATAACTAGCTCAAAGGGAGGAATGTTGACTCTCTCCTGGTCGATTTAAAAGACAGATTAATTAAAGTTGTTGATTTTTGTATTCTTTATTTTTTTGTATTAGTTAAAACTACTTTTTGCCTCTCAGATCCAGTCCAGCATTCATTCTTCTTGCTTTTAAGAATTTGTTCTTTGATCAAACAATGCATCTTGTTAGAGTATCTTATAATTATAATAATTTATTTATTTTGTGCACATATTTTGTGAAAGAAAAACACAAACAATTGTGAAGTCGGCGAAAAATATAATTAGGTTTTACATAAGTTTAGTAGATGTCGTCATTTGTTCTTTTTTAAATTAAATTTGAGTGCAAAAATTGGCCTAAAGTTACTTAACTAGTTGTTCTTTAGCGACTGACAAGTTGAATAAAAAGAAAAGCTCAAAAAAAGCCACCAGTGACGGTATCATGTAAGCTTGTCAGAGTTGATGGGAAGGTGGCAGTTTCACACCTTTAGGTTTGTTTTTTTTATTTCTTTATTAAGAAAAAGTTCTTGTATTAGAGAGAGAAAATAAATAAATAAATAAATAAATTCAATAACTTGATCCATAGTTAGCTTAGAGAACATTAGAAAACCCAAGAAATACAGCAGCAGAGGAAGCCGGGCAGAGGAGATCCAGATAGAGTTAAACCACAGCCTGTTTATGTGTTTAAAGGGCCTAGTCAAAGTTCAGAGCCTAGTTCATTCTAGTATTGATGTGTTTCATAGCAGCTGCTCAATCAAGCCCCCTGAACTTGAGCTATGTCCAAGAGAAGGCTCTCTAAATGTGCAAACATGGCAGATTGAACTGATAACTGCAGCTGTAATCTGAGCCAAAGTTCTGCAAAGTGTTGAATAAACAGGTCAGAACCCAGAACAACATGTCATCGCATCTCTTTCCTTCCATTTTACTATCATTCACTAGACAGTGTTGCTCTCTCTCTCAGCAATGAAGCAAAACACCATGAAGCCAGATTTTTTAATGTGACTAAATGTGAAGAAGTTCAATATGAGGGATTTCTTTTTTTACATCTATCGTCTATATTTCTAGGAAACCGATCCCTTCCACAACGCGTTTTTTTTCCACTTAAGGCCATCTGGAAAGACAGCATTTAGAAACCTCTGTGTCTAAGTTGAACACCTCCTCATCAGCGGCGTGGTGGAGGCTTCCCAGATTGAATCCGAACGCTTCATGTGTGCTTTTCCAACAGTCACAGCTGCCTTGTTTTACTGAAGGATCCCTGCACTGAGATGTGGAAAAGCAAAACAAAAAGAAAACATCACCTAAAACTAGTAACAGATGTAGAAACGTCGTCCAGCAGCACAATCGTTATCCTTCTTGTGTTGTCAGGGATTCATATCACTCCGCTAAATTTCTGATTCAATAAAATGACAGGAAATGTTTGTAAAAATCTGAAAATGATGTTAAAAATAATAACGAACCCCAGTAAAATAATTCTATGGTCATTTTAAGTTGATTTCAAATAATAAAATAAGATGGAAACTTCTAGAGTTAAAATATCCGTCTATAAGGACAGAGGAAAACACTTTTTTTTTTTTTTTTTTTAATCATTAATATCTTATCAGGCTTGTTTGTTTTATTCTCTGCTGCCCCCATATCGTCTTCCTGTTTGGCCGTTTTGCTAACTAAGGCCACTCATTTCTTTCTATCCTTTCTCCATATTGGGAGGGGACATTCATATCTGCCTCTAATATGCAAACCAGCAGACTGACCCCCGGCAGACGTTGCTCTGATCCACCTGCAGCCATCAGCCGCTTCTGATAAACAGAAGCTTTCAAAGGTTTCTCTCTCTGTCTGCTGGCAGGGCAGGGCGGGTGTTCCCCTACCTGTAAGCACTCATGTTTTTATGGGGCTTTTTTTTAATGCATCCTTGCAAATGAGGTAAATTTGTTTAAAAAACAGTTTCCAAAGCTGTTATGCTCATTAAAATCCAGCGAATCTGCCTCATCACAGAATAGATTTGAGATGACATTCAACCTTGTTCAAATGAAATGCGCTGGAAAGAACCATGACACGGTTATACTAGGAATGATATATATATATATATACACATATATATACATATATATAAATGTCCTAAATTCCTTGTTTTTCAGCCACTTTGGTTGAATTTTGTATTTTCCCATTTTCTAGCTAAAAGTTCTCTTTTCTGTTGCTGTTATTCTATAAAAGTACTTTTTTAGATAATTTAAGGCAGAGGTTTTCAATGGTTTCCAGGCCAAGGACCCCCAAACTGATGGCGAGATGGAGCGGGGACCACCTAATTATATATATTGTATGAAATAGTGTTATATCAAACTGATCCTATAGTCACTCTATTACAGATGGAGTAATGTAATGAAAGTAATTTCTCGCTGTGACTATTAAAGTATTTCTGATTCTGATTCCTGGTTGATGGGACGAGGTGTTGTGAATGAAATGGTGCCCAGCTTGAAAGAGCTACTGTGTGTCGCTGAATGTGTACATTAATGACTGAAAGACATCTTCTGCCTCCATTTATCCGTTTACTACAGTGTGTTGATTTCATGTTAATGTGGATTTAAAGACATTTTAATTAGTGGAAAAAATTGCAGGGAGGAATATAAAAAAAAAAGAATGTCTAATCAACCAAAACTTTTGCGAACCCCATGCAGTACTTCTGTGGACCCCCTAGGGGTCACGGACCTCCTGTTGAAGACCTCCGATTTAAGGCGAGAACATTATACATTAAACGTCACTATATGGCCCAATTTACCAATTAAATGCGGGATTTAAAAAAAAGTTCTGAATTTGAGAGGACCGCGGCAACCAGCGGAGCTCCGAGGCTAACCGTAGCCAGCGCTAATCCTAGCCCGTCTGCAGCAGCCCTCTCTCTCGCGTACCCGACGTGTGTGAAAGGACGCTGGATATGATGGAGAATTTTTAGTTTATTTGGCAAAATGTTCATTTGATCTGTTTTTATCCGACTGTGTTATTATTTTCCCAGTAAATAAAGGAGCTATTAATAACAGGAGGTGAAATGCAGCTCCAGGCGAGCGGCGTTTGGTGACATCATCGAATGCGGCTTCTGTTCTTATTGCCCATATTTATGCTGCGTGCTCCCCATTCTCACCAAATCCATACTTTCCTGCTTTCTTCTCCAAGAACATACATGGCAGTCCATTACTCGTGTTCCTCTGACTTGAGAAACTGTGAGCAATCTGTAGCTTTTTAATGGAGTTTCGTCCTGTTTTTGATTGATTGATTGGTTTTTCAGGTTGGTGTAGGAAGACTGATTACCGCATCAAGCAGCACATGCCTTCAGCTCAATAAAACGCCTGCATTTCTTCCATTGGATGTTCATTGCCAGTTTTCTTTGATCTGTAATCTGAATGTGAGAGAGCTGCTGAAAAGCTCTCTCACATTCATCTCCCTTTGGTACTGACTGAGAAATAACCTGGAGAAGGCCGTCTGACCCCCGAGTCCATCGCGTCCCCAAGCAGAGGACACTGTCCCCATAACGGCGAAGGATTACAGCGAGGCCTGAACATGATGAATAAGGACATGTCCTTCCTGTCCAGTCAGACTCAGTGGTGTCTGCTCCCAGCCTCCACAGCTGACTCAAACTTTAGGAGTCTTCCTCTGTGCCGAGCCACAGATGAAGACGATGCAGAGGCACGGGGTAAAACGGCTCTCTGCCAGATTTAATTGGAGACAGCTTTGTGAATCTCAGACACCAGCCTGCTGCAAATCACACGCACTGTGGTAGGCTGCGCACGAGGAAATTAAGAAACATGCTTCCGCTGGCTTTATTCACATGAGCATAGAAGATGGCAGAATGAGGTAACACGGTAGGAAAGGTTACTGCAGTATATTTCAAATAATGATAATTAGCAATACTTGTTTCTGCCTGGAAGGGTTTAACTTTGTGGATTTAAATCCCTCAGCTTCCACCTTCCTCTGCAGCCCTGCTTGTTATTTACCTACAGTCTGTGTACTTGGTGCCCTGATGGACTACATGACTTATTGACTTTTCTCTGCTAACCGATTGCAGGAATGAGGCTATTTTAAAGCCTCTTTTTTAACTAGTTCATCTGAGTGAGGCAAAGCAGAGCATCAGAGTGTCCCTCAGATTGGATCTGGGAGTTCCAGACTTCATCTAACTAGCTATAATTAATTTTCTCTTTTCGAGGCTTGATCTGCAGCTTTTTATGGAGTTAACTTTGTTCCATTATTGTTTCAAGCATTTTAGAGGTTTTTTTAATGTAACAAATAAAAAACAGGTTTATTTTTTATATTTTGTTCTTGAAAATTTCCTATTCCTAGATTTTCAAATTTCCAAAAGCAATTTCTTAATAATTTTTTTTTTTAGATATTATATTAGACATGTTTTTTTTTCTAATTTGTGTTTACCAGATTAAGGCCGTTTCTCTATATGTGTACTTGTGGATTTCTTGTGTACTAGGTGAAATGTCATCAGCCTCCCAGCACTAAGTACTGTTGCAATTCAAGAGAACAACAGACCGAGAACGGAAAAAGTCCCCGGTTGTTGTTCTCGCCCCTGCCTCTTTACCCAGCATGCATCAGAGCAGACTTGTCCGTTCTTGAGATTGACAGCTGTCCCAGTGCTTGCACCGCAGCAGCAGCAGATTCCAATGGAGCGCTCACAGAGCTCAGAGCATTAAGTTAAAGTTCTCTTTTCTGTTGCTGTTGTTCAATAAAAGTACGTTTTAAGATAATTTGAGGCATGAACATTATTCTTTTTAAGCGTCACTATATGGTCCACTTGCCGATTGAATTTTAAAAAAAGTTCCTAAGTTTAGCAGAGGACCGCACCAACAGACCTCCGAGGGTAATGGCAGCCAGGTCTAACGTTAGCCCGTCTGCAGCAGCCCTCTCTCTGCATAGCGGTGTGAAGGACCGCTAGATCTGATGGAGATTTTTTTTGTTTGTTTCGGCAAAATGTTCATTTGATTTGTGTTTATCTGACTCTGTTAATTATTATTCCCCACTAAATGAAAAAGGTAAAAATTTATTGTTATCTAGAGACTATTAATAACAGGAGGTGAAATGCAGCTCCAGACGAGCAAAGTGTGTGGTGATGTCATTAGTACGCTTCTGTTCCAATTGACCCATATTAGTGCTGCGTGCTCCTGGTCTCTGATGCACCGGGATGCTGTAGGAAAACTGCTCTTGGAGTGGGAAAAATTTAACTTTTGCTGCTCAACGCAAGCCACATCAACCAATCAGAGGAGCTGATTACGAAGCTGGCAGAGAAATAGACACAGCGCTGCTCATGCAGATCGCTGTGATCACTCCTCTGAAACATTTTATTAACGTCTAAATTAACCTTAAAATGTCGAAACCTGCCAAAAAAATACATTTGCTTTTTTTATTCTGGTGGCTGCAGTTTCTTCATTACGTACGTGAAAAACGTTAAGATCTACCTGCAGCCGCCGCAAAACAGTAGCAGAAAACCGTAAAGAGGCGACCGGGCCATAGGGCTGCTATTGAATGGGATTCCTAGTGACAGCGCACCGCCGGTATGTAGGGGTTTGAGCTGCTCTGACAGAGAAATAACATTTGACGGGCAGGATGGTAATCTTGGATGAACTGACTGGAACAGATGAAGGTTTCCTCTTTGGGGCAAACTTTCTCTCTTAAAAACATTAAAACTACTTTTTACCCACTGACCACAGCGGGGCCTTATAGCTGCCATTGTTATATATAGCAAAGAAAGTGATAAGGTAGCTCCATCCAGGGTGCATCGGACCCACTTTTGGACTTCCGCATGCAGCCAGAGCAGCAAAGATGCTTCCAGCCGCATTACAAGTAAGAACTACAACTTGTGGCCAAGCATCAAAAATGAAGCAGCACGGGCGTTTTTGTTGCTCCTGCTGCTTTAGGGGTGAGCGTAGCATTAGAAATCACCACAGAAGGAAGCCCACAACCAGAAGTAAAGAAAAAAAAAATAAAACCACTAAAACTCTGATTGCTTTGCATTTGTCCTCGTTAAAGGATAACAACTCAATCACAAAGGTGAATAACTTCTGACTCGCCATGTAAAATTTTTACTTCCTGACTAAATTGCACCTCAGTGGGTCACATGACCGGATGAGAAATTTTGGGTTGTCTGATATCTTAGTGAATTATTTTACGCTATAAAAAAAAAAAATGCTGGACATTATTTCACTTGTAATGCATTTAATTTTGTACATACTATCAAATGAGAAACTATAAGTATATGTTTTCTTTATATAATTTGGCCATAATTAGTGCAATGCTGTTTTAACTGATGTCATGTGTTAAGTCTGTATACTCTAGTTAGCCATTATTCGATAAGCAGGTTAGGTGATCAATCCGATTGATCGTTTCAGTCCTGTTTTAAACCATGCATCCTTTGCTCAACACATTAACAGCTACTTTGACTCTATCACTGAAGAACTGAAGTTTCCCTTCCTAACATGAGCAATTGGGAAAAGTCAGGACATGTAGTAACAGTTCTGGCATTTGAAAGTATAATAAGGAGGTCAGTTAGCTCTAAACTGCTATGAATTGTCACTGCTAATTTACCCAGAGGTTATTCACTACGGACCATACCTAAAGCCCATGAAGGGGGGGGCAGCTTTCCTCTGCTAGTTTTCATCGCCCTCTCTCTACCTCTTCCTTCCTCTAACGCTCGCTGTCTCTCTGCCTTTCACCTCTGCCTTCCTTCCTCTCCCCCTAAAACTTTCCTCTCCATTTACTCCCATTGTGTCTCTCTCTCCCTTTCCTCCCCCCCTAACGAGCACAAACACTGCACCAACTGCGAGCCCCTCTACATGCCAGACCTCCGCCCTCCATTGCTGCCACTCAGGTTTGAAACCCACATGTCATTTTAAACCTTCATGTACCTAAAAACTCATTGAGCGCTCCATCGTGGGAACATTTGTGCCTTTCGGGGCGTAGGAACGCCAGCGAAGGCTGTTACCCAAGGAGCAGGGTGAGTGGGGTTAGTAAACAGGCGGCCTGCTGGAAACAAACAGACGGTTTTGTAAGCAGAACATAGGGTGAGTAAAATAGGTCAGATGATATATGAATATCAGAAAGGGAAGCGATGATCTGAGAGCAGAAAGAGGAAGTGTGAGTGATTCACTCTGGGAGCTGTATTAGAACCAGCTGTTGGCACTGTTCCACACAGCGTCATCTGTAGTTTGAGGCTACGCTGATCGGCGTACATCGGTTCAACCTTTTTCACACGTCGATCTAAGAGATCTCAAAAATATGGAGGCTGCTCATTCGCAGTTAAGCATCTTCTTCCCTCTCTAAAACCTCTGTCTGTGTCTCAAAGACAGACACACAAAGATGACCTTAAAGCCATGCCTTTGCAGGGAAGGGAAGTTCCTTCTGCAAACACAGAAACGCCCAGTTTCTGAATGATGACGTGTTTTGTGGTCAGAGTTTCATGCAAAGTGTATTAAAAATATCTGATGCACCATTGCAACAAAATTACTCGCTTTCCAGGATGTCCTGCAGCCATACTATCACTGATGTATTCAGAAACACCACAGAGCATAATAAAGCTTAATGTGTTCTCAGTTATGAAGGATGTGAAAAAACAATCTACATCTATTGCATTTTCTGGTAAGGCTCAACAGCAGAGTAGGAATTCAATGGATAAAGAAAAAGTTCACACAGGATCATCTTTGGCTACGTTCACATTGCAGCCTGAAGTGACCCAAATCCATATGATCTTATATGATCTTTACATGAAAGTCTGAACAAGACAGATCCAATTTTTCCAATGAATCCTAGAGCACTCGGATATGTTGTCCTTTAGAGGGGTTCAGGTTATCCTGAGTTATCTCTGTAGTTATGCTGCTATAGGCTTGGACTTCTGGAGGACATAAGGACCCCCTATTTCATCATTCTGCTTCATTCTATCTCTATTCTCCCACTCTGACGATTCTAGTTAGTTCAATCTCTAATGTTCTGCTTCCCTCTGCTTTTTCCTCATAGTAGCTCTCATCTGGTCTGTTCCCTGTTTCTGCTGTGACTCCAATCCTGGAGAGAAATATCAGCTGTGTGCTGCTGCCATCAACACCTTTTGTTTATAGATGCTTGTGAGATGAAGCCTGCCTTTCAGTGTGTAGTCCTGTTTCTCTGGACTATACTCACTCCATGTGTCTCTCTTCATCCTCTCTGACATGTTTTTGGTTCTGAGCTTCGTCTGCCTGGCTGTGAAAACTCCCAAACAGGGCCGTCCTTTTACAGCTTTTCCCTTTTCTTATCTCTGCTTCTGTCTCCTTGAACCCCAGCCCGGCCTCAGCAGATGGCAGCTCTTAAATCTGGTTCTGCTGGAGGTTTTCATCCTGTTAAAAGGGAGTTTTCCTCTCCTTTGTCAATGCTACAAATGCTTAGTGTGAGGATTACCTTCAAGTCAATGAAATCTAACTGGTTTTCCTTAGTTGACTTTGAATCAGACCGGGATGCTATGGTGAGAACTGTAAACTTCCTTGAGATGACATGTCTTGTTAATTGACACTATATAAAAGAAACTGAAATTGAACTGAATCCGATACAGTCCGATCTTTCCCAATGCGACCTGTGTCTGAACAGCCAGGTCGCTTTCCTCCCACGTGAACGTCTTGCAACGCAGAAGCAAAAAGAAAAACAACAATCGCGGACAATGATGCGGAGAGCAGTCTTTCTTTTGCTTTGTTAATGTTCTGGCTCCGGTTGGAAAAGAAATGAAAGATCGCTAAATGCACTCTAGCACTACCATCCACGTTTATTTTCTGTAAACACTGAGCATGCTTGTGACGCCATTGCGTCCTCTAAGCGGTATGAATCAGTTCATACAGGAGTCGCATATATTCTGAAATATTAAGAACCACACATAACACTCGGATTTCGCCCAAAAAAATAAAAAAAGAATTCGGAGGGAGCATTAAGACCTTAAGAGTTTGAACGTAGCCTGAGGTATAAGGGTTTTATCTTTAAGTGTCAGTAGAGCTCTAAAGAACTTTCTCCTTCAGAAACCTAACTAGTCTAAGTGTTCTTTTCCTTCTTGTCTTCAGCTTTTTCTTTACTTTCGTGTTAGCCAAATATTACAAGGATGGGGGTTTGCAGCTCTCAATGTCACTACAAGTTGAAAAGCAATGATGACAAAAATCCCTCTTATTGAATCATATCATTTTGAAAAAAAATCACTGACCTACACCTTGTACTTAACTGTTTATAGGGGAGGGGTGTCATCTAACTTATTTTATTCTGTCTCGTTATTAGTGATGCACCAGACACAGATACCAATATCGGGCAGGGGCCCTGATCCAGCACTAAAATGATGGTATCGGTGAGTACCAACAAATAGAGCACCGCTTTGAGAGCCAAACGTTTCTTCAACTATTGTCACCCATTCCCTGGTAGGCAATAAAAAGTTCTACTGGAGTCACTTTGTATTAGTCTTTTTCCTGCTTTACAAAGGTAGGCAGTAAGCTTGACAAAGACATGACAGCAATTATTTTACATCCAAGTAGTATATGCAGTTCTTCATATATACACACACATCGATTTCAAACAGATGGTATCGGTATAGGCTAATACTGCACAGCCAGGTATCGGTAATGGGGCTAAAGAAATGGCATCAGCCAACACTAGGGATGGGACGATTTATGAAAACCGCCAGAATCGCTCGTTCGACCGTCTTGGTTCGGTTCGCGGTGTTTCGCTTTGTTCATGCGCTGCTCCTTTTCTCATAGAGTGAAGCCGCTACACTCCAGCCGCAGAAGGTGGAGGTACTGGGCGCACCAAAGCCAACCACCAGTAGTAAAACAAGAAGAAGAAGAAGCCGAAGCAGCTTAGTGTAGCAGGGAAAAAAAATCAGTTGTTGTGGAGAATTGTGTGGGAATGGCGAGTGGGAAAGAGAACAGAGGAGTTGGAAGACGCCACCAGCAAGCACTTTTATAGGTCTGTTGTATGTGGGGAGCGCTTCTTTTGCATTTAGAGTGACCTCCACGGATGACGGCGAAAGAAAGTTGTGGATAAAAGTGCAACAGTGTGCAAGCATTGTGCAACACGCTTTGTTTATGCTAACAGCAACGTGAGACCAACATGTCATGCTAACCCTCGGAATCCCACATATTCGGCCAGCGTCTACCTCACAAGGCCCGGTGACCGGCTGCTCAAAGCAAAGCCTACAGCCTCCACTGGTTCTCACCTACTCCGCCGCCAGCTCTGAGTTCCTGGAGATGGTAGAGAGCACGACATCGATGATAAATTAAAGCATCAAAAACATGGAAATTAACCATGGTTTCCCCGCGAAATCATTAAAAATAATTCATTAAGTTTTTTGGGATTTTTCATTAATACTCATTTAAAAAAAAAAAATTTCATATTAATTTTATAATTTTTTATTTTTTTGGGTGTAACAATAAAACATATGTACCGAACTCTAAAACCGCGTGACTACTCTAAAACCGCGGAACCCAACCGGACCGTGGATTTTGTGAACCGCTCCACCCCTACTACCTGAACTACCAAAGTTACTCTTAAAACCTTGTTTCATTGAGGAGTTGTTTTGTTTCATTTCTGGATTGCATTTTTCTTTTTTCTAATTTCTGTTTACAAAACTTGTTCTTTCCTTTGTGACAATACATTTAATCCTTGTTAAAACAAAAATGGAAGTCAACCAGAAGGCAACGACTTGCAGACTTCTCGGGGTCCTCACTTCTTAGCCAGCTCTGGGTGACGGTGGACAGTTTCTGCGCTGAACTATTAGTGTTTGTTCAGAGAGCAAACAGAGGAGAACTGGGAACTGAAATTGACTCTGCACATGGTGGCTTTATCAGAGTGACTGCTGCTCCAGTCCCTGCAGAGCCTCCTCATCCTAAAACATTTTGGCGTTGTGAGCTCAAGGATTCCCTGTGTGGCGTCATGTCTGACCTCTGTCCCTACAAAGCTGTCCTCCAGCAGGGGATCAGTTGTTCAGCAAAGATTACACAGAAACAAACCACACAGTTTATAGAAGGGCTGTTTCAGATGAAGAAAAAACGCCACATATATTATCCTGGTCGTTTTGAGACGGTCGGCTTTATTCCAAAGCCTTTATGGACCTGGAACATAAAGACTCCTGGACTAAAAGGATGTTGATTCAACACAAATCAGCAAATTTATTAAATAAACGATTTTAAACTTGATTTTTTTTTTCGCTTATTGCTAGCAGTTTGTAAAGAGGTGGTGATTCCCAAAGAAAAGTTAAAATAGCAGAACACAATAATCCACTGAAGATAGACTTGTCAGGTCTTTGATAGATTTATTAGTTTATTTCTATAATATTTATTATTTAAAAGTTTTTTAGTTTTAAAGGAGCGTCTTCTGTTAATATTTAATTCATCGCATTCTTTCAAAAATCAGATCACATTCTCTTCACTTAAAGCCCAATTGAAACGCTCACTCCTGACCAATAAAAATGTTGCTAACATCCATCCAGACCAATAAAAATGTATCTTCACTCCAGACGATTCAGTAAGAAGTACAGAAAATGTGATCTAAAATCAACAATTTGAAAAAAAAAGCATTTTGTGAAACTCAACCAGAAAAAGAAAAATTTAATATGTAAAAAAAAACTGTATATAATTTGTGAAAATATATTTAAAAAAAAAAAGATGTGAAATAATAAAAAATAACAATCAAATTTTGAAAAAAATAAAATCTCTCTCCTAAAACATTATCAAATGTTCATTTCTGGATTTTATGTTTTCTAATTTGAAACGTAAAGCATGTTTTTTGCTTTCACAATGATGGAATAAAACTCCCTCCATACATCTGAGGTGTACTTTGTTGTTTAAAAACATCCTAAAACTATTTTTTCCTACTCCTCACAGCAAATAAACCAGAGGTCAGGGATTAGCAGACCACGATCCAGATCCACCTGCTGCCTAATCTGGACCCAACCTGATTTAAAGCATTCATAAATTACTGCATGTTTTCCGACCACAGTGTCTAAACGTCACTTGCGCTGCTTCTCCTGTTAATACGGTAAAGCCCTCTGGAGCGTTCAGCACCAGGCTACACGTGATGCTAATTAGCCACTGAGCTGCTGTCAGTCTGGGTTGCTGCTGCTGCTACTTTTAGACACAGCAGGCAAACCTGTGGCAAGCCGGGCGATGGGAAAGAAGGAGAAGATGATGAGAAAAAGAGAGCAGAGAAAGTGTGGACTGCTGAAAGAACTGTGGTGAACTGGTGAAAGAAAAGTGAAAATGGTGCTCAAAGATGACCCTGCACATTTAGAGGATGTTTGGCTCAACCTGCTGCTGTGAAGCAGGATTCCCCACCATGAACAGAATCAAAAATAAATATGGATCCAGACTCAGAATGAGCTCCTTGATATGTGCTTTAGAATGGCTTAGTCTCCATTCAAACCCAGGTTTAAAAACCTTGCAGGGCAGCATAAAGCCCACTGCCAACATTAAGACAGAAAAAAGAAAGAAAAAAAAAAATAACAATTGTTCAGTTCAGGTGTTTTATAAAATGTGTGAATGAGGAAATTGTCTATATACCAAACTGAACGATTGTTGTTCTCTACTTCAAAAAACACTTTAGATTTTAAAATGGAAAAATGCATATACCGTATAATTTTTTTAAATAATTTTTTGTTTATTAAATTCAATGTATAACATGAATGCATAAAAACCTCATTTTTTTTTTCAGTGTTAAATTCTGTTTAAAGTAACAGATAATTATAAAATGTTTCCGGACCTTTACTGGTTGATGATTTTCTTTATTTAGACCCCGCTGATTTTTAATTGATTACTCCTGAGATAAAGCAAAGCCACTCCCTGCATTGCATCTGCCATGGTTCACTAAAGTCCAGCAATGGAAAAACAAAAAGAAGAATTTTAAGACCGATAATGTATTTTAGTTTAAATAAAAAAACAAACATAGAATGTTTTCAACATCAAAAAAGTAGTTATCATACCACTAAAACACTTCATTCACTTCAAATAACATGTATTTAAAGGTGCGGTGGAGGGAGTGTGATTGGCTGACGTTCTGTTTGTGTGAAAGTGTTTCAATTCCTGATCAGCTGGAGCTGGATTTCCTGCTTATCTCGTTTCTTACTACATTAAAACCTAAAAACCGATCCTGACGGGTGTAAACAAAGAGAGGAAAAGCCCAGATGCTTGGTCAGCATCTCCTGCTCTTGCAGCAGCCCACATGTCTGTGTTATGGTGAAGCCCTGCCTGCCTCAGGTATTGTTCCTTAGGGCCTATTCCTGTCCCGGTTTCCCCTGTAGGAACTCACCCTGTCAGAGCTCACAATGAAAGGAGCTGTTGTCATTCCTCATTGTTGAAGAGCTATCTGCACACAGCACACTTTCTCTGATGAAATGCTGCACATTTTTCAGACCTGGGGCTTCAGGATGACATTGTTCCAAACATTTAAAGCTGTCAAACTGGTTTAACCACATATAAATGCGCATGTTGGATTTTAAACTCGATTTGTTACGATAAGCTTCATTGTCTCACGCGGAGGAGAAAGCAATAAAGCCCCCAGAGATGTAAAATTTACAAAGTTAAAACCCATCTTAAAGGAATAGTACACCCAAAACATGATTAGCCTTCATTTTCTACTCACCCCCATGCTGAACAACACTCTGGAGTACTTTTTTGATATCTCAAATGCATCTGGAGATCTGGGAGGCTTCTTGCTGTCTGCTGACATTCAAATAATGGAGGTCTATGGTGCCCGTGAGACAGAAAGGTCCATAAAACTAGAGCATAGGATTTCCTGAAAGCGCCGCGATACATGTAGCGATCCATGAAGCTTCGGAAGCCGGCAGACCAAACCAGCGCATTCCGCTCGGCAAAAGAACTCATGCTCTTCCTCAACACTGAAGTCCTCAGACATTTTCTTTGTTTCTTTCTTTGCACAGGTAAACAGCACATTTCTTCTTCTATGCTTGCATTATTGGCAGAGCAGACGCTTCTGAATGCTTTCGTCTGGTTTTGGTTCTGCCGGGCTCGTTAAGCGTCGCGTGGAACGCCGCATGTGCGCCGCTTCAGGAAATCCTATACACTACTGTTTATGCTCTAAAAACATTCTAAATGACTTTGTTTTGTAAGTAAATTCTAGATGCTACCCACTCAGGACACTTGGAATACATTGAACTAGAGTTAGTATGGAGTGCGAATATTGACACGCTTTTGTGGACTTATGGACCTTTCTTGTCTGTCGGTCACCATAGACCTCCATTATTTGAATGTCAGCAGACAGCAAGAAGCCTCCCCAGATCTCCAGGATGCATTTGAGATATCAAAAAGTACTCCAGGGTGTTGTTCAGCATGGGGGTGAGTAGAAACCGAAGGCTAATCATGTTTTGGGTGTACTATTCCTTTAAGCAGCTACATTCTCCATACGCATTTCTGGGTTCTCTCTGGGTGCTCTAGTTTCCTCCCACAGACCAAAAACACGACTGTTGTTTAACATGTCTCTCTAAGATAGGAGGAAACTAATGACAAGGATACGTCTTAAAAATCGAATATTTCCTAGAGATGTCCCGATCCAGGTTTTTGCACTTCCGATCCGATACCGATATTGTTTTTGGACTTCCGATCCGATACCAATACTGGCCGATACCAGCCTATCCGAGCATGTATTTAAGTTTAAGTTAATGTATTTAGCCTTAGTTGTAAGACTCATGTTGAAAAGGGTTTTAGTACTCTTGATAACATCTAGCCAGCTAAATTAGGTGAGATTGAATAAAACACAATGCTTGGTAACAACAAACTTACCTGTTTATTAAGAGATAAACACAAACTGGACAAAATTATAAATAACAATCTGAAATTGCACAGTGAGCAGTAAAACCTGCGTAAACAGTTAAAGGTGCAAGTATTACTGTAAGTTTTAATAAAAAGCAAAACAGGGAAACACTGAAGAGCAAAATAGTGGAATGGATCGTTTCAATCAAGCGACGAAACTGGAAAATACTGACGGGATTTTTCGGCAATCTGGATGCGGCATTTTACATGCTTTGCGATATGCATTTGTTTTGCCAGTAGTCCCGATCCGATACGTGGATCCGGATCAGGACCAAGCCTAATATTTTCCCAAAATCTGATTCCATTTTTTTATTCCTTAAATTTTATAATAAAAAAAAAAATTGATGAATGGCATATACTCCTTTAAAAAACTAGCTTTTATTTCAATCATCACCTCTGGGAGGTCAACTAAATTTAAACTGTGAAACCGTTTCACCTCAAAGAATGGAAATATAACTGAATAAATATTTGCAGCTGGTGAAATCGCACAACAGACTTTTTTATCCGGTATGAGGGGGCATCTAAGAACAGGAAGTGACAAACTGAGCTACGGAGGCCCAAGGAGTTGATTGGAGAAAAAACACTTTTAGATTTTTCAAAACTTTAATCACCATTAACCAAAAGTCCAATTAAAAATCTGTACTTTTGTATCATCACGACAGCCAGAGAGAGCATGACCTTCTAAAGTCATCATAGATTCAATATATCTGACTTATTTTGATGGGGGTTTAATGATAGTGACCAGTCTGCTGAAGATGGAAACATTTAAATAGGCTGATGCATCACAATAGCAGAATTTTAAGATAACAACCCTACGACTGCATAATCAAAAGAACTCACAGCGAGTACAGATGTTTGCAGCTCGTAACCATTGGTTACATGCGAAGCATAACTCTGTTAGTAAAGATGACAAACGTAAACTTTTCTGAATTAAACACATTTTGGATTATAGCAGCATAATCCCAAATTAAGTCCTTTGAAAAGAAATCCCTCCTTTCCAGACTAGGATTAAAACTTTCCTTCTTTGATAAAGGTTATAGTTTATAAAGAGTCCGCGATTTGTCCTGAGCATATCTCTATAGTTAAACACCCAGCACCAGGCTTAGACTGCTGGAGGACATAGGGGCCCCTATTTCTTTATTCTGCTTCGTTCTATCGATATTATCCCAATCTGCAGAATCTGTTAGTTCAATCTACCTTTATGCTCTCTCTGCTTTTTCTCATAGTAGCTTCATCTGGTTTGTTTATGTTTGATTGCGACTTCATCCTGGAAAGAAATATCAGCTGTGCTGCTGCCATCAACACCTTTGTTTATAGACGTTTGAGATCGGCCTGTTTTGCGGTGTAATCCCGTTTCTCTAACTATGATTGGCTGGATGTGCTCTCTTCATGGTCTGACATGGGAGCTGGCTCGGGGCTTGTCTACCTGGCTGTGTGTTTCCTGGACAGGGCCGCCTGTGGAGCTGGTTTACAATTTGTATCTCTGCTTCTTTCTGTATCTGGTTCTGTCTGCGGAACCCCGGGTGATACCGGCAGATGGCGCTCACACTGGTGGGTAAGGTAGTTTTTCCGCCTACGCGGCGAAACACAAGCATGCTTGGTGTGTTATGCTGACTGTCAGCTGGTTTTAATTAGACAAAAGACTTTGAACGTTTGACTGTATGATCTGGTTGAATCTATGTAAGCTCCTCGAGATGACTGTGTGATTTGTGAATTGGTGCTGATAAATAATAAGAGTTATCTTGTGCCTTCTCTGGCAAGCGAAATACACTTATTTTAATAAAGTTTTTAATTCACGTTTAAAACACATTTTAAAAAGTGGATAAAATTGAGTCCATGGCTAGGCAATGGCACAACAACAACAAAACAATAGGCCCGTGGAACATTGACTGGGCACCTTGATGGAACCACATTACAGGACAGCGCCAACCACCACTTGTTACCAGAACATCCCAAGTGCTTATCTTCCAGCAGCTCTTGGCTTTCCTTTTTTTTTCTTAAGTACCTCTTTTGGTATCCATCATCGCTAACACATTGTACGTAACAGTTATGGTTTTAATCTACGCTCTGGATTACCCATAATTCCAAGCCATTAGTGTAAAAAATAAAACACTCATATAAATTGTTCTTTTAAGATCATTATTGCGGTTTGAAACATATTATATGGGTGTATTTTTTACCAACAGTCTAATGAACTACAGACAATTATTAAAATAGTAATTAAAAAAACCAGTGTCTGCTTTGCTATTGGTATCATGTTTAAACGGCTCACCATGTGTTGCGGTATAAATACGGTGGGGTGTGGTCAGTCACTTCAGCATCAGGTGGGTCTAAGAGGAATTTTTCGCATCATTACATCTACAAAGAGAAGTTCTAGTCCATAATTGTGTAGGGGACCCACCAGGTTTCAGTGATGGGGCCCCTAAGAGGACGTGGGCCCGTAAGCAACTGCTGTCTCTGCTTACCAATATTTACGCAATTGCGGCTAGGGTTGCTAACTCCAACTCCCTGAGATGTGCCCTTGTTCTTCATTTTCCATGAGCTTTTCACTGACTATTTTCTTTACTCTCACAGTAATACGGGACAAAGTGTGTTCTTTTTGCACTAAATAAGGGACAGGTGCTTCTATTTCTAAATACAGAACGATTCCGTTTTTCAAGGAACGGTTGGCAACCCTGGTCACGGCTAATGTTAGCTACCAGGCCACAAATCCAGGAGAAGAACACAATGTTGTGGCCTTTTTTTTTTTGTTTGAACAAAGAATCAAGCCACGTTTCAGGTGTAATGGTCACCAAAGAGTTTAAATTCAGATTTCTTGGGCATGCTTTGGTGGCGCAATGGTTAGGGCACATGACCCATGTAGGCCTCAGTACTCAAAGCAGGCGACCTGGGTTCTAATCCAGCCAGTGGTCCTTTCCCGTATGTCTCTCTGCCTCTTTCCTGTCAGCCTACTGTCCATAAAAATGAGCCACTAGTGCCATAAAAACTAAAAAAATAAACATATAAATTCAGATTTCTTGGTACTATGACGCCATGAATATCTCCCAATACTGCCAGGACTTTGGGAAGTGAAACAGCGACAGCGTCATATATGTTCAGTCGTACTTTCCACATACATTAGCCTTTGCTTAGGTCAGCTGGACCTGCGGTGATGTCACCAAATGATCAATCCTAACAATACAAACTTAAAAACCAACTTCCCAGGTACTAGAGAGTTGCGTTCAAAAAACACTACATGCTTTTGCTGCTAGTTTTCAGAAGCCCTCCATCCACAGGAAGCTGTGTTAAAATCCAGCTCTGGGGCGTTGAATCATCATCCATCCTCCTTTGGCGTCTCATTTTGGCAATGCATGTGCATCAGATGTTACAGCACAGTGGTTTCAACCAGCCTTCCTTGCTTTCCTGCACATCTTTTGCAACATTTCCTCTTTCAGGAAACTGAGTGGCAATCGAGTCACACGCCCACCAACGGCCTCACAAATAACCTCGTCAAGAGAAGCGCACCTCTGAGAAAATCCCAACAGGCCCCAAACTTTGCATAGAAACAGATAGGAGAAATGCTCGGTCATGCCCCTGGTCGGTTGCACCATCACTGTGAACGCCGCAGAACCTCAGCTGCTTAAAACTGAAACAAGTTCACCAGAGAGGAGTAGAACACACCTGCTGCAGCGGAGCACAGGGCACAACCAGCTGCAGGAGTCTAAAAATGACTAAACACCTCTGTCCGCAAACCTCCGCTCACATTTAGACAAACAGATGATGTGATAAGGAAGTGAACTCCACCCAGAGCATTTTAAAGCTTCTGTGTGTGTGAGGAAGACTGAGAATCTGTGCACTCTGACCAACAGGATGTACCAGTAAACATTTTTTTCTTCTTCAACTGGAAATAGCTGTCGTAACATTTTTTTTTTCTTAAGTTGCCATGTTGTCATAAAGTGCAAACTATAAGTTCATCATCACTCAAAGCTGCCAGTGGCTGACATGCACAGTGATACGCAATGATGGGATTGCTTCTTCTAGAGTTATTTGCACTGAATGCATGCAACTGATCCCAAGAGTACACGCTGCAAAAACTGGAAAATAAGCAAGTCAAATTCGCTTCAAATGTTTGTTTTTTCTTTGGATTTGAGCTGGTCTGTAAGAAAATCTGCTAATAAGATCATTTACTTTTACAATAAGAAAAAAAAAACTCCTTTATCGTATTTCAAGAGAGCATAATGTCGATTATCTTGTTAAGGTCCAAAAACCTATTCCACAGACAGAGCATCTGACCTGCTCAAATTAAAGGCAAATACACTTAATTTAAGGAATTTAAACTTATCTTTAGATCAGTTTTTAGCTGCTTATTCAGTCAGTTTTACTTTTTCTCCCATTTTTATATAGGCCAATACTGCACAGCCAGGTATGGGGTGTCGGGCCAAAAAGAGGAGAGTGGCATTGGCGCAACACACTACGCAGGCACGGATTTTTACTCGCCATTTCTGTGGTGCAACACATCTTTTCCCTGAATGAGGCCAACATTCTATATAGAGCAGGGGTCTTTAATTATTATTAATGGATTATTAAAGCATTTCTTATTCCCGGTTGATGGAACAGGTGTTGTGAATGAAACGGTGCCCAGCTTGAAAGAGCTCCTGTGTGTCGCTATTCCAGATATTGTGCGTATTATTGACTGAAGAAGGAACATCTTCTGCCTCATTTATCTGTTTTTTACAGTGTGTTGAATTCATGTTAATGTGGATTACAAAGACATTTCAATTATTTCAATTAGTAGAAAAATTGCAGGGAGGAATATAAAAAAGTAGGAAGTCTAATCAACCAAAACTTTTGCGACCATCCTAGTGGTGACCCACGGAGGTGGCAGCATTATGCTGCGGGGAGGCAGGAAAGAGCAAACTAGAGGAAAATAACTGAAGAAAACCTCTATATGGATGTTCTCCATAAAGTTCCCTTTGCAAAGAATGATGGGGAAAAACACCTGTTGCGGTCTGACCAAATATGGCGTCTAGAGGAGGGAAGAGATGGCTTCTTCTAGAAATCCACTCACCTTGTACACCTGGCCGTAGGTCCCATTGCCCACCACCTCAACCAGCTCAAAGATGCCTGCTGGATCCTGGAGGAAATGACACAAGAGAGAGAAAACATATTAACAGGACCAATTAGGAAAATGAAAATGTTTAATTATCCTCTGAGGGAAGATTTCCTGCTGAAGTCACAACATGACTTGATTTGACCCACTTGTTGCCTGTCAGCCTCAGCAGTTCAACAAAGCAGAGCAGCTTTCCCCTCAAACTGAGCCTGAAGTCCCAGATGCTGAACACAGCCTCTCTAAGGGGAACCACTCAGTCTGGACCGGGTCAGAAACAACCAGAACCATCTGACTGCTGCCTTGATGGGAGTTTGAAACTACAGCTAACTACCAAGCGACACCCACCGCATCCTGCTGTGTTTACTCTGCATTACAGGAATGGAGACATGTTTTAAAAACTCACCCTTAAAGCTGAGAGGTCTATGCTGTCCAGGCTGCGCGTGGTGTTTTCTCGCGACATCGCGAACTGTCTGTTATTTTTATTTTTTTATAAGCGCGTCGATGTTAGTTTAACAGACATGGACGGTGCGGCTTTCTGTCCGCTAACGGTGCCAACTAACGGCTTTTCCTCCTCTCTTCTCCATTCTGAAGTTTAGCTGACTGCTTCGACGTAAAACTAAATCAGGAAGAGAACCGTTTCCGGAATGAACCCTCAAAAATAAAAGCCCGAAGCAACCTATGGTTGTCGATTGTGATGTTTCCCTTTTTCTCCTTAAATGTAATTACTCTTAAAATTATTTAAACATAGTGATCAGACTGGGAATCATATTTATTCACATTGCCGTTCCATGTAATATGTTAGTCTACACGTTAAGTTTTACGAGCCTACACAACGGCTACTTAATTTTGAAATATAACTGCTTTCACTTCCGGTTATAATCTCTGGCTTTTTAAATGCCTGGCAAAGGTTCCTATGTTTTGCTTCTAAAAGTTTTTTTTTCTCCCCGTCTTGTAAGAATACTGGCTCCTCTAGTTTCCCTTACTCTAATAAAGAAAAAATCAAAAGATATTGTTTCTCAAAAACAGCTTTTAAAAGTTTAAAGAGAATACTACTATTAATGAAAACAACAACAATGACTTACTAATAACTAACTAACTAAATTAAATAATTAGTAATAATAACCTTTTAGGTCCTTTTGATAAATAAATGAACCCCTAATACTAATAAAAAAAATGCTATATTACATTCTTATAAACATTTTTTTTCAATTGTTTTATTTATTGGATTTTCATTTTGCTTACACAGACAACATTCTGAACACAAAGGTAAGATGAGAGAAAAAACATAAATTATTACAAATATTAAGGGTGTATACGTAGGTTGGGAGGAAAATAAAATTAATGTAACAAAAACAAAATTCTCGATAAACAAAATATTAAAAATAATAAACATATATTATAAACCTTTTATAACAAAAAAGTTAAGATATCAGACATAAATAGAGAATTTTGCTGTCACAATTTTTTACCAATTTTTTTTTTTTTTTTTTTGCCCATTTAGGAAACATTGTCAGACTTGTAGGATAAACTGATGCCATGGGTCTACTGAAATCCATAACCCATTAAAGATCATTTTGATCATTTTTCAATAATAACTAATCCTCAACAAAGAAAGGCAAATAAAAATATGTTTGATATCAGAGGAGATTTCTACAGTAATGAAAAAAATAACAGAATCTGGAATAGGGTTTGATTCCAATCGCTTCTAACTCATTTGCAGATTTGTGTGACAAAGAAGGTTTGAATAGTTCAAAACATGAGCTGAAATGTTTAACCTGTTTAAATTTCTATCATAAACAATCAATATAGAATATAGGGTGAAAAAAAGCATAATTTTCGGATGTGGTTTGATATGTGCAACCTTATGTTGGTAGTCATCTGCTTCACATACTGATAATACAGGAAACTTGAAAAGGTTTGTGTGTCACATATCTGATAAAGAAATCAAGAATTAAGTTGTAAATCACCTCAACTGAAATCCAACAGCAGTCATTTAACAGTTTTTAGTCACAACAGTCATAATCACTTTCAGTTCAGTTACATAGATTTCAATCACATCCTGTTTTGAGATTCAGATTTGAGTCATTATAAATTGTAAGCTTTAAACAGAGCTGACTGAATAAAAACGTCGATTGTGGACAAGAGGTCTACGTTAAAAAACATCTGCTTAACCAGAGTTTCACCAGTTCAGCCTACAGACACATTAACCAGAGTCTAATCTGCACATGGTTCTGTAAATGTCTGAAGGGATGCATCTATGGTTTTCAAAATCTGAAATAAACACCACGTCAGGAAGAAGATGACTATTATTACAGGCAGGGATTTACCAATACTGTTTTTTTAAGGACCACTGATTATTCTGACATCAGTCAAACTGATCCCTGATACGTGCTGTTAATTTTTTGGGGGGACGATTCTTTAGGCCGATATTGTTTTCTCTTTTCCTCGTCTTACATTATAGAAATGAAACAAAAATAACATACGGTATATGAAAAAAGTTTAAAAAAATAAAGAAAAAATGATTAACAAATCAAAGAGAAAAGTTAACAATGGCAAGCAGGATGGGGAAGTGGCAATGCGGGCACTTTATGAGATATGAAGGAACGGCTGCTGAATGCACTAATAAATCAGCAAAAACATGTACATGTGTGCAAGGGGCCTAAAGTAGCTCTGGGGGTGCAGCAGATTTACAGCTTATGTAGGAGGATCTGTCCTCAGGTAAACTATTAGTTGTTCCCCCCAATCTGGCCTTTATCTATGAACATACAGAGCTGCAAAGCTACAAGGAAGATGCTCGTTCCACCTCTAACCCTGGCCTTTTCTTTCTTTTTATGTGTGCTGTTTGTCAATATTGCACTGGCAATTGATGTCCCGGTGATGGATAAAAGCCAAATAGATTGTCCATCTTAACAAGCCATCTGTCATGATGGGTTTAAAGGACCTCACCACACTGGGTTTTCCTGAAGAAGGCTTGAACAGATCTGGTGGAGGTTTCCCCTTGCTCAGTGTGACTCATATAATTCCTTCCAGGGGGAGTAGAAGTTCCAGGTTTATCCAGTGGATGAGGAGGGCATCCTACCGGAGAAAAAAAGACAAGGCAATAGTTAGACTCAGCTAATCTAAGTTTGGCTAGAGTACCCAATACTAGCAAAACACTCTGCCGTCGAGGTAGTGACAGCCCGCTGCTCAAATACTCCTCCGGTGATGACCCAACGAGCCGCAGGTGTGAGAGGAGGCCCAAACGAGGAGAGGGCACCATCTATTGGTGGAAAGGGAGAACAAAAGAAAACAAAAAACAACCCACACAAACTGGAATCCTGACACCATCATGGAAATCAGAACCATCATGGCTATTGCTATAAATTCAACTTGGTAATTGAGTATGAAACTTAATAGGAAGTGGCTTTGGGAAAAAAATCGTAAGCAATGGACACTGAGAGGGAAATGGGTTTGAGAAAGGGAGAGAGGATGAGAATTAAAGGGAAAGATAAAAAGAGAAAGGAAATGAGGGAGAGTAAAGGAGAAAACAAAGAAAACAGAGAAAATGCAGATCAACTGATAGATGTCTGCTTCCACGACTGTAAGAAACGAAAAGAGAGAAAAAACACAGATCACCCACAACAAAAATGGGAGCATCGCATGAACACCCAGTAAAATTAAACCTAGGAATATTACACAATATTATTTAAATCTATAGATTTTAGAAGCTGCATCTTAGTATGAAGCCTCACTGTGTATCCGCGAAACCCTGGCTCTTAACACCTGTGGTGTATATAAGGTTCATAATGCTGCTGCAGCAGGAAGATATACTCAATAGCAGGTGTGAGGGGCTTTGGACCCGCCCCAAAGAACTCAGGGCCGACACAGAGGAGATCACAGCCCCAGATATCAAAATGCAACCCTCAGTGTAAAGGGACACAGGGAGGACAGCACCCATCAAATTTAAGTCGATATCAATAACTGTCAAGACTCAGAACAGAGGACCCAGAATTCAAGGCAAACAGACTGTAAGATTTCTGAAAAATCATTTAAGGAATTTATTACTTATTTCTAGATCGGTTTTCCAGTGTAAGACAAAGGGCAACAATCAGCCATTGCAGTAGGACTGTTGCGCCTGGTTAAAATAATGATTAAAATTCTCAAACAAGAACATAGATGGAAACTTTTCACGTTGTGGCCCAGTTGAAAAACCCAGAAACTCAAATATATTATCAGCTTTGCTTCCTAAAGTGTTTTCTTTTATCTCCTTTTCCAATAGTCGAGCCAACTTTCACTACCAGATGCCCTATCATGTCCATCTCTTTGCAATTATTGCTGATTTCCTTCTTGAGAGCATATCTGCATGTATTGGTGTGATGGAGCTGGACATTCCAGTCTCCTGACTGAAGCAGTGACTCACAGGCAGGCAGGACGGTGGAATAACGGTCATTATGTGGTCGGACATTGCCGCTGTGTTTGTGAGTGTTGGGGAGAAACAAAAAGCTGGACTGTGCTGGGGCTTTTCTGTTGGAGAATGAGACGTTGAAATCGACTCTCTTGCTCCCTCTGTATTTGTGTGCGTTTGTGAATGAGACAAAATACGGCAAGGGGGGGAGGCCAGAGAGGAAGGCTGTGTGTGAGTGTGTTATGTCGCGGGGAAGAATGGTCTCACTGTGGAGTCACAAAGTAGCCCTGTTTGCACCAGGGTCAGCTGCCTACACACACATTTCACACAAGCAAACACACAAACACACACAGTTGCAAACTTTTATTGAATTTCAATAAGACAACAGTCTGTGAGACAATTGAATAAAATGGATTTCCTTGCTGACAGAAGTGGTTTGACGCCTCTGTTCATCAGGACAGTACATTGCTATTTCCATAGGTGTATATTTTGCTATTTTTTCTATAACATGCATACAGAGGGTGAGATAAGCATTGGACAAGTCACCATTTTTCATAGTAGACCTATTTCTGAAGGTACTTTTAATGTGGGATTTTTCCCTAGGAGTTGCTCAGTCATCCAGGTCATACTCGTTCCAGGGAGAATGACATGAGAAGATTAAAGGCAATGGCGATCAGGGGTGCCACCAGGATAAAGCTGCTATAAAGATGCACTGAAGAGTATCGTTTACATTGTCAATGTGATTTCCTTGTAAAATTTCTACAAAGGAAAATGATCAGAAGGTGAAAAAATTAGCCAATATACTTTAAACTTTACATCTACATCCTATCAAAAAAAGAACCAGTGGTGTGAAAAGTACACACATTTGTTACTTAAGTAGAAGTATAGATACTGCAGTTTAAAAACACTCTGGTAAAAGTTGAAGTATCAACCTGACCTCTTTACTCAAGTAAAAGTGAAAAAGTTTGTGCTCCAAAAACTCCTTCAAGTATAAAAGTATAAAGTAACCTTTAAAAAAAACAACCAGATGCCACTAATTTTTCGACCATTTCTAAAAATTCTCTGAGATAGTGCCAAGGATGAGGGAGGTCTTGTTGGTCTCCATCTCCCGATACGCTCTCTCCTGTGTCCGACCTTTCAGACATTTCAGCATCTTTTTCTGAATCCTACATTGCAGCATGGCATAGACAATTCACGTTTGCAGTTTGAAGAACACCTGCTTGCTTCTGATGATTTCCTTTAACTAACCAATGAGTGTTTGCTATATATGACTCATCCAATCACACTAGTTTCACTAGATGGTTGGAGCCAATGATCTGCATTGATGGAGCACATGATGTGAATAAACATTTATAAACATTAAAACCGAAGCCAATAGTAACGAAGTAATGTTTGTTTTAAAATGCAAGGAATAGAAAGTACAGATACTTGTGTGAAAATGTAATGAGTAGAAGTCAGAAGTAGAAAGAAAAATAAGTTATGGAGTAAAGTATAGATACCTAAAAAGTGTACCTAAGTACAGTAACAAAGTATTTGTACTTTACTTGACACCGCTGTTAATAACAGCTTATTTAAAACAAAAAACACAGCTGTATTAATGTACATGAATAGAAAATAGGTTTAGGATTATAATATATTCCTATTAGGTTTCACTATAACCTTATTAAAGGACAGATTCCTTTTATGCCCTTATTTCTCATTCAAGTGTACATGTAATGACAATAAAACATGTATTTGCAGTTTTTTGTATTGGCTGCTTCAGGCTGTTCATAAGAAAAGGAATTTATTTATATGGCTGTAATTTAATCTGAATATAAAAATCTAACTGAAGTATTTTAATATTGACAGTGATTTTAATTCAGGCTGCTGGAGGCGACTCAATGTTTGCATTTCATCTGTCAGGATCAAGACAATCTACTGCAGGACATTTTTATTTAAAGTGAAAATAATGTTTTAAATTTTTTATGCAAATGTTAAAATGTTCAAAAGAAAATCCACAGACTCTATTATGATGCTAATTGTCTGTTCTTGAACAAAATGTTTGCTCACCTTCTTCACTGGAAGGGGGGTGAGAAGAGACTGGGCTGCTGGTAGATCATCTGTTTACATGATGAAGGGGGAAAAAGACAATTATTTATCAGATATCCTACAAACATCTACTAGCTTTAGCCGGATGTTAACCCTCTGATAACAATGCATGCTTCCTGTTGCCTGGTCTGGTTGATAATTTTCAGCTCTGTCTGCTTTCTCTGGCTTACTTTTTTGTTTTGCCTCTTGCACTGAAAAAACAACTTTATAAGATTAACTTAAAAAGATATTTTAAGTATTTGCAAGATGCAAGTTGTAAAATAGATTTATTTAAACAAATTAGGTGTTTGCATGCTTGATTTAAGTAAAATCTAATGCTGCAACATCAAGTAACGTTCACTTGCCAGTATCATGTGAATTTTACTTTCAATAACATAATAGTTGTAAAGATAAGGTAAGTAACATTTACTGAATAACATCCAAGTTGTAAAATAGATTTATTTAAACAAATTAAGTAAAGTGTGCTTGTTTTTCATAAGCACAAACAGCATTTTACTAAAAATTCTAAGGCAACACAGAATCAAACAACCATTCACGCACACCAAGGAGAATTTAAAGAAGCCAGTTGACTTAACAGTCACGTTTTTGGACTGTGGGAGGAAGCCGGGGTACCCGGAGAGAACCATGCATTCATGGGAATTGAACCTGGAACCTTTTTTCTGCAAGGCAGCGGCACTACCCACTGCAGCAGCCTTATAACCAGAATCATATTTTTCAAATATGCAATAAAAAATGTACAACTCTCTGAAACAGAGTTTCAACATTTGTTACAAAAATATACTCATATGTAAGAAAAAGAATATGTAACTTACACAAACATGCTCAAAATAACTTGTGGGGGAGGATCAGGTACGAGAAACAGCCAGTTAAGCTTCTAGCAGTGAATGTAAAGATTATATATGCCTCTATTTAAATGAAAAAAGCATGTACAAATATAGCATTAATAGTAAAAGTGCATTATGTTGTACTGCCTTAGAATTTGTACTGAAAAAAAGATAAGGTTGATATGACTTGTAGACAACAAATACTCAGTATTTCATATACACCACATCCAACACAGATCTGGCAATATAGTCACTACTCAAATATGCAATAAAAATCTTACAAACTTACACACTGAAACAGTGCAATTTTAACATTTAAACCACTTGTCAAGATTAGTGGACTTTTAAGAATGTAATTACAACATTAATGAAACAAGATCAACACAATTAAACATTAACAGCATAAACTCCATTCTCAATTAAGAAAAAAAATGTGCACTAGATATTTGAATAAAGGTATCTGTTAGTTTTTATGAAAAAACGTATACCTTATTTGGCAAAAAATTAAAAAAACATTAATGCCAGACAATCTTCCACTAAGATTAACTGCTAACCCACGGTTAATTCTTTGCATTTAATGCCACATTTTCCTACCCTAAGATGACAAAGTCATGAATGCATTTAGGAAAGAAACTTCAACTTCAGGGTAGTGCTTTTGCAGTACTGTTGCACCCTGCCAAAATGACTGTCGTCAGGATGACCTCTTTCCCTGTGGGTGATCCTGTAACGTCTGGATTCGGAGCAGAATCAGAATCAATAATTTTTTTGGAGTAAAGTTTACGTAGTATTTTTAGGTTTATGCATATACTGCTATCAGACATTTAAATAGTATAAGCAAATCTACATTAACCTTACTCGTTCTCCAAAATTCATGTATTACATAAAAAAAGTTTAATCTAGCTTCAGAAACTCTAGTTTTTCCTGAAAAAAATAAAAATAAAAAACTTGGTGAAAAATGCTTTATACGCACCCAGCTGGGCGGCATCATTAATAATGGGATTCCTCTGACACTGAGGAACAATAAATACGTAGTTGTATCCAGCAGATAGCTATCTTGTTTTACTCAACAGGTTAATAATCTATTGTTAATTTGAACCATTCAGTTAAAGGGGTCATAGAATGATTCTATAGGGTATTTGGTGCTGGTCCTAAAGTCTCTGAATAGGGTGTGTAACATTGGTTGGCTGAAAATGGCATATATTTGCTGTTCTATGAGTCCTAATGCAGGCCTGGTTAAAAGCCCTAGAAAGAAACGACAGGTTTTCTTCCTTTATGGTATGATCATGAATATTTAGATGAGCTGTGCGCTGATTGGTTGGTTTACAATTAGTGAAGCTGCTGAGCAAAGACGCATCATAGCAACAAGCACTCACTCACTGAAACATTGAAATTGTTGACATGGTAGGGTGACCAGATATCCTCTTTTTTCTTGACATGTCCTACTTTTCATACCTAAACATATGTTGGGATTTCGGGATTTTGGCTGACTACAGTGCAGCAGAACCAAGCCGTCAGCTCCAGTGCTGGTCCGGTAACTCCGGCGGACGGGGTCAGGGAGCCAGCGGGGGACGGAGTGACCGAACCCGACCCGGTGACGGCAGCCTGGAAACCGGCAGCCTGTGCCTCCATCCCCCCCGCCTGCCTTAAGGACTCCAGCCCCCCTCCTCCGGCTGAGGACGGGCGGCTCATTGCTCTCTGCTGAGGTGTGGTCCAGACAGCTGCCCAGCAGTTGACACTTCCAGGCAACATCCCAGAGTTTACGTGAACTCTGGGCTTCCTTTGAATTCGCCCGTTTTATGGTGGAAGTTTAGAATTGTGAGATTTGCAGAGAAAGGAGGTGTTGATGGGGTTTGGACTTCTCTGTACGTCCATTTCACCCACTAAACTATCGTTATTCATCTATGATAATGGAAACTCGGTTTATCATTCTATGACCCCTTTAAGAAACCTTTCTGAAAATAACGAGATGTTGGAAAAATTGGGTCTCGGTATTGGATGCCTTCTCCCTTTCTGCTCTTTGTCCTTCCTTTGCATTCCTCCTTGAAACCCAGATTTTGGGTTGCTGCATTTTTCAGCTGGGGGCGTTTTTACCACACTGCTGCTTATTTACACATTTTCTTGTTAATTTGTTTTTTTTCGTTCCCCGGTACGAGCGACGGAGAGACCTGGTGCGATGCAGCCAGGACCTGAGGACCAAACAATCTATTGAAATGAAAGGCAGTGGTGAGGGAATGAGGGAGAACATGAAGGCTAGAATAGAAAAAATTATTTATTTATTAATAATAATGTCTTTTTTTTTAGAGTTAAGTGTCAAAATTACAATGTAAGGCCTCTTCAACAATTGTATTATGACAGACTGCCCCCTCTTGGTCAATATCAGAACCATAAACTGGGACCTCACTATAAACCTTCAAATCCCCAATTAGAGGCTCTTCAATGATCTCAGAACCACAAAGTGGGACCTCATTTAAAACCTCTAAATAAACTGTGGGCTCTTTTCAGAACAATTTCAGAATCACAAAATGTTGGCTTTTGGCAGTTTTAGGAAGGATGTCGAGGGAAAGAACGGAACAATTCCTGAGTACGTCTCCACAAGGCTACAAGATCATTAGTGCTCTCTGCTTCTGGCATTTTCATAATCACCCCACCTTGAGGATTCTCAGACGCTGGAAGGATCTCTTTCATCATTCATGATTTTTAAGAAAACAAACTTTACATTACAACATTTTCCAGAGGTATACACAAACTGGCAAACTGCAATAATTAAGGAAAGAACACTTAGTTTATTTTTTGGTGCCCCCCACCAAAAAAAAAAAGATATTTAAGCTTTAATGCTGCTATAAAGATGCACTAAAGAGTATAATTTACATTTTTAATGTAACTTTTATTGTAACATTTCTAGTAAGGAAAATTATCTTAACGTGAAAAAGATAAATATATGTTAACTTTAAACTATGTATTTACATCCTATAAAAATAATATCAGCTTATTTAAAACAAAAAGCACAGCTGTATCTATGTACACATGAATAGCTTCATTAAAGGACAGATCATTTCTATGCTGTCAGAGGAAAAGTGTCTACGAAGTGTGTGAGAAGAAAAGAAAGGCCTCAGAAGAGGCAGATATCTCCCAGAATGTTTTACACGGGAGTTCTCCTCGCAAAGCACTATGGGATTTGCTGTCCAGCTGTCACCATAGGCTGTAGCTGTGGATAGTGCAGGCACCGCGCCTTGAAGGAGGAGTTATGAGACCAATGGGGCAAAATACAGTGATCATCTGTCCAAACGGTAAGTTAACTCAGTTTGCTCTAAAGTCCACTATATAGTCCCCTGGACACAATAAGCTTGTATGAGCTATGAGAACAGCACATTTTAAACAGGGCGTGGACGAGGAGAAACTGGCTTGTGCATGCCTTTGCACGCGCATTGTGGAGATGGAAAGTATTTTAAAAAATCCTCTACAATACCTATAATGTTAGCTTAAGTCAGAACATAGACTTGACTTATAATATCTATTTTAACAAGTCCACATGTATAACTGCTAAGGTTTATATAGACGACAAATAAAGAGTTCATATTTTTTACTTTGGGTAGTGGAAAATGTTTAATTGGTGCTCATCTAAACTTAAAATTTGTTGTCTTCTTCTTATTCAGTCCATAAGACCTGATCATACAAAGGAAGAAAACGAATTCTCCACTTTTTAATTGCGCCCTCTGGTGGAGAAGATAATTGCAGCATGACAACTTATTCGTGTGACGACCAGCCCCAGGCTCCCTACATTTGTCAAAATTATTTGAACAATTATTCACAAATTATATACCTATATCTTTATTGCCTCAATTCATAAAGAAATATTGAAAAAATCCCAGTATGCAACACTCAAAGACCTTGTAAATAAGAAATAAATGTGTGCTCTTAGTTCATCACACCACAGAAATATGTTTTATTATCAACCATCTGAATATCTATAGATAAAAACATGACAAAGAATATATAAAATTAGGTCTCAAAGGAAATGCAGAAAACATCTTTTTTTTTTGGATCCTGGTAAGCTACTGTATGGAGCTAAATCAGTCTCGTTTTTGACAAATACACATATGTCATGCACAGGACAAGCTCCACACACACACAGCACAATTCGCCAAAGTAGTTCTGGTCCATAAACAATTATAAAGTACCAGTGGTCTTTAAACGTCACTGCATTTGTGTGTGGATTTTTCAGACTCTCCATACACACATCCATATTTTTAACATTAACAGGAGTCCAGACCAGAAGATCAGAGATCTGAAGAGGTGCTCAGCATAAATCCAAGTCAGGAGACAGATCCAGGCTCAGTCCACAACCAGAAACCAACAGAAGTCTGAGGACAGAACAGGCAAACAATTAGTAACAAAAACTGGCAGGCTTAAAGGACTGGCAGGCTGTTTTAGTATTTATTAGTTTGTCCAAGTATTTAAAAAAATTGTTCTTAGTTTTTACAGCACTAGTGGCTCATTTTTTAGACAGTAGGCTAACAGGAAAGGGGGTATGAGAGAGGCGGAGAGAGATGCAGGAAAGGACCACAGGCCTGATTTCAACCTGGGTCGCCTGCTTCAAGGACTAAGGCCTCCATACATGGGTTGTGCGTGCTAACCACTGCGCTACCTGCACGCCCCCTGAATATGTATTTTTGACATCTGAAATATATTTTATCTTTGTCAAAACCAACTTTTCAAACAAAATTACATTCTTCATGTCTAAAATAAACATTCTACTTGTCTAGTACAATGTTGTTTTCTTACTTACTGAAATTCAGTTTCTGCTGCAAAGATGTAATTTACAAGACCTGTTACTGCAGTTCCAAATAGGAATCTGATTTTTAGAAGAAAGAATCTTATTTCAGTGATCTATAAATGGAACAACAGAGAGGAGAGCACTTTTAATAAAAAGGCCTACCATAACACACTTCATATAAACTCACTCATTCACCCAATCTTCTCCTACTCCATCTTCCTCTCCTTTACATCTGCAGCACTGTTTCTCTGTCTTTTAAACATATTCTTCATTTTGTTTTTTATTTCTGCTCTAAAAATCTCTAGTTCCAGTGGCGGTGAAATAGGCACTTCCCAAAAAAAAAAAAAAAAAAAAAAAAAAAAAATAGGCACTTCCTGTTGTCTGTTGTCATGAAATAGCTTGACAAATGACTTTCCATACTTGTGATGCACATGCTCAACGCTGAATGGACCTACTCAGGGTTCATTAAACTAACTCAAAACAGCTTTTATGAAATCAAAAAATTTTCCAACCACAGGCAGAGTTTGCTAAACCTGCTTTGTGAAACGGGCCTTGATGCTCTATTCCTATTTTTTGTGGAATCCAATTTTTTTGCGTGGCCGTTCACATTTCCAAATATATGAGACTTGTATGTGATCTCCTGTGTGAGCTGCATGCAAACAGTTTAAGTTTCCCACATGCGCAGTAGTTAACATTGCAAGCCAGCGTGCTCTGGGTTTACGGAAGTAAACATTGATGTTAGCGCTGGAGCGCTTCTAGTGATCTTTCCCAACCCTTAAAAACTAAATCTTTTCAAGATAGTTAAAAAAAAAGACTGCTCTCTGCATTATCGTCCACCATGGTTGGGGTTTTTCTTCCCGCTAATGCGTAGCAAGACCTTTGATGAATGCGACCTGGCCGTTCACACGTTTGAAAAGATGAGATTGGTATCGGATTCAGGACCACAGAGCTGAGTGGCCTGGGTCGCATCGGAAAAATCGGATCCTTGTTCAGAAAAATGAAAAGATCAGATACAGGTCGTATATGGGCAAAAATATCGGATTTGGATCACTTAAGACTGCTCTGTTAACGTAGCCAGAGTTCCAGAGTGAGGAAGAGGCGGAGGCTATCTGTGCTACAGGTAAAATGAAAAACGGTTCCTCTAGGGCTGGTTTCTCCTTTTTTTTCATCAATAATTGGAGGTGGCACTGTGGTATATATGTGGGCATTCACCAGCATTTAGGTTTGTGTGTTTATGTGTGACTTTGGGGGAAAAACTTTGTCTTCGCACAACAATTGGATCTTTTAACCTGCCGGAATAATAATAATAAAAAAGTTTAACAATGGTGTGCAGTGGTTAGCGCACACGACCGAATGTATGGAAGCCTTAGTCCTTGACGTGGGCTATGCAGGTTCGAATCCAGCTTGCGGTCCTTTCTCCCCCTCTCTCTTAACCCCTTTCCTGTCAGCCTACTGTCCATAAAACGAGCCACTAGTGCTGTAAAAATAATAATCAAATAAAAATAAAACAGTCAAATGATGAATTTTACATTTGAAGATTCATATGCGATAACCTAATATTAACTTCATATATACAAAAAGTCAGGCTTTGGTTTATAGTTGAACACAGACATTTACATTTGTAATAAGTTTGTATCTATACTTAGATTTTGCATTAATTTTTCCTTTTATCTTCACTAATGTGTGCACGCAATGAACTGATGACAGAGATGGCTGTCAAATATTCATTCCTGAACAGCAATTTGTTTTAAAAAGCGTTGCCAACTTTAATAGCCACAACCAGAAATACTTTACTTTCCCATGATTTCCAGAAAGTATTCAATCACAGCTGGTTTATTCTGTCCAGTGGGTTTCCACCTAAAAAAAAAACAAAGTTGCGCATGGAGAGCAGTTTATGCGTGTGGGTGTTTTTGTTTCAAATAAAAATGATTCTTATCAGTATGTTTTGCTCATGTTCCCTTTTGACACAACTCTGACTAAAGTACATCTGTTGGGGTTTTTTGTGGTATTTGTGATTATAGGTGATGTTCCGTCACAGAACCTTAGAATGATTAGATGTGGTTTTCCATCCCTTCATGCCCTTGATGCACAATTCCTCAGCTTTTGTTCCATTCAAGTGAAAGAGAGAGTTCAGGCCAACTTTTCACATAAATGTCAAACACAGACATCTAATAGTGCACATTACCCCGAACACGCCATACCTGCTTTGACTACTACTGTACTGCTTGTTAAATATATGCTCTCTGTATCTGCACCTTGAAGCTCTATCTCTCCGGTTCTTTTTCCTGAAAATAATTATTTTTTTTGTTTTCACTTGTGTATACCAAATGACAATGCTAAATGGCAATGTTAATGCTGAAACTGGCACTTACATTTTTTTAGTTTATAAATCTAAATATAATTATTAACTAGGTCTATTAATTATTTTACTTTTCAGTTACTTTTTACCTTTTCAACTTAATGTCCAGTAGGTAATATATCATTCCGACAACAAATATAATTGGTCAAATGCCAGAAAAAAATGTACAGCCATGTGGTCAAATGTCAAAACAATATGGCTGGATATAGATCTTATTGTGCTTCTGGGCCTCCACTACCAGAGGACAGAGGCTCCATTTTTAAAGGGTTATGCAAATGATCAAAAGCGATAACTTGTGCCATAAAGGGTTAAGAGTTTTTTTTCAGCAGTTCAGCAGTCTGATAGGCTCTTCCCGGAAGGCAACAGGGAGAACTGTCTGTGGTGGGGAGGTGAGGGGTCACTGATGATGTTAAATAAACTTCAATAATATCTAATTTCATTACAAATGACCGGACTCTAAAACACTTGTAGCTCCATTAGCAGCAAAGGAAATTCTTTAATAAACGGTCTCTTTCAGGCCTGAATACATATTTCCAGAACATTTTTAATTGTATTTTTCATTTGCAAAATAACCTGTTTTTCCATCCTCCAGCGATGCCCATTCCAAAATACATCTATGTTTTTAGTTGAAATGAATTTCATTATCATTTTTAATTGGAGTTTGAAAAATCGATTTGAAAATGTATTTAAAGGTGCAGTAGATCTTCCAGCAAGCTATATTTTTGAACATATACAACCATGCCCCTCCCTTCAGACCACCCCTCGAAACCACGCCTTGAAAAACACATGACCGCGCATTCTGTCTGTCGAGGTGATCGAGAACGAAAACAACATAACAGTGGCTAGCTTCCAGCCATGGCCTCCTCTTCTCCTTCTACGGTAAGATTGCTCAACATCTCAATGAACGTAAACAGGCAGTCACGGTTGTAACTTCAAGAAATGTTGAAAGTAGATATATATTATACGAGTTAATGAATTTTCACTTGTTGGTTTGATGCGTGTTACTCACCTAATCTCATAGTAATAACACTGTATCCCCCGTAGCCTGTAGTCTACAAAGCAACTGACTATGAGTAAAGAAAACAAACCATGCCGATATACACTCACGGCCACTTTATTAGGTACACCTGTCCAACTGCTTGTTAACACTTAATTTCTAAGCAGCCAATCACATGGCGGCAACTCAGTGCATTTAGGCATGTAGACATGGTGAAGACAATCTCCTGCAGTTCAAACCGAGCATCAGTATGGGGGAAGAAAGGTGATTTGAGTGACTTTGAACGTGGCATGATTGTTGGTGCCAGAAGGGCTGGTCTGAGTATTTCAAGAGAGAAACTGCTGATCTACTGGGATTTTCCACGCACTACAACCATCTCTAGGGTTTACAGAGAATGGTCCGCGAAAAGAAAAAACATCCAGTGGCGGCAGTTCTGTGGGAGGAAATGCCTTGTTGATACTTCCAGAGGTCAGAGGAGAATGGCCCGAACTGGTTCGAGCTGATAGAAGGGCAACAGTGACTCAAATAACCACCCTTTACACACAACCAAGGTGGGCAGAAGAGCATCTCTAATGAGCGCACAGTCACGGTCAAACTTTGAGGCAGATGGGCTACAGCAGCAGAAGACCACACGGGTGCCGCTCCTTTCAGCTAAGCAAGAACAGGAAACTGAGGCTACAATTTGCACAAACTCATCGAAATTGGGCAATAGAAGATTGGAAAAAAACGTTGCCTGGTCTGATGAGTCTCGATTTCTGCTGCGACACATTGGGATGGTAGGGTCAGAATTTGGCGTCTACAACGGATAGCTTGTCACATGGATCCATCCTGTCTTGTATCAACGGTTCAGGCTGGTGGTGGTGGTGGTGTCATGCTGTGTAGGGGAATATTTTCTTGGCACTCTTTGGGCCCTTGGTACCAATTGAGCATCGTTGCAACGCCACAGCCTACCTGAGTATTGTTGCTGACCATGTCCATCCCTTTATGACCACAATGTACCCAACTTCTGATGTGGCTACTTTCAGCAGGATAATGCGCCATGTCATAAAGCAGGAATCATCTCAGACTGGTTTCTAGAACATGACAATGAGTTCACTGTACTCAAAATGGCCTCCGCAGTCACCAGATCTCAATCCAATAGAGCATCTTTGGGATGTGGTGGAGCGGGAGATTCGAATCATGGATGTGCAGCCGACAAATCTGCGGCAACTGTGTGATGCCATCATGTCAATATGGACCAAACTCCTGAGGAATGCTTCCAGCACCTTGTTGAATCTATGCCACCAAAATTGAGGCAGTTCTGAAGGCAAAAGGAGGTCCAACCCGTTACTAGCATGGGGGTACCCTAATAAAGTAAAGCCGGTGAGTGTACGTAAATTGCGGTTGGTTTTTGATGGTGTTGTCTGCATGTTTTACTTATGTATTTAGACAATCCTTGACGAGAGCTCCAGCTCCAACTCGCTGCAGCCATCCCAAATGAAACGAGAGATGGACCTAGGGCCAGAGATTAAGGAGGAAGAGGAAGAAGAAGAGCAGAGGCAGAGGTCGGGTGAGGAAGGGGGACGACTGCCGGTCTGCAACTTTAACAGGAGGGCTTTGACAGAATTGAAGCCCTGCAAGCGGAGACAGGATTGCAAATGAGGATGTACATTCAACATGTATTTGTGTTTTTTTTAGTACTCCAAACTGTTTGGCTCCAGAGATATATAAAATAGATGTAGGCCTATTGTAATGGATGTTATTATATCACCAGTAGTGTAATATTACATGTTTGTAGGTACATAACATCAATAGTCTTGTAATTGCGTCCATAAGAGCCCTCCTACTTTATACATGTTGGCCTCTGACACAATATCAGTTTTTAATCTAATGCGATTGCTCAACAGCTTGTATGCTTAATACCAGGGCTCGATGTTAACCATTGCCTGATGGCCGGAGCAAGTAGTTTTTATTAATCGGGAGAGTACAAATATCATTGCATTTGCCAGCCGGGCAATGATGTCCTTAAAAATATTTATTTATCACTCAAAATTACTTTTAAAAATGGGGCTGACAGTGGGGCGACAGTGGCGTTGGATGGAGGAGTTTGCCCTGTAATCGAAGGGGTTGACGGTTCAAGCCCCGACTCCGACTTTCATTGTCGTTGTGTCCTTGGGCAAGACACTTCACCTGCATTGTCTACTGATGATGGTGGTCAGAGGGCCGGTGGCGCCAGTGTACGCGGCAGCCTGCGCTTCTGTCAGTGAGCCCCAGGGCAGCTGTGGCTACAATGTAGCTTGCCACCATCGAGTGTGTGTGTGTGTGTGAATGGGTGAATGAATGTAGTGTGAAGTGCTTTTGGTCAAGTCTCTTAACTTGAATAAAGGCTATATATAAGTACAGGACATTTACCATTTAAAATCACTGACATTTGCTGAAAACAACCCACAAGCGTTGCTGGCGCCACTTATTTTTTGTTGTTTTGTACACATTCTCACATTTGTCACAGCATGTTAACACGGTAATGTAGGCTTCAGTTCATTATCTGACGCATGCATATACACACCAGGAACCTGGAAACTTAGAAAATACTGAATTACAAAAAAACATTTCAAAAAAATAAACATGTTTTATTGATATATATATACACAAAAAGAATATTAGGAACTATATTTATCAAACATTTTACTGAGGCAAGTAAAAATTGTTTCTGGGCAAATGAAATGTGAAAGTCACTTGCCTGAAGGTGGTAAAAATCCTTAACGTCAACTACTGCTCACTACATAGGCACATCTACATAATTACATAATTGCTAATGTCCTCACAAAGCTCATGCTCAATGGAGTTATTTAGTGATCGTCTATAGTGTATGAAAAATTAAAGGCACTATATAAAACATTTATTTCTTGACAGGCCCGGATTCAATCGCTGAATTTAGAGCAAAACCATAATTTGCTGCGATGCACCCGGATCCGTAACCCCAGTATGATGTTTGACTTGGCACACCTGACAGCTGGAGCTGCAGGTCCGCAGCCTCCAGCAGCTACACCTACATGGTGTGTCTGCACAAACTGCAAGAAGATGCCCACGGACATCGAAAGGAAGTGTCATGGAGAAACCGTCGACTCTTGCATGTCCATGATGCAACACACGGACCAGTTTGTCAGAGGGGGTTCTGTATTTTGCCGGAAAGATTTGGGCAGAAATCCAGGAAGAGGCTGATGTTGAAGGACCAGGTGAAAGCAACAGAAGCTTTAGGCATGCAGCGTACAGACAAATTTTCATATGGCAGCATGGGGCACTGGGTAAGATACCCCAGCAAATATAATCAATAGCCTGTCCAAAACCTTTTTTTTTTCTAGTTGTCAATTACCTGCCTGCCACACGAGGGAGCCATTTCTAATGTTTACCTGTTGCCACCAGTGACTGCTGACATGTAGCAGCAGAAAGGAAAAACTTTTCAGTCTGGAGCTGTTAACCCAAACAGTGCTCAGATCTGAGGTCTGGATGGAGCCGGCCCTCCCTGGAAGTCCCTCTGTCAGATGTTTTCTTTTGGCTTTGGTGTTTTTTTCTTCCACTGGGTATTGTCTGCTTTCAATCCGGCTCCCCTGCTGCTGTGACAGGCACTGAATTCTTATTAGGTTGGTGTAAACACAACAGACTTGTGTTTCAAAGAGGACTTTTGAGTGTTTTACTCTGTGTGTGTATATATGTTAGCCTGGAAGGCAAAATATATCCTTACTTTTTAAAAAGGCACACAGCTCTTTAGAATGGAGGGCATTCAATACTTAATACTTGTAAGCAGTAACCTATATTTCTGCTCTGTTCAATTAACTGATAAAATGTTTTCTGAGAGATTTGGATGAATTATTTTATGACACTTTTCAGCTGATTTAACAATATGTAAAATTGATTGAAATACCTGTTTGCCCTTAAGCTGAGGATGTTAATAAGAAAATCTGCTATTGGAATGAATAAGATTAGTTATTATCCACTGGAAATAAAATGATAGTGTTTTTTTTCGCAAATGTGAATCATTATTCAATTGGAAAATTATCCTAAAGTCTTTAAACAGAATCTAAATAAGAGGTCATGGATTAAGAGACTGCCGTCTCGAGCTGGACCCATCTGCTGGCTAATCCAGACCCAAACTGATTTTAAACCTTTATAAATTACCGCATGTTGTCCAATGACAGTGTCTAACTTCACTTGCGCTGCTTCTACGGGTAATATGGTAAAGCCCTCCAGAGTGTCCTGCACTAGACACAGCAGGCAAACCTGTGGCAAGCCGGGCAATGGGGAAAAAGGAGAAGATGATGAGAAAAAGAGAGCAGAGAAAGTGTGGACTGCTGGAAGAACTGTAGTGAACTGGTGAAAGAAAAAAGTGAAATGGTGCTCAAAGATGACCCTGAACATTTAGAGGATGTTTGGCTCAACCTGCTGCTGTGAAGCAGGATTCTCCACCATGAACAGAATCAAAAATAAAAATGGATCCAGGCTCAAAATGAGCTCCTTGATCTGTGCTTTAGAATGGCTTAGTCTCCATTCAAACCCAGGTTTAAAGCCTTGCAGGGCAGCATAAAGCCATAAGAAAGAAAAACATACCAGTCAATTCAGGTGTTTTATTAAAATATGTGAATGAGGAAATTGTCCATATACCAAACAAAGATTCTTGTTTTCTACTTTAAAAAACACTATAGTTTTTATAATGAAAAAATATAACTTTTTTTTAATTATTATCTTTTTTTATTTAAAAATGCAATGTATAACATAGATGCATAAAAACCTGCTTTTTATTTCAGTGTAAATTCAGTTTAAAGTAACAGATTATAATTAAAAATGTCTCTGGACCTTTACTGGTTAAATTCTCCCTAGGTGTGCGTGAATGGTTGTTTGTCCTGTTTGATTCTGTGTTGCCTTAAAATTTTTAGTAAAATGCTATTTGTGCTTATGAAAAACAAGTGCACTTTACCTAACTTGTTTAAATAAATCTATTTTACAACTTGCAAATACTTAAAATATCTTTTAAAGTAAATCTTATACATTGTTTTTTCAGAGCAGAGGCAAAACAACTAAGCCCTAAAGCACACAGAGCTGAAAATGTACCTTTATCAACCAGACCAGGCAACAGGAAAACGCCATTGTTATCAGAGGGTTAACATCAGCTAAAAGCTAGTAGATGTTTAGCAGGATATCTACATTAAATGACTGTCTTTGTCCCTCCTTCATCATGTAAACAGATGATTCACCAGCAGGCCCGTTTCAGGTGAGCAACATAACAAAGTGTTCAGGGAAAGCCCAGTTTGCATCAGTATAGTCTATTGGAATTTCCCTTTTACCATTTTATATATAGGTTTTTATACAAACAAATGGAATTTTTTTTTTTTTTTTTTATAATGATAAATATAAGATGAAATGGCCTCCAGTTGTTTATACTGTATCCTGGTCAGCTGAAGTGCATTGGGTAGCCTCCAGCAGCCTGGATTACAATCTGTGTCAATATTAAAACAGTTTAGTTAGATTTTTTTTTTTTTTTTTTTTAAGGAGTCTAATCAATGCAATCTTATTATTTGATTTTCTGAGAGAAAAAAATCTATTCTGGTAAGCAGTCAAAAGAAATATATTGGTTGCCTTTTTCTCTGTCACATCAGACTGCAAAATATACGGCCAGCATAATTTTTTTGTGCAGGAGAGCAGAACAGGTACCCAGTTTGGCTGGGTCAGCTGCAAGGCATCAATACAACAAGAGTCCTTTCTGATGTTTCTGAGCCTACATATAGGCTCATCGCATTGCATGCGATGAGCTGACATAAACAGAGGTGTTGCAATGTGCTGTTATTACCACATAATACTATGAGAAAGCCAAATGGTGACAACTGCGGCAGCTACTTAATAGAGCCCAACTGTATCCTTCACTGTAAAATGATACCTCAGCGTGGGCAACCCCCCTTCTATCTAAGGAAAACTAGCCAGCTTAATCTGGTGCTGTTTATCATTAGCATAAACGTGAAAATTAATTCCATGCTGTCTAATAATTCTACCCATAGTGGAGCATATATATAGTAAAGAGAATTGGTCCTAGCACTGATCCCTGTGGTACTCCACAGGAAACTTTTGAGCATGAGGAAGATTTGTCATTAATGTGAACAAACTCAAATCGATCAGATAGATAAGATTTAAACCAGTCTAATGCTGTTCCTTTAATTACTACAAAATATTCAAGTCCCTCTAAAAGAATATTATGATCCAACTGTATCAAGCGCAGCACTGAGATCTAACAGGACCAGTACAGATGCAAGTCCATTGTCTGAAGCCATGAAAATGCACTACTCAAAAAATTTAAGGAACACTTTGTAATCAGAGTAAAGCATAAAGTTAATTAAACTTCTGGGATATTGATCTGGTCAGGTAAGTAGCAGAGGGGGTTGTTAATCAGTTTTAGCTGCTGTGGTGTTTATGAAATTAACAACAGGTGCACTAGAGGGGCAACAATAAGACGACCATCAAAACAGGTGGAGGCCATTGACATTTTTTCCCCCTCTCATCTTTTCTGACTCTTTTTCACCAGTTTTGTATTTGGCTAGGGTCACTGTCACTACTGTTAGCATGAGGCGCTACCTGGACCCTACAGAGGTTTTGCAGGTGGTCCAGCTCCTCCAGAATGGCACATCAAAACATGCCATGGCCAGAAGGTTTGCCTGTGTCTCCCAGTGCAATCCCAAGAGCATGGAGGAGATTCCAGGAGACAGGCAGTTACTCCAGGAGAGCTGGACAGGGCTGTAGAAGGTCTACAACCCATCAGCAGGACCGGTCTCTGCTCCTCCTGCTCCTCCTTGCACAAGGAGGAGCAGGAGGAGCCTGCCAGAGCCCTACAAAATGACCTCCAGCAGGCTACTGGTGTGAATGTCTCTGACCAAACAATCAGAAACAGACTTCACCAGGATGGCCTGACGTCCTCTAGAGGGCCCTGTGCTCACTGACCTACACCGTGGAGCTCCATTGGCATTTGCCACAGAACACCAAATTGGCAATTCCACCACTGGCGCCCTGTGCTTTTTCACAGATGAGAGCAGATTCACCCTGAGCACATGTGACAGACATCAAAGGGTCTGGAGAAGCCATGGAGAACGTTATGCTGCCTGTAACATCGTTCAGCATGACCGGTTTGGTGGTGGGTCAGTGATGGTCTGGGGAGGCATATCCATGGAGGGGCGCACACAGACCTATGCAGGCTAGACAACAGCACCCTGACTGCCATTAGATACCGGGATGAAATCCTTGCACCCATTGTCAGATCCTATGCTGGTGCAGTGGGTCCTGGGTTCCCCTCCTGGTGCACGACAATGCCAGGCCTCATGTGGTGAGAGTATGCAGGCAGTTCCTGGAGGATGAGGAATTGATACCATTGATTGGCCCCCACGCTTCGCCTGACCTAAATACAATAGAACACCTTTGGAACATTATGTTGCAATTCATCCGACGCGCAGCCAGGTTGCACCTCAGACTGTCCATGAGCTCAGTGATGCCCTGGTCCAGATCTGGGAGGAGATACCCCAGGACACCATCAGTTGTCTCATTAGGAGCATGACCCGACGTTGTCAGGCATGCATACACACACATGGGGGCCATACAAATTACTGAATACCATTTTGAGGAGTTGCTGCAATGAAATTTCAGCAAAATGGACTAACCTGCCGCATAATTTTTTTTATGTCTTATACACAAGTTGAAGTCTTAGATGAAGACAATAGTGTTGCATTGCCATATACCATGATCATACTTTTGGACATTGGGAACCAGTGTCCATATTTCATCTTGTCATGATGATGTGGAATCAGCCGTGGAATATCTGCAACAACCCCAGTTTCAGCCAAGGCCTCCACAGGCAAGTCACATGGCAAGCCACCAGAGGTGTGAAAAACCACCCCCCTCTGTGTGAGGACAGACAAAATCACAGAACACACAGAATTCTCTCTCTTCTGCTCCTGCTCTCTTTCGCTGCTACGCTCTTTGCCTCCTCTCCCTTGCCCAGGAAGCTGGGGTCCGCTTTGGCTGGTTTTTCACCACAGTGGTGATGCGGACCCCAGGGGAATGAGATCTCCAGAACCATCAAGGATAAGTCAGAACCTTTCAGAACCAAACTGCTGCAAAACAGTAGCCTGACGTAGTCCTACTCAATTCTAGTCAGAATATGAGTCTGATACTGCTCCATAGAGCTGTGATTATGGGGCGTGTTTTGAGCGAACCAGGAAAAAAATGCCTCTGCACTCAATTGGATAGACCTACAACCAATAAGAACAACGGAGTGCGTGACGTATGTTAAGCGAGGCATAGTTGTTGTCAACAAAAATCAAAGCGTGCAGTTGCAGGCCTAGAATAAGAAGATGAGCCTTGATGGCGTTTCTCTGTTCCTCTTTTAAAATTAATTTGCTGTCGATATCTTCTAGAACAGACCTAATAGCAGAATCTACACACCTCAACTCTCCAACAGCGGCAGCCATTATTTGTTGTCACCGAAGCGCTTTGGTCGCGTGGTTGATTCACGTTACTGTTGATCATCTGTCCATCATCGTATAAAGCCGCCCTGACAATTTGATTGGCCGCCAGATATTGTCGCGAAGCATACTTTCGCGCTACTACTGAACAATACCAGACCGAACTTCCCGACCTCAAGCGTTGTGGGGCGGGACTAAGATTAGGAATAGCACCAAACTAACAAAACAGACCTTTTGCAACACATTTTTCTTGAGTTTTAGAACTTCTAGGTGGAGCCAAACTGGATGAGAACCATGCCCTGGATGTGAGCCTGAGGGGACCCCGTGCTGTGTGCCACTGAGAATGGCTGAAACTCAAGCTTTCAAACTGGACATGGAAAAAAGGTTTGGCATAATTAGGGACAAGAACAAACAATATGTCTTTTTGATGATGTTAATCATGTCACGTGTTCAACTGCTGAGTAAAGACAATGCTAATTGATGCTAAAGAATGGACTGCACTGCTGCGCTATGCTACAGGAATATTTGTTGAGCTGTTGCTGAAGCTTGGACAAGCTTTATTTCACAAAAGGGTTTCAAAACTGATATAACATTAGTGTTCATGTGTTCCTCATATGCTCATTACATTTCTATTAGCCAAGTATGACCAAAGAGTCACTTAGTGGAATCCTGATGTCTATTAGCTGCTAGCTATTTCAAAGAGGGGTAAAAGAATCATTTAACTAAAAGGTTTTGGTTCTTGATTAAGAAAATCATTTAATAAAACATTATTTGGCCAAATAATGTTTTATTCACTCATGGATTTGCATTGTGAATTGGTCTGAAAACATTCCAATTTCTTTAAAATTTAGTGAAAAGCTAATTTGATCATATCCCAAATTATTCCAGATAAACTTTGGTTTCAAACACAAAATCCATCTTAAACTATCAAGAAGGTTTTCAACCGTTTTCCCCTTCCTCTTTGTAAATAGTAGTTTTAGTTTAGTTTAGTTGAGTTTTTACTGAAGTCTTAGTTGAGAGTGTTAAAACTGGAATATGTTTGACTTGGAGATTAATGATTTTTGTGTTAATAAACTCTTATATGTTGAACAGAAGTTCAATGGTGAATTTATTCCATGTACAGAATTAACTGTTTGACCATGATTAGTGCTTTCGAATCACTCTTTCATCTGTTGTTCTAACACACACAGTTGGTGGGGCCCTGTATGTCATAAACGGTATATAACAGCTGAAATAATATCTGATTAAATAAGATATCTGCACAGTGTTATATAAATAAAATAGAGAAAAAGAGAAGCTGTGTGTGAAGAGTTTTTATTCTGTACAGTATATGTTAAACAAAGCAGTGTGTGGAAAAGTTCTATTATTTACAGTGTTGACTAAAATGACTAAAATGACAAAAATTTGGGTAAGACTTAAATAGATTTTCGTCATTTAGACTAAGACTAAAACTAAGTAGGGAAGGCAATGACTAAATATGAGAAACACTAAAATTGATTTTTGTCATTGTGACTAAGTTTAAAAAAGATGATGAAATTAACACTGCTACAGGCGCCCTCGTTTCCACACGCTGCTATAAGTTGCTAACTAGTTTAGCCGCAGTAGGCTACTTCCTTATTTACCCCTGGCGCAGCATCGTACCTCGTATTGTAAACATCCATTAAGTGCTTTATTTACTAACAAACTGAGCCCAAACAAAGTTTAAAACTAAATAATAACAAGTAAGATGTAATAAAAAAAAAAATTTATGCAACCAGACTGAGCTATTAACATATTAATTTTTATAAAGCGTAAAGTGACTTTGCACCTTTAGAGGTAGTCATTGAGTATCTGCATGAACTTGTACCACCTTACAGGACACAGTGCAGGGAGAAAAGGCACTATATTCTGGAGTACTAACACTCAGCCTTTGGTTGAGTCTTATAAACCTTCCATACATCCAAGATCTGCTTTGAGTCTTTCAGCAGAGTTGCGACAACAGAGGCCAAGTAACAACAGTTAATTTCTGGAGGTGTGTTGACAATGAACAAGCCGTTGTGAGGCGGGTCTGTCAGTGGCGCTCCCACATGTCTCATGCACAAACCCACATACACATCTTCAATATAGAGCGCCTTTACATGTCTAGAAGCCTCTAGTATCCGATTGGGTAAATCCAGGGAGAAGACGTAGCCCAGTCCCAGAGCGTATGGAGGGTAAGAGTACTCAGGGAAGATGTCCGAAGACAGGAACCACTTGGAGGAAGGATCCCGAAGAACAATAGCATCCCTTGCCACCAGGCCTGTCATATAGTCCCTGCGGGGGGCTTTTAAGAGCATCTCCACAAGATTGTGTACATTGAGGAAGGTGTCTGAGTCGATCTTCATAGCATAGGAGGTTTTTGGACAGTGAGAGGTGAGCCACTCCAGCATGACCATGGTTTTAATGGTGAGGTTTTTGTAGCTGTCCAAGAAGTTACTCTGGAGGATATCATGATGATCCTGGCTTTCAGCTAGAATCTGTGGAAAGCAACATTTAAAGCTGTGGTCAGCAACACTGAACACATCTCTTTAGTCAAATATTAAAAAATAACAAGAACAAATTGTGACATTTGGGGCATAAGAGCAAACATAACATGCTCTTCTTGAGCCTTCAACTAACACATTTAAAACTGTTGACATGATAGACGTTCATGTTTGGTTACTTCACACTTCTACCCACATATAAAACATTTTTAGATAGACCAGCATCTGTGAACAATGCACAAAAACACTATATGCAGCAGAACGCCTGCCCAGCTAGAGGGGGGAACCAGATAAAACATCCAATGATCATTTGTTGTTGTCCTTTTCTGTATTTCAAAGCTTATTGTTTGGGTAAAACATGATCAAAAACAGAGGAACATCACTGAAGATGCTCCCCTCTGGTTCTTCACTTCACCCCTCATTTTATCTAGCCTCACACTCCAGTCCGTCGATGGTTATCATGACGGTGAGCTAAAGAAAGACAGAATAAACAGCTTTGAGTGCATGAAGTGAACAACTGAGAGAGAACAACAACGATAGTTTAGGAAGAAAAGAAATATTATTATTATAGTGACTCAAAAATCGCAGCAGAGGCTATTTTTAAAAATAATTGGTCACATATATGACATAAAATAAGCCTGTGATATCAAACATGCACTAAAATGTGTTTGATTTAATCAGTATGTTTTGCATTAATAAGCCTTTAAGCCCTCTGACTGTTCACATGAAAAAGTGGGATTTTTCGTCAATATTATGCACTGTAGATTGTGGAGTGGAACTTCAGGTTAGCGGCAGTTTACAGACAATTTGCAGGCTTCACGAAAAAACCCCTAGAAATTGTCAGAAATTGACGTGGACTTTCTAAGGCAGTGTTCCCCCCATGCCTCCCCATGGAATTCTAGGGGAGGCTTTAACATGTAAATGAACATGCTGTGAGCTATGCAAATGCAAATCAGGGTTGCGGGGGTTTTTACTCCAAAGTGACATTTTTTCTAAAAAGGTAAGAAAAATCTCTGATACAAGAGATCAGGCTCAGTATAGCCTCTCACATTTTAGCTTGAATTGATTTATTTAATTAAAGTATAGAGACCAAAACAGATCTTTTAGCTGACAGAGCAATACCATTTAGAGCAGTAATTATAAAAAAAAACAAATTGCATTTAAGATAAAAAATAAAATGTTGTCTGTCAATATGCTCAATTCACAATAACTTAAGTGGAAAAGTTTCAAGAAATGAGTCTGAGATGATTCACTTTATAACATGGCGCATTATCCTGTTGGAAATAGCCATGAGAAGATTGGTACACTGTGGTCATAAGGTCCGGCCAGGTCAAGATCCGCAATTGCAATCGCACCAAACAGGAAAAAGAACATCGACAAATTCCGGTTCGTCAAATTAAAATATAGCAGCAACAGATCGGTGACTAGAAATTATAGCACAATTCTTATATATTAAAAAAAAAAAAAACACTAAATAATTTATTTAAATGATTGGATCTAAACTATTGGTTATTCACACAACGAGGAAGCAGATTTCTCATCTCCATCAAAATATTTATTTTATACCGAGGGACTTAAACTTTAATCAAATCCATTCAAAAAGAAACTTCTTATTACAGGAATGAAAAAGAGATGTTTGGGAGAAGAGAACAAGTTAATTAAAAAAGCAGTTTTGAATTATCCTTATCCCATTAGGCCAAAATCTACAAAAATATATATATATATTTGGGCAGAAACTGAACATATGCTGGATGATGGTGGGATTTTTTAATATGTCATATTAATTAAGCTCACAGGGTTCATACAGGAATGGTGACTCTAATTTAATACTATTTTAATGCTATTTGAAATGATTTTAATGCCATCAACAAGAACCATGTACACAAGTTATTAGTGTACATGAAATATGAAGGAGCTGTAGCACAGTTCCATGACTCCTGTATGTATGTAAACACACACACACACACATATATACGTATATATATATCCTCTAGCTTGTTCTCCATGCCTGGAGCGATATAATATAGGTGGCGAAATTGTTTTATAAGCATTTTTATTAAAGAATTATAAATACTTAGATAAACATATTTAAATAATTTTAGTGCCAATTAAGGCCTTGATTTTAAAAATGAATGATTTTTAAATTATTTTTTTATTGATCAGCGGAAACTGGTTCATCACCGCGCATACTCTATACGATCTCCAAGAAACTCAGAGCGGCAGCGGCTGGATCCCACAGTGGAGGATGTATGCTTTGCTTTGTGCAGGCGGTCTGGAGTGTCTGGATTTCGGGGTAAAACTCCTCTTGGACCGCGATGGCGACTCTGCATCGAACAAGAGCGAACTCAAAGAAGAGATGCTAGCGGTAAATATATGTTCGATTACTGCCTGCTAGGCTAAAGCAGCCTAGCCTAAGCTACCGGCTAATAGCAGCCTAGCTATTAGCCTATCTAGCCTAGCCTTGCAAGAACAAGCTTTATTAAAGTGTATTTTTGTGATTACAGGAAGCAGTCGCCGTCTTCACAACTTCGGGAGACTAATTGCGAAGGTATGAACAAGGGTAAGATTTAAAAGAATATGCTTTCATTCTCTTGGAAAAGGCAATGGATACGGATAGATACCGATCATAGCTCTACATTTTGTTTTTCACAGACTACTGTCGCCTCACAATGAGGGTGACCTCCTATTTGCTCGAGCCATATCAGCAAGTCCAGATTTACCCACGATGTTGATAAGGGCGACATTGTGTGTAAGTGACTTGTTTTAATGTTTTCTCCTTCCTTGTTACTGTGACTTGCGTTTGATTTTTTATTTATACCACTCTCATTTAATTGTTTTCCAGCTGCCTGTAAGGCGTATTTTGAGCGCGGTGTGCTGATTCTTTTTTTTTTTCAGCTGCTGAAAGCGAGGCAGAGTGTGCTAGCAGATGAGGAAGTGGAACTCTGGAAGTCCGCCGCCCGTCGTCGGTGCCTCAGGATGGATTATGCGATTACGGCGCCGCCATTTGTATTGAGCGGATCTCACTGAACTCTGTGTTAAGCTGCAGTCCGGTTAGAAGCGATGCCTTAGTACAGGGCCACGCACAGTAGGCGTCTGCACATCGGACCTGCTTCGGAGGGGAATGCTGCCAGTTACCTCCAACCCCGAGGAGGCAAACGGACCGTTCACGGACTTTTAATTTTTAGAAAAGCATGTGTTTGGATACGCGTTGTGTATAGTTGTGTGTGTTTTAATAAAGCTCTTTCTTTGCATAAACAGCTTCCTGGCAAATGTTCATTTCCTGTATAAATTCATTCATGTCCTTGATGGTAGCATAATAATTGTGTAGTAGTGTAGGATAACATAAATACACAGCATATGAATGAATACATATATGAATGAATAAATATATATATATATATATGAATAAATATATATATGTAAATATATATGTAAATATATATATATATGCCAACCAATCACGCAGCGACTTTTACTTGTTTAAAAAGAAGTGGTTCCTTCCAATACTCAGTAAGAAAATTAAAGCCTGGCGTGGCCACGTGTGGTTTTGCTGCCAATCACGCGGCGATTTTACTTGTTTGAGAATAGTGGTTTCAGCCAATACTGAGAAGGTTATTCAAGCCAGACCTGGCCAGCAGCGCCCGGTTTGCTGCATTCGCATATGCTAATTGGGGCCATTAGTACAGCTGATAAGCTCTCCACATATGCGTCATGGTGCGTTTCCGACAATTTGTGGCACGACAAGCAGCGGACAGGAACGCACGGGTTGCAAATTGTGGGGAAACTGGCGAAAATCAGGCAGATCTGCGGGGAGTTTACGGGGGGTTTACGGGGGACGAAAATCTCACTTTTCATGCAGTGTGAGGTGTGATTGCCCCTCGACTGTGATGCAGCAAGATGCTGTCTGTTGGCCTCTATGAAATCCCCATTCAGTCTGAGTCTCCGTGCATTGAAGCAATCAGTGAAAAACTAGAGCCCTGATTGGACAAATACAAAAATACCTCCCTTCCAGTGAGGCTAAACCTCTTATGAGGTCTATGGAGCAGGGGCAGGTCATGAAGCTGGCTGCTTGATGCTGATAGGCAGAAAGCACTAAAAGATTTGACTGACAATGGCCCTGTGTGATGTCAGGAGTCTACAAAGGAGCCAGAGAGAAGTAGCCGAGGTATGTATCAGAAAAGTTATTTTGGTGTCTATGTAGGTGGTCGTGTGATATAAATAATCACTATTCATCATGTTTTATGTACAGCTCTGAGTGCTACATTTTTTAAAGTTACTGATGTTGTTACTCTATATTTGCTGCGGTCCCATTCGGCCATAATGGTGATCTCTAAAATCACTCGTTTGTTAGCTCTGAGTTGCCAAAGCACAAAGGTATTTGCCTCCATAAATGCGAGACCTGGTCTATGTAATTATAAATATCCATTTCTAGAGCAACACAAACAGAGAGATTAAGAATTTACGTTCATGTGTCAGTACATCCCTGAGATTAAGACTAACTGGAGCCTTAAGTGGACATTATCAATTCGTTGGACTGAATACACCATTTATCAACATTTAATCATAAGTTCATTATAGTTTTACATTCCTACTTGTATTGACTACAAAACACACTGGAAAAAATCTGAATCTAAATAATTCATTTTTTTATTAAAATAATTGCATTTTTTCTTGAATTAGGGAGACACTGCCAATGGAAAAAGACAATTTACATTTAGATTAAGAAAAAACAATTGCATTGCCTTATTTTAAGTGCATATCATCTAATTATCTTATTTCAAGAGTAAAAATACTCATTCCATTGGCAGATTGTCTTATTTACCTATTCAGATTAAAGCAAATACACTTAATTCAAGAAATTTTGACTTATTTCTAAATCATTTTTTCAGTGCAGTCCTTAAATCCAAGGCAACCGGACCTTTGCTCAGTTTTTTTTAAGTTTCCTCAACTATCCAGTAGTCCTTGTCAGTTCCAGATCCTCTGTGCTTTTTATAGGTTTTCTAAAATCAATCAATCAATCAATCAATCAATCAATCAATCAATCAATCAATCAATCAATCAATCAATCAATCAATCAATCAATCAATCAATCAATCAATCACTTATTCAGCAAATAAAGACAGCAGTAAACTCACAGTTTACCCTGCTCTACTCTTGCACCATGTCGGCTTCTCTTATCTTATTAGTTAATGAAGGTTTAAGGAAAGGCAGCAGCCACATCACCTGTTCATCAGGCTGCTCTGTGTTGTTGTCTGCTCTGGACTTTCCCAGGATGAAGTAGTAGCTGACCAGCTGGCCCAACACCTGCGTCTGTCCTCCCCATGTGCTGCGAATGATGTCACGGGCCTCTCGGTTATGAGGGGCGACGGGGATCATGACCACCAGGAAGGGGCTCTCCTGCCCGCATCTGTCTGGCTCATCCAGTATGAACCGATATGGGTGAGGGTATTCCACAAAGAACTGAGAGGGTGGACCCTGATAAGGAGAAATCTGTGCAGGGAAAAATGCTTTTTATTTATTGTGTTCACAAAGTTCTCAGTAAATAGGTTCTGTCTAAAGGTTTTAGGTATCTATGGGGGAAAATATTCCATTCTCTTTCCTATTAATATTTAATTCTGTTTTGTTATTAAAAAGCACATTTTCTTTCATTGTCCACATTATGCTAAACATTAATAAGCCTGATGGTAACTGCTGAGAGTGAAAGGAGTTTAAAGGGATTTGTTTTGAACAGGCGTTTAGGGCAGCCTTGGGTGCAAAGTTTTCTGTTGTTGAAGAAGACGTCACTTTGTGCAACTTATCAAGTACCTGGGTCTTTAATTTCTGGGTTCATAGGGAGAATTTAAATGTTTTAGAGAAACTTTTTTTTTTTTTTTTTACATCTCAACTCAAAAAAAGTATTTTTCTCTCCTTCTAAGATCATATAAAAAACAATTCACGTCTCTAACAGTTTTGCTTCCTACTTCCCAATATACATTTATTACAATAAGAGATGTTGTAATTTTTTAATACATTATCCGGAACTGAGCAGTTCCAACATATCGGAACTGCTCTGACATACAGTAGCAGCCATTCAAATGGCCCCTCCCAGTCGAACGGCAGCCGAATGGCAGCCCACTTCCCTGCAACGCCCAGCAGAATCCCCTCCAACTGCCAGCCACTGGCCTTCTCCTGGCGTGCATTTTATTTACTCTGACTCCACGCTTTCACTAAATTACAGGAACTGACCAGGAGAAGATGCTTCTATTTAGGTCTTAATCTCCAAAAATCATGACAGAAAGAATATTTTAGTACAAAGTTTGATGTCTAAAAAGGAATTGTAGGGGACCAGACATGGACCAGCCAATGGCCTATTTAGGAAAGTGGGGAAATTTTGTCCTGTCGGTAGTGATGGCGAGATGAAGCCTCATGAGGCATTGAACCCTTTGGCCAAATTTCTTCAACAATCCCCACAGTTCATGAGGCTTCATGTGAACACCTGCCTGCTTTACCGTGCAGGAAGCATAGTAAGGCAGGTGGGGGAAGCATGCCATCACCTGGTTCGGTTTGTTTGCTCCGCCCCCAGCCGCCGGGGTTCCCGGTCCGGTCCAGTCAACGCCTCTCACATCTTGAGGGTGTTTAAATGCCTGTCGAAGTTTGTGCATGGTCTGAACCACTGAAGTGCTCATGTGGTATCACGGTAGCGAGGCATTGGACGTCACCAATTATGGCCCCTCCCCTAAATGAATCACGCCTCGACACGTGCTTTGGGGAAACGCCCCCTTCATAATGCAACACGGGCCTCAAAGCCTCGGCTCACCTCATAACGTCACTACCTGTCGGTAGCTGATTATAAGGTTTATCAAAGGGTAATTTTTATTTTTTTTTTTATCAATTTTGAGGTTGCTTTTCTTTTGAACATTTAATGCTAACCAAGATAAGCATCAGTCAAAATGCTAACCAAAAGGTAAGCATTAGCATTGGTGGGCCTGGCAACCGACTGGCAAATTGGATTTGCTAATCTCAATGCTGGGTTTGTTAGTCTCAGTTTTTTCTTAGTCTCGGCTAGCATTATATTTAGGTTTTCTAGCCTTATTTTTATGTTTGCCATTTCTATTGTTGTGTTTTACAGTCTCATTTCTGGGTGTGCTAATCACATTGCTGGTCATGTTTTTAGTGTTTTCTGGCATTATTTTGGGGTTTGCTTGCCTCATTGTTGGGTTTATTAGTCAAATTTTTTCTTTGAAGGAACGTTTGAATTTGCTGTAAAATCATGTATGCAGGGCTGTCAACTCTCACTCATCCGACATGGGTGACACTCACGCATATCAGGGTCTTTAAACGCACACACTCCGTATCACCAATTTTTCACACTAAAAAAATGACAGACGTTAAAACTCAACTCCATGGCACTTATCTATGTATTAAAATACCTTGCAATTTTGTTTTCTTAGTTTAAATATAATTTGTCTTGTTCCAAAAATGTCTCCTTTACCTCCTCAATCCAAGAACAAATGCACTTATTTAAAGAAAACTGACTTATCTACATTTGATTTTTTTCCAGTAAATAGAAACATGACAAGTGTGGCCTGTCCAAACTCTTTCAAAATCTCAGGCCAAGATTTGGTGAAAAGTTGGCCGCCCTGTGTATGAGTTTGCATCCCTTAGCCACACTGTCAACGCGACCTAGAAATAAGTAAAAATATATTAAAGGAATAGTACACCCAAAACATGATTAGCCTTCATTTTCTCACCCCCATGCTGAACAACACTCTGGTGTACTTTTTTGATATCTCAAATGCATCTGGAGATCTGGGAGGCTTCTTGCTGTCTGCTGACATTCAAATAATGGAGGTCTATGGTGACCCAGAGCACTTTCATCTGGTTTTGGTCTGCGGCTTCGTGGCGTCGTGAGCGCGTGCGGAGGAAACTGGCGCTTTCAGGGAAATCTATACACTACTGTTTATGCTCTAAAACATTCTAAATGACCGTTTGAGTAAATTCTGGATGCTACCCACTCAGGACACTTGGAATACATTGGGCCGAGCAGTATGGAGGGAATATTGACCCGTTTTTGTGGACTTTATATGGACTTGTGCTTTTCTGCCTGGGAGCAGCCGTAGACCTCCATTATTTGAATGTCAGCAGACAGCAAGAAAGCCTCCCAGATCTCCAGATGCATTTGAGATATCAAAAAGTACTCCAGGGTGTTGTTCAGCATGGGGGCTAATGTATTAATGGGTATCATGTATTCCCGCTACTGTCTCTACTACAATTTTGTTTTCTTAGTTTAAATATAATTTGTCTTGTTCCATTGGCAAAAAATGTCTCCTTTACCTCCTCAATCCAAGAACAAATGCACTTTTTTTTAAGAAAACGACTTATCTAGATTTGAATTTTTTCAGTAAATAGAAACATGACAAGTGTGGCCTGTCCAAACTCTTTCAAAATCTCAGGCCAAGATTTGGTGAAAAGTTGGCCGCCCTGTGTATGAGTTTGCATCCCTTGGCCACACTGTCAAAACGACCTAGAAAATAAGTAAAAATATCTTAAATTAAGTGTTTTTATCCTTTATTTGAGCTTTAAGTAAATTAGGTAGTTTGCAAATAGAATGAGTATTTTTACTCTTAAAATAAGATAATTAGATAATATGCACTTGAAATAAGACATAGCGCCAATTGTGTTTTCTTATTCTAAATCTATAAGTCTAGGTATGAAATGATGCAGAAAAAGTTATGCACCCGTACTTTTAAATACGTTTTGCCTCGATTACAAGATATCGTATAGCATGCGCATCTTACGCACCATTCAATAACATAGAATTTAACATACAATTAGCCCTAACCTGACCTTAGCCATAACCTAAGATATAAAACAGCAAACAACGTAGTTAGAGAGGTGAATAAGTGATGATTGCACTGTTTTTCCCAGTTTTACGTCCGTCCCGCGGATCTGCTTTTTTGTCTGTCTGCCTGCGCATGCTTTACTGATCTGGTTTTTGAGGAAAAACAGCCGTACAAAATAGTGTGCATAACTTTTCGATACGATTTCATACGAACTGATAATGAGAATATGCTGATTGTGTTTTCTTATTTTAAATGTAAATTGTCTTGGTCCGATGGCTAAATGTCTCCAAGAACAAATGCACTTATTTTAAGAATAAAATGACTTATCTAAATTTAAATAGATAGGTTTTTTTCCCCAGTGCACTGTAGAAGGTCCCACTGTTTTCAATGAGTGTTTCATAACCTCCTCCTCTAAGGTCCAACGTCTGACATGATGCCACATTTACTATACATTAAAAGTCTTTTCTGCTTCTAAACAATCAAAAATAGGCAAATAGCAGCTGTTTATGATTTTTATTTTTCAACAGTAACAAGTAATATTTTTTTCCACATGATTATTTTGAATATTTAAATCTACCAAGACCTCTGTCACATTTTCTTAAGATGATCCTTAAAATCTTAATTCTGGGTCCATAGTGTCATATTTCTACATCTTTAACATTATCTTTAATGGAAGTGGTTTAAAGTACTTACACTCTCTGCTGTTGTCCCATTGTTGTCGCTGGTCCTCGAAAACCAGATTTTCATTGAGGCTTGTGATGACCAGTGGTATAGAAATACAATTCCCAATATTAGGGAAAGTGTGAAATAGTAAATCCAACGCCTGGTTCCTTTCATTGGAGAGTTTTCTCTGAAAAAAGAGGAACAAAACATCTTTGAATGCTGGTTAGAGGCACGTCAGGTCGACAAGATAGACTTCCTCTTTATTGATGATCAAAGAGTCCATTAAGATCTGCATCCGCCTGGGTCTGCAGGGAGCTGGTAATGTTTCCGTGGTTTAAAATATCCACAGAAACATTATCTGACTTACCCACAAAAGGTACAGGAAAACAAAGAGTGACAAAAACACATTAAATGTTTTTAGCTGTGCCAATTAATTGCTGACTTTTGGCATGAAAGAGAAATCTAAACCTCACAGCATTTACAGTATATTCCAGAATAAAATCTTTCTTTTTTTTTTTTTTTCATAAGGTACAAACTCAAACCTGGACGTTTAAGTTCTCCATCATGAAAGAAAACTTCCTACACTGGGAAAAAAATCAAAAATCTAGATAAGTAATTTTTTTCTTAAAATAAGTGCATTTGTTTCTTGGATTGTGAAGGTAAAAGAAACATGTTGTCAATGGAACAAGATTTACATTTAAAATAAGAAAAGTGTCTTATTTCATGTGCATTTTATCTAAATATCTTATTTTAAGAGTAAAAATACTCATTCCGTTGGCAGATAATCTCATTAATGGTAAATACACTTAATTAAGACATGTTTGCTCATTTCTAGATTGTTTTTGCAGTGTAAAGCCTCTGGTTTGAGTCAGAGATTGTTTTATCTTTGGTAGCATAGATAAAAAGAAATTGTGATGTGGGAGACATCCTTTCAGCTTGCCGGAAATGTTAACATTCCAGCAGTGTGTGTCTTCTTTGTTCTCAGTAACTACAGAAACCTACTCTGATCTACCAGCTGTACACTGCAAAACACTGATCTAATACCGTAATAAAAAAATCTTAAAATGAGTGTATTTGCCTTTAATTTGAGCAAATAAAGATATAATCTCAATTAAATTAGTCTTTTTGCCCTTAAGGTAAGATAATTAGATATTATGCACTTAAGTTAACAGAGTTTGTTATTTCTAATTTAAAAACATAAACCATTTTTCCAATGTAAAATTCCTTAGGTCTCAAAACAAAGGAAAATACGCTTATTCAAAGTAAAACTGATTCAACTGTAGTGCATTTTTTGCACAGCAAAACTCTCTTCTACATTCAAACAGTTACACAAAACACAACCGCAAATCCCAAAGACACCCCCCCACTAACTATTCACATTTTACCTTCACTGCAGACGCATAATAAAATCTATAAATAGGAAGTAAATATTAGCAGAATACCTACCATTTGCTGTTGTAAGTTCCTGTTCAGAGGCATTCACCAGATTTTAGAAGAAACATTTGTGGAGGTAAAGAAACTGTAACTTGTCACAGTTTGAGCTTCAATGTGAAAGTTGCATGACTAGAAAAGAGCAGAAACAAGCAGCGGCATGTTGTGTGGTTTTTTTTGGTCATGCTGCAAACAATGTGAGAATAACAGACATGCCACAGGTAAAAACATGCTCGTGTGTAAAGTTTTAGAAGATACACTGTCAGCTGAATGAAGGACAGTATTCAGTTTAAATTTCCATTTCATGCATTAAATTCTGATTGAAATGTTAACAACTTTTCATTCTGGATTTTTAATGCAACCTGGAAAAAATTAAAATAAGTGCATTTTTTCTTGAACTGAGGAGGTAAAAGAGACATTTTGTCAATGGAATAAGACAATTTACACTTAAAATAAGAAAACACAATTGCATTGTCAAATTTCTAGTGCATATGATCTAATTATCATTGTTTACACTGCAAAAAAGGAAAATCTATACAAGTTTAATAAACTTGAATTCAGCATTTTGGTCAACACTCAATGTATTTTCTTAGTAAGACTAAGTATTGTTAAGATTATTTGCCTTGTTTTTAAGCCTATTGTATGCTTGTTTTGAGCAACAACTGGTTAGAGGATATTTCATTCTAAGCAATAATGACTAATAAATGACAATAAATTGCTTAAAATAAGAGAAAAAATCTTAACAAGTAAAAGAAAAAATAGATTTTTCTACTTAATTTAAGTTTTTTTGGATGCTTACTACTTGGATATTATGTTCTTGTTTTAAGAAATCTTACTAAGTCTCATTTGCTTGCTGCACTGGCAGATTATTTTGCTCAAAATAAGCAATTATTCACTTAAAACACTTTATTTTTTTCTTATTTTTTAGAAGGCATTTTTTGTTGTGTAAGACTAAAAATATTAATTCCGTTAGAAAACTATCTCATGTACCTTCTCAAATTAAGGGTAAATACACTTACTTTAAGAAATTTGTACTGATTTCTAGATGGTTTTTCCAGTGCAGGGTTTAACCAGAGTTAAGCTGATAAATCCAGCTAATTATTTATGTCGGATATGCCAAAAGTAAGGACTTCATGTATGCAAGCCCACTGGATCCAGAACACAGATAGACTTACCTTTGGATCAAACAGTCTGTAACAGTCGCTTCCCAGGCCATTGGGAACACCTAGAACGTGCCTGTGCTTGCCGTCTAGCTGTCCCCCCGAGTTCCAGGGACGTTTCTGAAGCCAAACAGATGCTAGAATAGATGTGCAGAGGGCGTTAAAGTAGGTCACCTCCTGCTTGTAGATTCATTCGATTTGCACTTCTTTAAGAGAGCCGCTAGTTTACATGTCCTCCTGGTAACTGTGAGTAACCATGGCTGAAGTATGACAATAAAAGCTCTCTCTCTCTCTCTCTCTTCGTCTGTTCTGTTAGCTGCTGCTGAGCTACACTCTATGAGTTTTAAAGAATAGTCCAACATTGAACCAATGAGAGCAGCATATTGAGATAAGTCAACTGATAAGATGATGTAAGAGCTTGGTCTGTGGGTACTTCCTCAACTTTTTATTTTTTTTTCAACCAATATATTTTTATGGAGATTTTTCATTTTGGAAATACCAACCTGTAACTATCTGAACAAGTTTTCTTTGTAGTTATCTAACTTCTTCTTTTACTTCACGCAGACCTGGTGCTTCTACAAATGGGCAAGTGATGCAACATTGGTCTGCGGTTTCATTGTGAAACTAAGATTTGAGTTGTTTTGACTAACTCCATTTCCTTTCAGACTGTGCCACTTCTCCTGCCATAGAAACAGATGTTGCTTGTATGACATGCATTTAGAAAATAAGCATTGGTGTGGTATTTGTAACTGGGAATTATGTCTCAATAGATGAACGTCAGTTTTACTTCCTTTTATGGGAATGTTTCGAAAGATAGTTCCAATAGTTTGATTTACACTTTAAGGCCAAATCTAGAGAGTTTAATTTCAGTTCTCACGGTTTCTAAGAAACGTAAAGCAATGCATTTCCTTTCCCACTTCCGACACTATTCTATCCGACTGCACAGAATAAAAAAAGGCTTAGTTTCAACACTACTGTTCACATTAAGACCTTTAAAATATCAGCATAAAGTATTTGATTTTATCTGTTGTTTATACAGATTATTTAAAGTCGGAGGGAAATCATATTCAACTTTCAAATCATTCTGGCTTAAACATGTATATAAATCTGCTCATTATCAGACCATATTGTCCAAAAAGTGAAAAAACATTATATGTGAAAAAAATATCCTGTCTTAAAATCTGTGTTTTTTTTCCTATTATTTTATGCAGGCCCGTTAGTTGTATGTCAGCCTGAACACCTAAATTCGGCCAATCATTTATCAGCGTTAATCTGTCACTCAAACTTTTTCAGTTATAGCACATGTCGCAGCTAATATGCGCTAATGGTTAAAATCAGTGTTCACGGGATGGACGTACATCTGTGTCTTCAGCAGGCGTAGAGCTAACAGAACTGGTAGCGTATGCGAGGCAAGGGCTCAAACATGTAACGCTGTAAGCCTTCTACACACAAACCAAGCTTCTGCCGCCCTGGCGTCCTCTTCCACTGCATCTTCATCCCGCTTTCCTCCTTTAAATAAAAACTGTATGAGCGGAGGAGACTCATCCACGACCTCCGACACCTAATTAAACTCTCCTCCTCTTGCATGTTTCTCTCTGTCCGCCATAGCGTTTCCTTGACAGGTAAAAGTTTCTAAGTCACCAATTTAGTGCTACTTGGTCCCAATGGAATTTCACATTGGGAACCTACTAGCACTAAGTTGCTAACTGGAGCTAGTTAGCAAGATGCTTCCAACAAACCGGCCACAACCAAACTTGCTTGTGAACCTTCTAAGCCACAACAATCCCACCCGGCGATAAACGACCAATCACATTAGCTTTATTCAATTGTAGTAAAGTAATTTACGTGCACCACTTCGGGAAATTCGAGGAAATGCAACGGTTGGAGCGGCCACTTCCCTCACGACTTTAATAATAAATGCTTTTAATAGGAGCATTCATTTACATTTTTCAGTCAAAGGCATTGTGTTGCTCCATCTCCTTTGCTTCGTATTCTGTTTTTATACCATAAAACTGCCAAAGTGATCAACAATCAGATCCACATCATAGAGCTGACCATTTATTAAGATCTTTAAGTGGTTTAAACATGCACATGTTCACCTAGTGTTATCAATGGATGGAGTGTTTGAGGTTTTACCTAAAGGAGAACTATCTCTTATGATTTTGGCACTGATGCCTAGTCTGATTACTCATTTCACACACCTGCTTAACTCCACCCAGTTCTCATGAACTGCTTATCTGATCCAAACTTATAGGATTAAGAAACTCGCAAACAAAAGAACCTCCAAATAATCCAAAATGAACACTTGGATGGATTATGTCAACATATAGATAGAGAGATTAAACACAATCTACAAAAGTTCTCACTTTTAAACCAAAAGATTAATGCTGGGGGGTAAACCACTGACTTAAGGCCAATTTATGCTTCTGACGCATAGCCTCTGCAACCGGCAAATCTGTCCCTGTGCGCGACCATGCCCCCGTTTGGATTTGGAAGTACAATCACTACAACCACTTGCCAAAACCACATGTGCTAAAACAAAGCCAAAGTCCTCGAGAGTTCTTGAATAGGCTCCCCCTTGCGCTTTGGCGGGAAACTGCTCTGCGTCCCTAGACATTCCAGACAGATGGTACAGAAGCATACCAGCAAAACTGGTTCACAACAAGACCCAAGTGACATTTGATGTGTGCGGATGCAGAAGTATAATCTGCCCTTTAACCTGCCTTAATGACCCAAACAAGGAATCCATGAAGAAAAATGGGAATGGCATTAAATGTGTCTATTAGAAAAAGAACCATCGGCCATACTTTACTCAGAAAATTCAATTTATTTATGTAGCGCCAATTCACAACACATGTCCTTTCTCACTTTAGAGAGACAATTCAACCAGATCATACAGTCAAGTTGGTTCAACGATCTGTATCTAAGGGAAACCAGTTGATTGCATCGACTCATTAACTCGAAAAGGTTACAGTAATGTCGACGTTTGGTTCCTGGCTTAAAATCCTGGCATGTGCCCTTTCTGCACAGAGGTTTCAAAACTGCTCTCTAAAAAATTATGGAATCTAATTGAAATAAAAAAGGACACAAACAGGTTTTTTCTAGAACACATGGAATGCACCCAACAAATAGTTATAAAAATTTTTTTAGGACGCATGAGAGATGTCAAGTAACACTTAGACAGAGCTTTGAATGTCTACAGTTTGTTTTTGTTTTTTTTTTGCTTCAAGTTTCAAAATTGTGTTTAAATCTAATCTAATTTGTAGTCATGATCCTTCAGGTCTCAGGTTTGGTTCTAACCACATTCCTAAACTGGAATTTTACCTACAGGCTGAGGAGCTGCATATTGACAAGTTTATTTACAGTATACGTACTTGTTTCCATTGCCTATTTAGGACCAAAGGCCAGTGGCTTGTAGTTGGAGGAGATTTGGCTGAGTGTTGCAGTGGAAGCCTGGTCCACAATGCCAGCATTAATCTGGACCTAGTCAGAAATATTTCCTAAATTAAAACCAACAAAGTGCCAAAGGCTTTAATTCACCAACCATTTGCTGATAGGCGACTTCGAAAGGTTTAAAAATCAGGATAGAAGACCTTTAAATGTCAGGAAGTTAAAGCATGAATCACAGGTTGAGATCTGCTTCAATGTTTACAATCTTATCCAGAAAAACGTTTTCATCATGTGGAAACGTGAATGTTTGGCCCGTCTGCAGGCCGTTAGAGCTAGACGGGAACTCAGAAGACACGTGCAAATACAGTGCAGGTTAACTCCTGATGGAAAGAGATACAATTCAACTAAAGTTTAAATTAAAAAAAAGAAAATGTGTTTTATTGTGCGCGTGATGCACACCTGAGAGCTGACAGAGATACATTTGTCCGGCAGCAAGTGTGCCATGATGAAGGTCTGCACACATTTTGATTTATTCTGACAGACTGATGAATTCTGGGGATTGGGGATTGCAATGACCTATAGAGAGAGAGTGGGTGTGTGTTTGTGTGCAGGAGGAATGGAGGCGGAGGTTGATAGATGGGAGGATACTTACTACTGCTGGGTATTAAATCTCTGTCTGGTATAAATAGTTTGTATCCGTAATGCTTTTCAAGAACGTCCGGCAGGATCTCCAGGGCAAAGGTCTCCTCATCACTGCTTGTCCTGTTGGGAGAGCAAATAGAGAAAAATGCTCTCAGGCTGCAAACACTGTGGGACAAATGTCTCCAAATTCATTTAAAGGCCATTTCGGAAGTTTGGAAAAGAGGTTCTGTTGAGAAAATATGATAGCCAGTGTCTAACCGGGAGTGGATAACTCACTGAATCTTTTATCTGCCTCAGTGGTCTCAGTAAATACTTGAAATATTCTAATTACCTCCATCAGTTTGGGCTGATTCTGCAAAGAAGCTTTTTATCAACATACGACACAAATCTCATTAGAGAAATGAGTCCTTTGCAGGACTCTCTTAGTGTGGTGGAGGCTCTGCCAGACTGACTGCAGCGGCGGCAGGACTCCAGCTGTGTCAGTTTGTTGTTTTTCTAAACTAATCGCATAAATATAGAATATCGATCATGATTTAAAGGCATTTCTAGTTGGAATAATTCCTGAATGCAACAGCTTGAAATGTTTTCTGTAGACAACAAAGCTGTTAATCCTCATTACTAGGGATGGGAATCGAAAACCGGTTCCGTCTGTTCCAATTCCATGTCCAATTCCACCGTTTGGCAGCTCGCTTAACAATTCTCTTAATGGTTCCAGGCAGCATCAGAGCCTAGCTCTGCGCAGCATGACTTATGTCACATTTTTTTACGCAAGTTAGGCACACAGCATTCAGTAAGCAAGTACGACGTGACCAGGTGTCGGTCTAGAAAAGCAAAAAAAATAAAAAATTGCGCCCCATCGGGTAAAGTGATCAAAATGTTTGGCTTCATTTTAAGGAAGAGAAATATGGCAACAAGGTTCTTTGCAATCATTGCAAACTGGCAATTACATCTGCAGGAGGAAATACATCCAACATGCAGAAACTCCTGCGCACACAACATGGCTTACATTTGAACGAATGCCGGGTTTTTGATGCTTCCGGACAGAAGCTAAAGTTACGACCAGCATGGAAGGCAACTCTGGTGGTAAGTAGCTAGTTTTATATCACTGGCTGTGATTAATGTGGATCCTAGTAAATCATATGCCATTTCTGCAAATAAACCAGTTTCCTACCTCTCTCTGGGGTTATTAAACATGCTACAAAGTTGCTTCGCAGTTCAGGAAGAGAGAGAAAGGTGACGCTCGTTTATTTAAATCAGGAGGACATTAGTTTATTTCCCCAAATTGTACAGTAATGCTTTTTCATTAAACGGATGCCGTCTCCGTTAGATGTAGATGACTGCGATGAGACGGGTAGCCTGGCTGCTCAGAGGCTGGCAGCTCCCGTTCACTGCCTTCTGTTTTCGCCGAGGCAGGCAGAAATAGAATGTCCCAGGCGAAGGTACCTAATGTCACTCTGCACTTACTGTACCAAGTTCATTGTTTCACAGAATCGATAAGAGAATCGGAATCGTGAAAATCTTATCAATTCCCAACCCTAGTCATTACACACTCTAAGCCATCTAAGCCCCGCCCCCAAAACCAAGAGGCCTGGGCTTTGATCTGTCAGTGGGAAGCGAGGGGAGAGGGCACTGATGACTAGCATGAGGCGTGCGCTCCACGTTCTGCACAAACACATGCGGTGGAGGCAAACAGGTGCAGAAATGTGTTTGATTCTGAACTAAAGCAGATTTTCATGTTCGTTCAGAGGAGAAATTAATTTGCAGTTTCAGAGTCTCTTTAGTTTTTTTTCTAACAGCTCCAGGGATCTGAGAGTCAGATGAACGTGTTCATCGTTAAACATGCTATCATTTTTAACTTTGAAGAAAATTGGTCTAAAAACTTGGTCTAAAAACATTTCTTACATTTCTTGCTTACTTTTTTCATTTTCTATAGAATTTTCTTCTGTTTGAGAAGATTTTTGTTTCAGTTTCAAATATTTTTTGTTTTTGTGTTTGGTGTTCTTCTGCTTTTTTTTTTTGTTTATTTATTTTTGTTTTGTCTTAAAAAAAAACTTTTTACTTAAAAAATGTTGTTGAAGAACCTTCATGATCCCAATTTGGCTCCATACAGAACCGTCTCCAGATTCACTCTTCCAGCGTTTTTTTTAAATATATATATGGTAAGAACCAGAGCATGTGAACGGAGCAGAGTGCCACGCAATTCCCGCTCCCCACTCAGGAGGATGTTCACTCATTCGTTCCAAAGTTGCGCCAGGACGCTCCGTTCAAAATCCGCTCCGCGCTCACCTTAATTTTCCTGCTGCTCTGGTGAAATCAATCCACGCTCGCTTAAATTTTCAGGAAAAGGCATTTTCTGACATTTTTCCTTCATGTAATGATGCCAGGGGCCTGGAACACACGGCGTTTGATTTAATAATGTGACTGATACATGTTTATTGTCTTATTTATCTGGCTGTTAAATTATCCCAGCTGGGAACGTAACACCTAGCTCCATTCATGTTGCCCCACGTTTCCTATTTAATTAGTAATTTATTTTACTAGACTTAAATCAAATAAATGTTATTTTAAAAATGTTATAATCTATCATATTAAATTGACGCATCGGAGCGTACTGGAGCAGAGCGAAATCCTCGCTCCGGCCTTTGAATTGAAAACCGCTTTGCGCTCCACCATATTTCTTCCGCTCGATCCACGCTCCGCTCACATGTTCTGGTAAGAACTGGGATACAGTTGGTAGTTTCAACACCCAGAGAACTTCTGAAAAAACATTTCTATGTAAAAAGTAGGCTCCAATCCTTGACATCGACTCCAAAAAGAAACAAACATGAATTCAGAAAATTATCAAACCGTGAAGCACAGCTATCAGAGAGCCCAATAGATTGGTCATAAAATCATGCTGATAGATTTTTAATCCAGTGTCAGTGGGGATGTATCTGTTTATTTGAAATTGAATCTATAATTTTGACTCCATGTGAGTGAAAATCAATATAAAGCTAAAACTTCTGGATAACATTTTTTATTTAATAAATCTTTACATTTTATTAGAATGGGTCCATTTCAGTTAGGGAAAATAGTTTTTAGATAAATAACTAAACACCCAAAATGAAATGACAAATGAACATAAGCGTATGCATAAAAAAGAAAATTAAAACTATTAGAAGAATAGAGTCAGGTTTAACTTAAAATGCTTCAAGGAATCACACAGTTCAGCCCAAATGTATGAGAGACCTGACCTGCCCAGAGAGTCCAGCTCCACTTTAGTGTAGGAAAGATAGGCATCATACTCCTTATTATCTGACGAGAGAAGGGAAAACAGACATAGCCATGAAGATGCAAGGAAACTGCACTGAAACAAATTATGTGTCCTGTTTAGCAGTTCACTTAAAACAGCAATAAGTATTGTTAGAGTGGTGCTCCCCCTGCAGGACACATTGAAAAAAGCATTGTTGTAAATGCTGACTGCCCAGTAACCCACATCTACAGCGGGATCACCTTCAAAGTGGTTGGAAGAGGCATATCATGATAAAATATAGAAAGAGCTGGGTAGAATGGTATCTAAAATAAACTAGTTAAAAACAGCATTTGAATGCAAATTGTTACTGTGAATTTGAGGAAGAAGCTGAGACTCTTGCAGGAGAATGTTCAAATTGATTTAACGTCCTCAGATGGAGAGATAGAGCCTTGAATGGGCAAAGCTCAGTACATACTTTTATACAGCAACTCCCAATACACACACTCTCCCTTGGAACTATCCCACCCCTACATAAAGAACTTTCTCACACACGAACATTTGGAGGAAAAACAACTTTAGTTCATCAAGGTCATTCCCAGTTAGGATAATATATGTTTCAATGGCCCAATCAGAAGCCTCCTGTCTGCGGGTTACCTAAAATTTTGGAGAGGCTGATTTATACTCAGAAACCAGGTCATCTGCATGTGTGTTGCATTGAACGCAGATATGCCCCGCCCCCTCCCGCAGACACTCTGGTGCACCTCTCCAAAATTGTAGGTGACTGCAGACAGTGCCGCAGACAGGAGGCCTCTGATTGGTCAATTGTACATCTGCTCTCAATCTATAGCGTATTTCCTGTTTGGTACCTTATCAGCTTTTGTTTGTATGACCGCCATTGTGGAAAATTGACTCGTGAAGATGGACCAGCTATGTTATGCAAGAAAACTGGGATTAGTTTTTCCACCTGGATCCCTGCTCTTTTTAACACCCCTCATATCCCTCCGTCGTCACACAAACTGGCCCCCACTGATAAACTGCCTCGGCCGTATCTTGACTCTTCAGCTAGTTCCTGATTGTCCCTCTTGCGTTGAATAACATAGTGCAGTGCCATGCATTCAAAATTGGGCATAAATCAAACATATCTGCGTCAAGCTCACTGCGACACACTGCTGCAGGAGGATAACCAGCCCTTTAAGGTGCGTTAGAAGCCTCTGCAGAAACTTTGCTTGATCTGACTCAAGGACCTCAAAAACACTCCCTTAATTATCTGACTTCAGTGAGTTGAAGCATCCTAGATGAGGTGTTGGAAGTCTTTTTGATGCACTAAACACGTTTGTTGTGAACGCAGCATGAGGTTAGTGGTTACGCCATGAGAAGAAGAACAGACTGCCACTGGGTTGGTGGCATGGAAAGTTTTTTAAGAGTGGTTCTCCAAGCAGAGCAGGTAGGGGCAGGTGATAAACCACTCAACTCATAAACACCTTTATTACAATCACAAAGACTTATAAGATGATATTTTACAGTAAAATGTTACTTAGTGCTGCTCTAAAGACGGTTGATTTGAACAAACTCATGAACTGTCTGATCTTCCATGAGTTAAGTGACATCTACCAAACCCATTTCTGTCACGTTACCATGAAGAACCCTGGAAGGACTCGGAGTAGCTTACCGTCTTCCGTCTCATCGCTCCCAAAGTGTCTCCTGTAGCAGAGCATGATCTCCAGGTTGTAACACTTATACAGAGCCGTCAGGATACCCAACAACAGCAAGATGACCCCGAGGCCACCCGCCAGCTCCAGGCGATACATATCTGTCAGAGATGGAGCGGGAAGAGAATGCACAAAGGAGCTGATGAGATTCTTATCAGCTAACGGCTGAGCAATTCCAGCTGAAGGGGAGGTAAATACAAGTAGAGGCACTTTACTCTGGTGTTCTTTGACTTTAATTTTCTTGCATCCTTTTAAATAAACTACTTTGCTCAAACCTGAGGGTAGCTATAGCAATCTGACATTGGGAAATAAAAAGCTTAATTCCCTTCGGAGTGGCCCATTTCCAAGCAGAAGTGAGCCTTTTTTTTTAAATCCCACAAACAAAAGCAGAACCTAATAATGATGGCTTTTTAGATAGGATTTTTTTTATTTTTGATGATTCACAGCAGCTTTGAGATGCATCATTCTCAGAGTGCCAATCATTCCTATCAGTTTAGCACAGATAAAGGGAATGCGTGACTCAGAGAGAAAACCCTCAATACACAAACAAAATGAACCAGACAGGCTGTTAAAGCAACGGTCAAATCAGTGAGCGACTACTGTCTGGATATCTGTGTCTTTCATAAGAGTGATTCTGTTTGAACTTTAATGTCTGACTAGAAAGAGAAAATGATCAGCACACTTAACAGTTTAAATGGAGTTCAGAGGGACAGTTCTTGGTGGTTGCATGGAAAGGAAATTAATCTAAATGAGGAAAGACATCTGATCAAGGTAGATGAAGCGAGGTTTAAAATGGTGATGTAAAGACTTTATGCACTGTCACTGCTCCTACAATCACATTTCAAAATGTATCTTTCTAAGGACTTGCTTTATCAGATCTCTGTTTTTTCTTCTCCAAATTATATCTTGTTTAAAGAAAAGGTAAAAAAAAAAAAAAAAAAAAAGATTATTCCTTTATAGGTGACTCAGTAAAATATTTTGAAAATCTAATTTCAATCCAATAGTGTTATTGGAATCCAGGACAAGACCTTATTACCTTTGAAACACTCAAAAAATATGAATATTTTGATGGCAAAAATTAAAGTCAATGTAATAAGGGACGCCAACTCGGCCGAATATATTGAGAAAAATAACTAAAGTGCTTCTGAGGAGAGCCCAGAAATTCATGAAAAACACTCTGAGAGGGAAAGAAACACATTTTCTTTGGTACAACATAACCTTAGAGGCATTAATGCTGATACTGGCACTTCTATTTTTTTTAAGTTTATGAACCTAAATATAATTGTTAACTAGACTTCTTAACTTTTTAACTTTCAATTAGCTTTTTACCTTTTTTTTCTTGACTTGTTTTTTTTGTAACTTAATTTACAGTAGGTAATATATCCTTCAAGGGCTCATCTAATTGGTCAAATGCCAAAATGAGATGTACAGCCATGTAGCAGCATTTTAGTTGAATGGCTGGATATAGATCTTGTGCTTCTAGACTTCACTGAGGGGGGGGGGTTCCATTTGTAAGGGGTATGCAATTAATCAAAAACACGAACTTGCCCTATAAAGGGCACCACATGTATGACTGATCAAGTCAGGTTCATCACTCAGGGTAAAATCGGTCTTAATGATCCTCAATATCCTTCATACACTGCTTTATAAAAGGAAGTTTGGGCTTCTACCATCAAAAGTTCTTTGAAGGATCATCCCACACAGAGCATCGGTAGTTGCCAAGAACTGTACATTGATCTGAAAATCCTTTAATACATTCCAATTTAAGCTAATACTTGGGTCCAAACCTACATAGTGTTGTTTTAATATGGTATACAATCTAACTTCACTAAACAGCAGCAAACTTAATTAAAGGACTGAGATTTAAACCATGGTTGTTTGAATTCATGGGCTGCATCCTCCGAAGGCCAGATTAGAAGGTTCATTCGAACCTTTACTGGTTCGGCTTCGGCCTACAAATGCCTTCTTTCTTTTTGCCCGAGTTGAAGAACGGATCCGATGTATCCTCGCTATCCTTGGATATCCTAGGATTCATTGCGAGACCAAGCAAGCCAAGAATAGTTCCTTGGAATGAAAAAGTTTTAATGGTTGTGGAGTCAGATATGTGTAATGTTTGATTGATCTTTTCTTGAATTACTATAACTATCACCTGGATGACTGAGACTATGACCTGTATGATCAGAGGAAATGGTACTTGACCTGGATAACGGAGACCTATGTGAGACCTGGATAAGTAATGTGAATATGTTCCCTCTTGAACGGAGACCTGATGACTGAGACCTGGAAAATAGTTGTATGACCTGGATGTTATTGAGTCAGACCTGCTATGACCTGGATGACTGAGACTATGAATGATGACTGAGACTATGACCTGGATTTGACCTGATGACTGAGACTTGAATGACTATAACTATGACCTGGATGACTGAGACTATGACCTGGATGACTAAGACCTGGATACGAGACTATGACCTGGATGACTGAGACTGAGCTATGACCTGATGATGACTGAGACTATGACCTGGATGAGACTATGACCTGCCTGATAAGACTATGACCTGACCTGGATGACTGAGACTGTGACCTGGATGACTGAGACTATGACCTGGATGACTGAGACCTGGATAACGGAGACCTGGATAACGGAATGCATGACTATGACCTGGATGACTGAGACTATGACCTGAATGACTGAGACTATGACCTGGATGACTGAGACCTGATACTTGACCTGGATGACTGAGACTATGACCTGGATGACAGTGACCTGGATGACCTGGATGACTGAGACCTGGATGACTGAGACTATGACTGGATGACTGGAGACTATGACTTGGATGACTGAGACCTGGATGACTGAGACTATGACCTGGATGACTGAGAATCTTTGGTGATCTGAGTTGTATGTTGGCATTGACATGTTTTGCTGTGAAAAACCATTTTGATAACTTTCTGTTTTACAAATCTGTAGATTAGAAGTAGAAAAACCCCAAACAATGGCGGCTGTATTAATGTAATGGCTCAATGAGATATATGAAAACATGCCTGAATGTCAGACACGATCTCAAATAGAGTGCATGTGTGTGTGTTTGTGTCTGTATGACTGAATGATAGCTCCTTCATAGGCAATATGAGTGTATAGAAGATTAATGGAAGATGGCTGGTGAATGACACCCTGGGAAATATGATCCATTTGTGCCTCCCTTTCCCCCACCTCCTCCTGTGACAAACACAAACAAACAGACGACAACTCATCTCATCCCCAACTTTTCCTGGCACTCCTTCATTTTCCAGCCACGTTTTATTGATTTTTCCCATCAAAGTAACGGATTCTGCTTAAATTCACTTTTCAGTCTTCAGAGAAAATATTTAGTTAACACTGTATGGAATAAAATGTAGATTCATACTATATAACATAAAACACACCTCCAATACAAATATGTCAGTAAAGACCATATTGAACACAAAGCAGTTTCTTAAAGTTATCGCTCAGAAATCACTTTTTTAATGTTAAAAGGAGTTTTTTAGGCTTCAAGTAAAACCTGGAGGAAAATCTAGAGGGTGATAGTGATTTATTTTTTGTTCATATGGGCTTTTGTATTCAAACAAGGAATGCCCACAGCGGTGCACTCTCCGCAAAGCATGACTTGCTCCTCCACCTTGATTTACGTCATTTCTGGCTCACCTTGCTATCACTGCATCCGTCTTTAATCCACCAAAAGGGGCAATTCAGTTAATCAGGGTTTTAGAAATTTCATTTCAGTCGAACCTTGGATTTTAAGATACATTACAATGAACTCATGCACAAACTGTTTTTGGTGATATTAGTACCTGTAACCAGTGGTGTAGTCTACATTATTGTAGTGGGTATACTGTGCTTAGAAATAAGCATACCAGTAAGTGCAATGTAATTGACCATTTATTTTTTATTTTTAAGCATATTTAACATTGCTTAATTTCTCTGTTGCTTACATTTGAATCAATGAACAGCAAACTGTACTACAGTTGGCTTTGTATTGAAAAGACGTAGAATCTATAAAACAGAACAACAAAACATGCTTAAGTATCAAGTACTACATGTAAGTACAGAAGTACTATGCAGGTTAAAACTGTGTCTATAAAATGTTCCAGACATGTTTGTTTTGAGGCTCCTTATGTTTCACTTGTCTTCTTGTTTCTGTGGCAGAGCGGTGGTTTCTTAAGCATGTTGTCACATTCTTCCTAGGTTCAAGAAGATTAACAGGAGGCCCATTTATACTGATCATCATGAGATGACTTATATTTGACAACATCAGAGAAGATCTTTTATCTGTACAGATATTGTTCATTAAGCTGAACCCTCTTTCACACTCAGCTGTGCTACATGGAATGGTTTCATTGCAAGTGATCAGTGGTTTAAGGTTTTCAGGCTCCCTGCTCTATCCTTTCTTTGTTCTTGCAGCTATATTTTGCTGTAATCAGTGGGAATAGGGAATAAAGTAGTTTTAATGTTTTTAAGTGGGAAAATCCACCTGAAAACTTCATCAGTGCAGTCAGTTGATCCAGATTACCATCCTGCCTTCCAATATTATTTCTGTCGGAGCCGCTCAGACCCTCCCATACCGGCGGTGCACTGTCAGTAAGAATCCCATTCAACAGCAGCCTCTGGCCCGGTCGCCACCTCGCAGTTTGCTGGAAGCGGTTTTCATAAACGGAATCCAAACTGCAGGCACCAGGATAATAAAAGCATTTTCAGTTAATTTAGGCGTTAATAAACTGTTTCAGAGGAGTGATCACAGCACTCTGTATCATCTCATCAGCGATATGTCTGTCTCCCTGCCAGCTCCCAGATCAGCGTCTCTGATTGGTTGATGCGGCGCGTCAAGCAGCAAAAGCAGCGCTTTTGGGGCGCGTCGTGCGCGTCAGCTGCTCAAAAGCGCTGCGGGGAATTTTGCTGCGCCTTGACGCGCGTCAACTATTGACTTTGCATGCAAACTCGCTGCGCCTGCTGCGTCCGGTGTGAACGCAGCATTATTGGGCACTTTTAAGTGGTTATACGGAAATTCACAAGCTTTTCTAGTGGGTATACGGCGTATCACACGTATCACATAGACTACACCACTGCCTGTAACCACCGGGAGCATGAGCAAATAAAAGAAAATGTAATGATAGGAAACCTTAGTCAGTTAAAAAACCTGCTGCTGTCATTTTGCACATCTCTGATGTTGCTGCTGTTTTCAAATATCCATTAATATAAAATGTGTCCATAGCTGCATATTTGTTATTTTATTTATTCTCAAAATTTTAAAAACTCAGATTTACAGTCCTGTCACTGCAGATATAATAGAATCTTTAGAATCTGTCCTTAAAGTTGTAGGAAAATCATATTTAAATGTCACATAATTCTGGCTGGCTTAAACATGTATACAAATGTACTCTTTATCAGGCGATATTGTCCCAAAATTTAGAACATTTGTGTTTTTTCCCCGTTATCTCATGCAGGCCAGTTAGTTTATACGTCAGCCTGAACACCTAAGTGGGCCAATCATATATCAATGGTCATCTGTCATAATCAAATTTTTCAGTCATGATATTTGGATTCATATGTTGCAGCTAATATACGCAAGCGGTTGAAATCAGAATCCTTTTCCTTTCCCATTGAGTTCCGTCCCAGTGTTCACGGGGATGAGCGTCTGTGTCTTCAGCAGGCAGTAGAGCTAACCAGAACTAGCGGCGTTTTGAGGCAAAAGGGCTCAAACGTATGCGACTGTAAGCCTTCTACACCAAACCAAGCTTCTGCGCCCTGGCGTCCTCTTCCACAACATCCCCGCTTTCCTTCTCTAAATAATGTGTATGAGCGGAGGAGACTCATCACGACCTCTGACACTAACCTCTCCTCCTCTTGCATGTTTCCTCTGTCCATAGCATTCCTTGACAGTGTCGTTTCACAAATCACCAATTTAGTGCTACTTGGTCCCAATGGAATTTCCCATTGGGAACCTACTAACACTAAGTTGCTAACTGGTTAGCAAGATGCTTCCGAGAAACATAACCACAACAAAACTTGCTTGCAAACCTTAAGCCACAACAATTCCCCTTGATAAGCGACCAATCACATTCACTTTATTCACTCCTGCACCACTCGATCGGGCACCACTCAGGAGAATTCAGAAATGCAGCAGGTTTGAACAGCCGTTTTCCTATGACTTTCAGAATGGTGTGACGATTGTTGGACTTGCGTAAATTTGATTGACAGATGACCGTTGATATATGATTGGCTGAATTTAGGTTTTCAGGCTGACTTATAACTAACTGGCCTGCATAAGATAATGAAAAAAAAGCACAGATTTTAAGGCAGGATTTTTTTTAAAATATAGACATTTTCTAAATTTTGGGACAATATCGTCTGATAAAGAGAACATTTTTATACAAGTGTAAGCCAGAATTATTTGACATTTAAATATGACTTCCCAATTACTTTAATTCTAACTTTGAATCTCATACTTATGACAGACCATGCATCATTTTCAAGTGGCAGGAATGGGCTTCCATAACTCTGTGTAAAAGTATGAAGTAAATTTTTATTTTACTCAGTAATTAACACATATTATTCCTCTGGACCAATAAATTCATCTTTTTTGTCTTTTTGCAGAATCAGTTAAATCCAAATATTGTCACACCAATCTTAAATCAGCCGGATTCATGGACTTAGTGTGCTGCTTTTGCCTCTTTTATCCCATTGAAAAGCATAAACCCTGACTTATTTATACCTTTTTCCTTGTTAAAACCTAAAATGAAGTATTTTATATTACAATATCAATGGGATGACAGAGACAGGGACAAAACAGCACCATCATCCCTGTGATGAGGATGATATAAGCACATGTTCTGATTTTTCACTGCCATGGCTTTTATTACCCATAACAGTAAATGATGTTACTGCGGTTAACCAGCAGGCGTCCCTCTTACTCTACTTTCAACAGCAAAGATGTTTCCACTCATAATTTCTGCTCAGCAGAAGGGAATACAAAAGTGGTCCAAACAGGGAAAAGAAAAGCAGCAAATTTAACTAATTGCCAAATATTTGCTGTACAGTTAAACGAAGCCATTGCTAATGAGACGGATTCAGAGATTCAGTTTCTCTCCATCTTCTCCTTCCATTATTCCCCCCCATCCAACCCTCTTCCCCAGCTCTCCACCTTTCATCTGTGGTTTCCATTAGTAATGAGTTACTCGCTACCTTCGTCTAAGCAACAGCAGAGAGAGAGTGCGCAGGATCTTGAAATTGATTTTTTTAACAATGCTTTTCACTTATCAGCCACATAAAGAGGAGGCAGCTGTAACGCTGCTGGTGTCTGTTTTTCACCATGAAGAATATGATTAAAGAAAGTTCAATTAGATTAGAAACTTTTTCCTCCCTGAAAAGCTCCTCCTTTGGAATCACAGCCAAGCACCAGACTGACACCTTAATTAATCTTAACGGATTTTACTTTTCTCCCCCCCCAGCTCTGATTTGTTTTTAAATGTCTTTTTTTTTGTGCCTTTATTAAGAGAGCATTTAGCATTTGGTGCCAGAACGATATGTCAGAAAACAATCTGCATTATTGCGAGGCAGAAGTAGCCTTTAATGATGTGTTCCAGTGAGCCATCTGTCTGATCCTCAGCTGAGTGGCAGCAGAAGGGTTTCTAATGCTTCTGCACGGCATGGATGTGTGTCATCTCTGCTGCTTTGGGCGAAAAGACCCAGGTGTCTTTTCAACCCTGTCACAAGCCCATATTGCGCTAGCATTTTATCTCATTTGTATGCCATTAGAAAAAAAACAGAGGATGTGTAATCAATAGATTATTTTTTTTTTTTATGAGACCTTTATTTTATTGGTCAATTTTGCAGTAGATGGTATTTGTAGACATGCACAGCAACCCAATGAGAAGGTGGCATCTTTAAGCTTCCAAATCAATACACAAAGTAAAACAAATTCCTTAACCCTTTATAGGGCACTCAGTGAAATACTTTGAAAATCTAAATTTCAAGCCAATAGAGTTATTGGAATCCAGGACAAGACCTTATTACCTTCATAACATTAAACAAATATGGATATTTTGATGGCTAGAATTAATGTCAATGTAACAACAAACGCCAACTTGATTAAATATATTGATAAAAATTAGAAAAGTGCTTCTATAAGCAATTTATGAAAAACACACAATTTTTTTTGGTACAACATAACCTTAGAGGCATTAATGCTGATACTGGGCCATAAATGTTTTTAGTTTATAAACCTAAAAATAATTGTTAACTTGGCTTATTAACTTTTTAACTTTTCAATGAGCTTTTTACCTTTTTTTGACTTGTTAATTTTTATTCAAATTAATTTCCAGTAGGTAATATATCATTTAAGGGCTCATCTACTTGGTCAAATGCCAAAAAAAGATGTACAGCCATGTAGCAGAATCTTTGCTGAATGGCTGGAAATACATAGATCTTGTGCTTCTAGACCTCACTGAGGGATGGGGGGGTGGGGGGCTCCATTTGTAAGGGACATGCAAGGGATCAATTGCCCTATAAAGTGTTAAAGACATGCTATATGTCAGCTTTAAAAATGCATACTCCAGTAATTCACTCTTCTTGAGAAGGTTTTTTTTTGAGAGTCTACCAGATCCTAATGGTGTATTATTTATTGTTGTGTTTTACTCTTTGTTTTTGCTCAGTTTATTAGTAAATAAAGAGCTTTGTGTGAATTTACAATAACAAAGGAGGTAAAAATATTTAGCAAGTCCATAGGGGGTGAACGAGGATGTAGCCTCCTGTGGCCAAACCAGTTAGCAACTTCCAGAGAAGTGTGAAATAATGAAGAAAGGTCCACCTCACTGGTCAAAAGGGCACAGAAGCGCATGTCCTTCCTGCGGAGGTTGAGGAGAGCCCACCTCCCCCCACCCATCCTCCCCACTTTCTACAGAAGCACCATAGAGAGCGTTCTGACCAGCTGTCTCACTGTGTGGTGTGGAGGCTGCAGCGCTCAGACTGGAAGAAGGTGAATATAGTGGTGAGAACAGCAGAGAAGATCATAGGGGCTCCCAGCGCTGGTTGTCCTGAGCCTGTACCATTATCAATGACCCCTCACATCCCCACCATGGACTGTTCTCCCTGCTGCCCTCTGAGAAGAGGCTTCGAAGCATTGGATGCAGGTCCAGCAGATTCCAGAACAGCTTCTTCCCCACTGTCATTAGACTGCTGAACTGATGTTAAAAACTCATGTCACAGACTCTGCATCTGATAACGCCAAACCAAAAATGCTGCATATTTGCACCATAAAGAAGGGGAATGGTGACTAGTGCTTAGGGCATTGCGGCTGGAATCCAGAGGTTGTGAGTTTGAGCCCCACTCCCACAGACTGCCACTCTGCACTGCAAAAAAATTAAAACTAGGTATGAATTTTTTTTCTTAAAATAATTTTGTCTTGAATGGAGGAGGTTAGGGGGACAGTTTGCCCATATTATCTAATTATAATATTTAAAAAGTAAAAATACTAATTTTATTGGCAAATGATCTTATTTACCTACTCAAATTAAGAGTCAATAAACTTGATTTAAGACATTTTTTACTTATTTCTAGATTGTTTTAGCAGTGTGAGTCCCTGAGCAAAGACCATTAACCCCACACGGCTCCCTGGGCGCCATAAAATGGCAGCCCACTGCTCCCCAAGGGTGATGGGTTAAATGTTAAAAGTTGCTCTGTACTTGTGTCAGTGTAATGACAATAAAAAAAGAAGCTGATATATTTCTCTGAACTTCCATATAAATGTGTTTTTGCACCATGATTTTTTTTCTCCCACGCTGTTTAGATTTGATCACTGCTTCACTTTATGAAATGGAAATGTTCATGATGCAACCATTTTTGGCATTTACTTAATCACATTTATTAACTTTAACACAATTGTTTTATGTCCAACCCTGCTAACAGGAAACAATTTTGTTAAAGTAAATTAATATGATTAATTAAATACCAAAAATGGTTGCATTATTTTTTCAGTATACTGCTGAAAGCTGAACAAAACAACATTTCATTTTGTATACACTCTGTATACAAAATGACAATAAAAGTTGTATAAGTCTAAGTCTAAGATAAGGGGTGAAAAAAAAACAAAAAAAATGGAGTCCAAGAGGAATAAGACTTGAACAGCTCTGGAAAGACATGTGTGAGTAAATGTCATGAAAACTGATAGCAGTGATAGCAATGATATTAGTCCCTACATTCTAAGGAAAAACTGTATTATAAATAGAATAGATTGACTTATTGATCGGTTCTTAGTTTGACGTTGCGTCTCATATTTACATCAAGTTAGGAACAGGAGTTTTCTTTCTCCTGTTCCTAACAAATGTGTGGGAAGGAGTTGCTGTAGATCGGTTTAATTATTTTACGTTGGAATGCTGTTGCTTTATATCAAGACATTGCATCAATTTAGTTGCCTTGGTTGTAGCTCTACAGTATTTCTGTAGAACTGCCAGCAGAGGGCGCCCCTCTGTTAATGTCTGCTCATCTTGCCCACAGCTGGAATTCTATTTATGCTCAAACGTGATCTAAAGACTATCAGGATGGACGCTTGGTGTGTATAACCTTATTTTATCAGGATCAATGGATTGTAGTCTGATTTTTCAGAACACATAATGTGACCTTTAAAAATGTTTTAACTGTTTTCTGTTCTGTTTGTGTTTTTGTTTTTTTCTGTGATCTGTTTGGCGAATCAGAGAACGGGTCTGATAGAAAACTAAACCAAGAAGCAAGAATCAAGAATTGGTTTCTGTCATCATAAACAAGGCCTCAAACATTCAACATTTAACCAGTAGAATCCATACCATAGATTTGTTTTTTACACTATATATTTTTTCATCATATTTTGTACAGAGGTCCATTCCTGCAGCCGAGCTGCTGCTGGAATATGTTGCATCAGACCATCTGATGTAAACGTCATGCGATGAAAAATATCTAGGAGAAACTAAGACTTTTGTTTATAGACTTTACAAAAGGGCTCCCCCTATAGATGGCTAATAACCAGTGCATAAGTTAATGATTGATTGCTTTATTCAATAAACTAATGGTCCATTAAGAGATGATACACAACACAATTATTATTTTTTAATTAATCTTTAAAACCTTGTATAACCCAAATGTTTTCATTATGCATTCAACCTAAAATGATACTAAAAATATATTAACAATGCTTATTATGCTCACACAATCATCTCAAATGTTCAATTTAAGCAACGCTAGATTAAATACATAGCTGAACAGATTAGGAGCACAATTTTCTTAGAAATTCTTAGTTTTTGTCTCTTGCTCAAACTCAATGCATATTGAACAGTTATGAATGAGTTATAACATGCTTACAGATTAATTAATATATCTATAAACTATTATCCATTTATAAGTGGAGCCTTATTGTATGGTGGTACTGATTTATATCAGATGAAGCAGCGTGCTTAAAGGGTTCAGCTATGAGAAGCATTAATCTTGTTTCATCCTTTGAAAAAGTGATTTTATTCTTGCAAACACAGACAGATTAGGCTACTAAGCACCGACTGCGCCAAATCACTTCTCACAATCCCACTCTTTAAGAAATGAGAAGGGAACCTAAACAGAAAATATATAAAAATATAAAAAAATCATCAATCTTTATTTAATTATCAGATTACCCAAAATAAAGAGCAATGATTTTAATGTGTTCTGCTAATCTTACGTCAATCTGCTGTTTTCAGGAATCCTTTTCCCACTGAGGCTCATCCATAAAGGCCAGACGGCCTGAGGAGAGCAAAGCTAATAGATGTCCTGTTAATAGACTCACTCACCTGAGCTGCGGATCCCTGCAGCTCCCCAAGAGTTGTGCCATACTCTTAATTTTTTTTCGGCATGTGGACTGAGCCATAAAACTCTGCTTTGCTCTAAACTAAGACATACGGTAACTTCCTCCCTCCATCACCAAACTGCTGTTTTTTGTTTTTTCCTCTGATGGTTTTTAAAGGAATAGTACACCCAAAACATGATTAGCCTTCATTTTCTACTCACCCCCATGCTGAACAACACTCTGGAGTACTTTTTTGATATCTCAAATGCATCTGGAGATCTGGGAGGCTTCTTGCTGTCTGCTGACATTCAAATAATGGAGGTCTATGGTGACCGAGACAGAAAGGTCCATAAAAGTCCACAAAAAACGTGTCAATATTCCTCCATACTGCTCGTCCAATGTATTCCAAGTGTCCTGAGTGGGTAGCATCCATAATTTACTCGAAACGAAGTCATTTAGAATGTTTTTAGAGCATAAACAGTAGTGTATAGGATTTCCTAAAAGCGAGTTCACGAGTCTACGGAAACCGCGGCAGACCAAACCAGATGAAAGTGCGCATTCAGCTCGGCAAAGAACTCATGCTCTTCCTCAACACTGAAGTCCTCAGACATTTTTCTTTCGTTGTTTCTTTCTTTGCACAGGTAAACAGCACATTTCTTCTTCTTCACTTGCATTATCAAGAGCAGACGCTGAATGCGCACTTTCATCTGGTTTGGTCTGCCGCGGTTTCCGTAGACTCGTGAACGCGCTTTTAGGAAATCCTATACACTACTGTTTATGCTCTAAAAACATTCTAAATGACTTCGTTTCGAGTAAATTATGGACGCTACCCACTCAGAACACTTGGAATACATTGGACGAGCAGTATGGAGGAATATTGACACGTTTTTGTGGACTTTTATGGACCTTTCTGTCTCAGGCACCATAGACCTCCATTATTTGAATGTCAGCAGACAGCAAGAAGCCTCCCAGATCTCCAGATGCATTTGAGATATCAAAAAAGTACTCCAGAGTGTTGTTCAGCATGGGGGTGAGTAGAAAATGAAGGCTAATCATGTTTTGGGTGCACTATTCCTTTAACCTCTGAGGCCGTCACACATGAGTCGGAATTAAAATGAGGTAGATTGGACATGGGAGCTGGCTCTGAGCTCGTCTTCCTGGCTGTGTTTCCTGGACGGGGTCGCCTGTGGAGCAGGTGGATAGTTGGTTCTTTTTGTATCTCTGCTTCTGTCTCCTTGAACCCCAGTCGGCCTCAGCAGATGGCCGCTCACACTGAGCCTGGTTCTGCTGGAGGTTTCTTCCTGTTAAATGGGAGTTTTTCCTCTCCACTGTCGCTACAAGCATGCTTAGTGTGAGGGATTGTATTTGATGAGTCAATGAGTCGATGCAATCAGCTGGTTTTCCTTAGATAGAAAACTTTGAATCAATCTGACTGGAAGATCTGGTTGAACTGTCTCTGTAAAATGCCTTGAGATGACATGTTGTGAATTGGGGAAACCAATTGAATTGAGAAACTCTGTCCTCCCTGCCTGTCTGCATGGCTATGTGTTTTATCTTGACCTGAAAATTGATTTTATACATTTCAAATTAAGCTAATTAAGCTACATTTCATAAGGGATAAAGAGCTGTTTTAACTTTTATTTTTCACTTTTTTTGTGTGTGTTTTTTAACCATTATTGGCCTTTAGTGGCTAATCCGGACCCAACCTGATTTTAAACATTTATAAATTACCGCATTTTGTCCGACGACAGTGTCTACTTTCACTTGCGCTGCTTCTCCTGTTAATACGGTAAAGACTGCTGGAGAAACTGGTGAAAGAAAAGTGAAATGGTGCTCAAAGATGACCCTGAACATTTAGAGGATGTTTGGTTCAACCTGCTGCTGTGAAGCAGGATTCTCCACCATGAACAGAATCAACAATAAATATGGATCCAGACTCAAAATGAGCTCCTTGATATGTGCTTTAGAATGGCTTAGTCTCCATTCAAACCCAGGTTTAAAGCCTTGCAGGGCAGCATAAAGCCCACTGCCAACATTAAGACAGAGCAAAGAAACGGTCAATTCAGGTGTTTTATAAAATTTTATAAAATATGTGAATCAGGAAATTGTCTATATACCAAACTGATCGATTTTTTTTCTCTACAAAAAAAAAAAATTTAGATTTTAAAATGTAAAAAAATTTTCGTTTTTTTTTTTATTTTTTACTTAAAAAGTCAATGTGTAATATGGATGCATAAAAACCTCATTTTATTTCAGTGTTAAATTCTGTTTAAAGTAACAGATTATAATTAAAAATGTCTCTGGACCTTTAATGGTGGATGATTTTCTTTATTCTGACCCTGCTGACTTTTAATTGGTGACCCCTGGCATAAAGGATTGTAGCCTCCATTCACACTGCAAAAAATTGAAATCTAAACAAATCATATTTTCTTAAAATATGTTTATTTTGTCTTGAAGGAGGTAAGTGAGACAGTTTGCCAATGGAACGAGACAATTTACATTTAAGATAAGAAAAACTGCCTTGTCTTATTACAAGCCCATATTATCTAATTATATTATTTTAAGAGTGAAAATACTCATTAATTTGGCAAATCATCTTATTTACCTACCTAAATTAAGGGTAAATACACTTAATTTAAGAACTTTTTACCTATTTTTAGATTGCTTTTTGCAGTGCATGGTGCTGTTCCCCCCTTTAGCCGTCCCTAGTAACCTTTTAGAACAATCTTCAGGAGCCATGTGGGGATTATCTTGCTTCATCATCTTAAAGTCACGGCCTCCATAATAATACAAAAATCTTTCCAAGCTTTTGACAGAACTTTGAAAGGCATCAGAGGAACAATGTCCTCATCTGTCCTACCAGTTTGTCACTTTCCCTCTCCTGTCAGCTCCTCTCGTCTGTCTCCCTTCCTGCGCTCCCCTCTCTGCTAAGACTCCCGTCATGGTGGCTGAGGGCAGCTCTTTCTGCTCCGTCAGTTACAATAAGTGGACGGTGCGTGTGCTGTAGGTGCCTGTGTCTGCACGAGCGCACGCCTGCAACACGGATGCATCAAGCCATTACCTTGGGTCAGTGCAGAGTGAGGGCACATCCTAATTCAATCACACACACTCGGCGAATGAAATCAAGCTTTGATAACAGGCGCTAACTTTAAGATAACTTCTGCTTTGTTTAGGCTGCCGTGATGTGTTCAGGGACCCGAGTGTGACCCTATTAGCTCCAAGGATTTAGGCAGGAGGATCTGGAACAATTGGCCCAGCTGGTAAATTTTTACCTTTCAGAAAGAGAAAGCTATAAAAGACTTTCTTTGACTGAATAGTTTTACTCACTCTAAGAACAACAGTCTGGACGGTTAAAGCAGCTTCATTTTATTAAAGGAGGAAAAAAACAGACTGTTTATCTGACTAAACCCAAAGAATCCCCAGCAAAGACACAACAAGCTGATCACACTGGCAAAAATCAAAATCTAGATAAGTCATTTTTTTCTTAAAATAAGTGAATTTGTTCTTGAATTGAAAAGGGAAAAGAAACATTTTACCAATGGAACAAGACAATTTACATTTAATATAAGAAAACACAATCGCATTGTTTTATTTCAAGTGTATTTTATCTAAATATCTTATTTTAAGAGTAAAAATACTCATTCCATTGGCAAATCATCTCATTTACCTACTCAAATTAAGGGTAAATACACTTAATTTAAAACATCTTTACTTATTTCTAGATTTTTTTTCCAGTGCACATCTTCGCCTTTCATGTTTAAATAAAAAATACTTTCAGCCTCATAAGAGGAGCTGCAATCCCTCTGTCTGCTGTCAATCAACACTGAGCAGGACAAATGATACAAGTCCGTTAAACTGCATATTCTATGCAGGGGCGGATTTAGGAGGATGCATTTCCCTAGGCAAAGACAGGCAGGGGGTCCTCTGAATTCAGAAGGCATCACATGAAACAGACCCGTTATACAGACACACAAATTCTAATAGAATAGACATCCATTATTTGTTCTACATTTTGTCCCTCTCTTCTTGTCCCTTTTCTTGTTATTTTTTTCAGCTGACTTTTCATGTCGTCTCAAAAGGAATGAAAGATTTTTTCCAAGCACTAAGCTCATTTATTTAGCTGATTGTTACTTTCTGTGTTTCCAAAAAAGTGACGGCAAAAGTAAATAACACACTTAATATTATTCTGATTGCATTTAAGCAGAAGGAGTTTTATTAAAGAAATAATTAATGTGCACCAATTAGGAATAGTTGTATTAACCATGCACGTAAACAGAGTTTTAGGGGGCCGTGTGAGACAGACTGGCCAAAGTGGCTGAAGAAGGCAGCAGGCAGATGTCCATTGAGGCAGGTGGTTTATTTACATCACAAATAAAAGTGCAAAAAAACTATTTACAAAACAAATTTTCTCAAAGAAAAAAAAAACAACTCATAGATTTAACGTGGCTCAACAGAACATTAACTGAACTTAAAGCAACCATAATCACCAGGCTCGGACTGGGCGCTGACATTTTTGCATCTACATCCAATCCCAAAAAATGTTCATAAACCGCCTGGATATCCGAAATCTCGCCCAATTTGAACCAAAGTCTATTGATCTCTTAGGCCATAAATCTAAAGAAAAAAATGTTTTACCCATAGACGGCCATTCTAAACTGCCAGAAAGTACAGAAAGTCTCTTTCCTTTTTTGAAAGTGACTTTAAAAGATAAAGGATTGGATGTTTTTAAGCCAAACATGAAATGATGAGGGATGTTTTCCATGTAAAACCGGCAGTAAAGCATGTTTTTTTAAAGCTTTGCTGTTTAAACATGCACACATTTGTAGGTACGGCACACAGCAGCAGTCAGGTGTTTAAATAAAAAGACGTTTGTAAACCCACCACCTGCCACCTGTATGGAGTGAATTTAGTTCAATTATTGTTTCAAGCAAAGAATCTGTTTTGTAAATTAAAATAAATAATAATAAAAAAATAAATAAACATCTATTTTTTAATTATTTAAAATAATATTTTAAAATGTCTTCCTATATTTTTTCTCCTATATTATTTTTATATAATTTTTTTTTCAGATTGCAGCTTTTGAAGGCAGGCTTTCCTCTGGGGTGAGGAGCAAAGACAGATTTCTATTGGTCAGCAACCGTATTTTTATTGGTCCAGAGTCCAGAGTTTTCATATTGTTCTTAACATGAAGACCATGCGAACTATAAAATACAGTTTGAAAACAATACAGTTAATAAAACTCAATCTGAAAAAGAGAAATTTGAAAACAATTACATTCGACAATATGAATTCTGTAAAAAATAAGTCCTAAAATGTATTTTAAAGAAGAAAAAAATTCTCTCCAAACCTTTTTTCAAAGTTTAGTTTCCAGATTACATTTTTTATTGCTATTTACAAAACATGCTATCTGGTTGAAACAATAATGGAACGAAGTTCACTCCATACTTTTGCATCATTCTTCTCTTTTTCTCTTCACCTATTATCCTCCTTTGTTGTCAAACATCCTGCTTTCATCCATGCCTACGTCTTTCTCTGATTTCTTGCTCCCCCACTGCTTATCTGTCAGTTTATCTTTTTCAACATTTCACCAAAGCGACCCCTACCTTCAGACGTATATTTCGTGCAGAGGACAGTCGTGCAGCTGTCTTTTCAGAGACCTGAGCTAACTGTAAAATTCATCTTCCCCTGCAGCACTGCTCTATCATCCGGATCTCCCTGGTTCTGTTTTTCCTGAACTCTGTCTCAGACTGGCCTCTCCTCTCCGTTAGCAGATGGAGAAGTCAGAGCTTCATGTATATATTTGATTTTTTCTCAAATTTATTTCACATTTTTTCATGTCCACATGCCCACAGACAGCAAATTTAGTGTAATTGTGCTGTATCAGCAAGTAGATCATAATTGTAGAGCTCTCTGTTTTCCCACAGCATCGATCAGAGAAGCAGCCAGGAGCCCTGTTGGTGCTCTGGGGGAGCAGCAGAGATTCACCCCTCAGGTGAGGAAGTCTGTAACAGATTAGGTATTAAGTGTGCGCTTATCGTTGATATAAAGCAATTAAAAGCACCTTTTGCAAATGGCTGCTAGCCATAAAAGATACAGATAAAATATGAATGATGGTGCATTCAGCCCAAAAATAATTCAGGCTTTAGGGGCGTAGAGCAAAGACACTCTTTTGAAAAGCAGAGGACTGTTTCTGCAAACAAGCATTTAGGGTCATGAAATGGGAAAGTGATTGGCTTTATCTCTATGATGGTCGTGTATTAGGATTCTTCGACAGAGTATTAGGGACAGGCTACCGATTTTTTTTTCCTCTTCTATTTCGAGAATAAACTCGTAAAATTACAAGAATAAAGTCGCAACGAGAATGGTCATAAAATTACGAAAATAAAATTGTAAAGTTATGAGAATAAACTCGTAATATTACGGAAAAAAGTCACAACAAGAATTGTCATAAAATTAAGAGAATAAAGCCGTAATATTAAGATAATGAAGTCCTAAAATTACAAAAAACAACTTGTATTTTACTAAAACTCTTAAAAGGAAGCACTTTCTTCCCTAAAATGAAGAATGTGGAGCATCATGTGAAGTTATACTTTGGCTCTAGTTTGACAAATCAGGAAATCTTTTAACAACAGCATCAAACTGGGCAGAATGTCAAAGTGGACTCAGGTTGCTGATTGGTGGAGCTGGTCGGCCATCGTATGCTGGTTGGAGCTCCAAGCTTTCTTTCTGAAATGGGTTGTGGTATGATGACTTCATTCTCGTAATGTTATTTCTTTATTCTCAAAATAAAAAAATAAAAAAAATCTCTAGCCTGGCCCTAATACTCCGTCGTACGCTTCCTTGACGCTGGAGGAGAATGCAAAAAAAATCGGATCATTTTGCTAATATTCGACTCATATCCGACTTTCATACAGGAGTCTGATCGACACAATCTGATCTTTTCAAGCATAATAAAGTATGATAAACATCGCATTTAGTCATTAGTATGAAAAACTGCGCTAAACAGATTACATTTCATCAAAAAAAAAAATCCGGACTGAACATCAGGGCTCTCGCTGTTTGAACATAGCCTTGGAATGGCCTAGTCAAAGCCCAGACCTAAAATGCACTGATTCTGTGCTACAATGTTAAAAGCTGCTGTCTCACAGTCTGGAAATAAAAATCGTGAGGCGGTTCTGGACCAAATTTACATTTCGGGGGTCATGATGCAAGCTTCCAGAACTAAAGTGTAAATTTTACCAAAAAAAAAAAGACAATAATAAGTTTAAGTAGTTATGAAATGAGCCACAAGGCCAAGGCTTCTAGACCCCCTGATTGATCAGTAGGAAAACTCTAGTAATAGTATGTAATAACCAGTTATTCTCCTACCGATTACAGTGGCGCTGGATGGAGGGAGTTTGCCCTGTGTAATCGGCGCTGGGTTGACGTTCAAGCCCCCACCGGCTTTCATTGTCAAGCGGTGTCCTTTGGGCAAGACACTTCACCTGCATTGTCTACTGATGGTGGTGTGAGGGCCCGTGGCGCCAGTGTAATGCAGCTCGCTTCGTCAGTGAGCCCCAGGGCAGCTGTGGCTACAATGTACTTTGCCACCATCAGTGAGTGTAGTGCGAACGGTGAATGAATATGTGCTGCTTTTGGCCCAAGTCTCCTAACTCTGAATAAAGGCGCTTACAGGGCATTACTTCACCATTTTATACGACGATGGAATTATGTTTCTATTTGATTTTATCTGAAGTTTTAGTTGTCACCACGCTAACACTACTATTCCCGGGATTGTTTCGCAAACCACATCTACGCTGAAAAGCAAAAATGAAATCATATGAAATGGAAAAGAAAATAAGCATTTTAACAGACATCAGCTATGACTCATAAAGCAAAGAATTTCTCAGGAGTTTCTTAGAAGGGGTTTTTCCATATACTTCTGCGTGTTTACAGTGCGGGGGCCATAACATGGGAAAAGTATCCCCAATTGGCCCCATAAATTTGATATACTTGCCTCCGTATCCAGATGTTCAAAGCTGATAGAGACTGGCCTAAAAGGTCTTAAGCCTATAAATGCAATAAAATATGATTCAGCAAAGTCCTCACCTAAAGAGGAGCTACATCAAAACATGAATTTCAGGTTTTTAAAGTTTAAATGTTTCAGAAAGCTTGGTTTAAAATGTATAATTATTATATACTATTTGCCTAACGTGGCAAAACATGAAAACATTTAAAGTCTATGAATAGTCAGGTGATGATCTGCATTTATCCTTGTTTTATGGAAGTTTGTGACTTTCTGCTCTGGTGTTTCTTCTTCTATGGTTTTTCACTTTAGGCCCTAAACAGCCGCACCGTCTGCAGACGAATACTGCAACTTTATAAGCGGCGCTCGCTGTCTCTGCTGAGGGCCGCCTACAGACATACTGAAAACAAGCTTTTGAAGAGCTCTCAAAGATAAGTCAACAAAACAAGCAGACTTTTAGAGGCTTAATTACCTCGGAAGCAGCTCGCGTCTACAAATATTTATTAAGCCACAAAAGCAGCATGGGCTCCAGAGCCGGAGGGCTGCTGCTTGTTAACAGAAACGTAGAGAGGGATAGGATGTGTTCCAGGTAACTGGAGCAGACGTGGATTTATATTTAGTAAGCTAGAGTAAAGCAGGAAACTAAAACAGCTCTGCTTTAGGGGGAACACACTTTAAAGGCTCCGGAGATCCTGGATGCATCTTCATGTTTATTCCAGTGTGTTTCTGCTGAGTGGAACTGATTCCACTCATTAGCCGAACTGTTGACATGAAATAAAACCAAGGAAACATATAAATTCATGTTTCTTTGTGTTTGACACAGCAGGACGATGGTTAAGAGAGAAAATTACCTAATTAATCCATATTGGTTCATTACCATAGTATCCCCATTACAAATGTTTATAGTTAAAAAGAAGGAGCTAAAAGTTCAGCTCACAAAGATGAAAAAAACTAGCTCACATTCATATATCACTTTTCGAAAAATGTTAAAAAAAAGTTCATAAACCTAATTTGAAGTTCATTCGGTAAATTAAGCCACAATCCTCCACAATAGAACCTCATATTTCACCCTTTAAAGTCGTTTCTCGTCATGAGTGGTTCACGACTTTACACGAGTGAATAAAGTGAATGTGATTGGTCGTTTATCAAGGGGGTGGGATTATTGTGTTATCCAATGAAAAGTGCAGCTATCAATTCTACACAAACGTGAGCTGTGTGTGTCGCTCATTCCTCACAGCATAAACGTCATCATCATTTATGTTCATTATGCCAAACTGATCCGTTCAGTTCACCGTTAACTAAAAATACGAAAGTATTTAGTGAACGCTGCTCATTGAAAGCGTTCATGCACAACACGGCCCATAATTACCAGGTAGTAGCCTGAACCAGGTTAGTTGAGCCAAATGAATTTCAAAGAGCAGGTTATAAAAAAACAAGAAGCTCAAAGATCAAGAAAATCAGCCTTGTTTTAACTCAGTTTGATGTAGAGCATCAAACTGAATTAAGAAAAGCTGAAATTTAAACAGTGTTAGAGTCAAGGCTGGTTCATACATCTAAAAATAACACGTTAAACTTTATCAGAGCCCCATTTCAGAAAGAAGGCGGTCTTATCCTGAGTAGTTCCACCCACATCTGCTCTATACAGTTTCATTTTACCGAGCAGGTGATCACTATGAAAATAAGGAAGAGAGATGCCCAGTTTGTGGCCACACCCCCAGGGTATAAGTGGGTGGAGTCCTTCAAAGGATGCCTCCTTGTCTGATTCGTTCCTCTGCCCTGGGGGTGTGGCCACAAACTGACCTGCAAAATGTTTATGTGGCATATCTACCACATTGAATTAGATTCAACAGATAGGATATATATTTAGAGGTTTAGATATAAGGTACAGATTTAAGACTTAGAAAACAATCTAAAAATCATAAAAGGATATAGGAGTAGAAACAGATTAGATTAATAAATATATATATAATTTAATGTGACCCAAAAATTGTTTACTGGTAAAAATGTTACGTTCTGTGTTTCATAATTTTTGTGTTTATAGAAAATGTGTCTATGTGCAACATAACCGGCAGCCATTAATGATAAGATTCAGTAAATATGTAAAGTACAGCAGTATTTAAACCTGTCTTTATTCAAGCTTAACTTAGGAAGATATATTCCTCTATAAAAGATGAAACATCTAATCGCACTCTAAAGAGGAATTTGAGACAAAAAAATAGAAACTGAAATTGATTTGAATCTGGAAATGTCTGCAATAAAGAAAAGAAATATAAAAAGAAAAAATGTAATTAAAATACTAAATAAATTTAGATTCAATTGTTATTATTTTGTGTTAAATAAAAATGTTAAATTTTGTGGTAAAAATTTGACATTCAATATCAACTTGTATTTTTTCAGTTCAAACTTATATTTTTCCAGTTTTAACTAAGAGTTTAGAAACATTTTGAGCCCTTTCTGACTCCATACATTTCACTTCACGAGGTGCATCACTAACCGTGCTTTGTGGAATAAAGCTCTGTAGGTTCCTAATCGTTTCAGTAAACAAATATTTTATATAAAAAAGGTTTTTATAGTGTTTATCTATTCAAAAACAGACAGAGGAACTCCAGTTAAATATAAATAAAACTATTACGAGTGAAAAAAATAATTACTCATCATCTCTCCACAGACCCCTCCTCTAAAATCTCATTCCATCCCTTTCATGTGTAAAATGGTTTCTCTATTTAGAGCATTTTTTCTTTGCCACAAAAATGGACAAATCTGTTCGGCAATGATCTGTAGGCTTTGATGGACCTTTTTATTATATTAATTTATTCTCTTTGTTTTTATAGGCTGTGAAGCTGATTTTGTTGGTTTGTGTTTACACTGTAGAAGATGAATTCAGTGTTTGTTTATGATGTTATCGATTAGAATTTCTTATCTATTTATCTGTTTTCTAACTTTTAGATGCCGTGCACATACTTTTGGTTTACCAAGAGAACAAACTTGACTTGTTTGTCAATTTCTTTATTTATTTTTGACAGAGGATTGGCCGAATTTAGGTGTTCAGGCTGATGTATAACTAACTGGCCTGCATAAGATAACGGAAAAAACACAGATTTTAAGCAGGATTTTTTTTTTATATAAATTTTCTACATTTTCTCTCATCTGATAAAGAGTACATTTATATACATTTTTAAGCCAGAATGATTTGAGATTTAAATGACTTCACTACGATTTAAAGCTTGATCCTAATTTTTATGACCTTTTTTTTCTCTGTTGAATCAAGAAAGAATAAAAGACTGATATTTGTTCCAAGCTAAGCAGCAACTGCAAACCATGAGGGGAAAAACCAGAGATGTACCTTTCTTCTGCAGTATTGCACTCCCGCTGCGCCTTCCGATGTTGTTCTCAACATAACAGGTGTAATTAGCCAGATCCGCCTCCTCCACAGCGTCAAATGTCAGGGACAGCTGCACTACCTTCTCACCTAAATGTTCCCTCAAGATCCTGAAAAAGACAAGAGCGCACAGATTAAATCTCTACCGTTGTGCATAATTTGAGACTAAAAAGCGTTTGTAAGCAGCAATCTCCAAGAAGCAAGCATCTCTCAGAGACATGTTTTTATATATTACTCATCTATCGAAGATAGAAAATCCCCCTGCCTTGTTTTTGGTATGAATTTCTTCCAATTTAACTATTTTGTTAAAAAGTTGGATTTTGTGAGAACAACTCAGAGCAGTTTGAAGCTTGTTGGAAAGAACCCAACCAGAACTGCCACAGAACCTTGTTCTTCCTCCTTGGCACAGTGTGTGCTGGTAAGAGGCAGCTTTAAAGGAATGTGAATCTGCCTGCATGGGAAACACACAGGCCTCAAACCCTGTAGGAGTTTGCACATTTTGACCATGACTAGAACAAACGCTTCAGAAGTATTTTCTATGCACTATGATCTCAGCGACCTGAGAGTTTGGAGACCTTCAGTGTGAGCTGCTTCCATCATTTTTTATTTACCTGCCACGCTGTCATAGTAAAGATTCCAGACCACGACAGACATTGGCTGTTTGTAGGCTACTGTCAATGTGTAAAACACTGGAATAACTATCATAAGTTCAGATTTTTGTCTTATGAGGTTCATAATTTAAATACGATACTTAAGTTAATTTCTTTACCTATTGACTTTATAGAAGGAAACTGTTGCACTGCTTCTTTAAGCAAAGAAGAAGAAAAAGAATAATGGACTATAGCTACGAAAAATATGAGAAAAAATTACCAGATGTCTAAAACCTCTGTTTCCATGGACATTAAAAGCCCATTTCTCCACGTGCACGCTATGTTTAAAAGTTGCTGTTCTCATAGCTCATACAAGGTTACTGTGTCCGAACGTCCGCCCTCACTATGCATAGCAGGGACTATATAGTGGAATTTATAATGAACTCAGTTAACTGATCGTTAGGACTGATGGTCATTACTTTTTGCTCCCTGTTGGTCTCCTCCACTGCATGGTGCCTGCTCCATCTTTGTTATTAGTCGCCCGCTGTTGGGTAGAGTAGAGACTGACATTTTTTAAAGGAGAATCCCACGGGTCGCGGGGTTCCGTAGGATATGGGAGTCAGTGTTAGTAACGATCTGCGTGATTGGGGACGGTACAGGATTAAACATTAGCGGGAGCAGACTTAGGAGGCGGGAGCAAACCAATAGTAACTAAAAAACTAGGATCGATGCCAAAAACAAAATAAAATAAGAAAGAAAAAAATCCAATACTGAAAAGCCGCTAATTTTGTAGTTTTTTCCTTGAAGCCTACGCTATAATGTGAGTCAAAAAACTACACACGACTCAAAAACCAACAGTGCTTCGGCTCTGAGTTTTTCACCCACGCTCAAAAACAACCAGAATGGAAGTGGTGCAGGGCGAGGAGTCATTCTGAATGGGAGTGGGAGTAATTTCACCAGGAGTGGGACCGGGACAGGATTTAGATTTCTACTCTGGCCGGGGATCGGGACGGGACACAATTTTCTGTGTGGGAGTGGGGCCCGGGACAGGAGTGAAAATCCGCTCCTGTGTCAGTCTCTCTAGGTTAGAGACAGACTATTGTTACCGCCAAAGGATTCGGGATATATCTGCCTCTTCTGAGGCCTTTCTTTTTCCTCTTATACACTTCGTAGACACTTTTTCTCTTCACGACCCTCGGCCATTTTCAAAAACTGCAGGGAAAAAGGTGAAACCATACAGTAATAGTCATTCAAAATGTCCCCACTTTCCTCGATGGATCCTCGGCTGGTCCCCTTTTATTACTTTTTAAACATTGATATTTGTATAAAAATATTCTTTCTGTCACAATTTCTGGACATTAATATCTAAAGAGAAGCATCATCTCCTGGTGAGACCGTGTTATACAGTAAAACGGTGGAGTCAGAGTGAAAAATATGCAAGAGAAGGTCACTCCAGTGGCTGGAAGTTGGAGGGGATTTCGCTGGGAGTTGGAGGGTAGAGGGCTGCACTTTGGCTGGCGTTTGACTGGGAAGGGACATTTTGAATGGCTGTTACTGTAGCTCACAACAGATATGCATGCGCACTTTCAGGCGTATACATCTACACACCCAATGATCCAATCATCCAATTGGGTGTGTAGATAGATGCCAACTGGAATAGAGTTAGGAAAAAATCCCCTTTCTCAACCTTTTCTCTTTCCAATCGAACCTAATCAGAATCTTCAGTCTGACATGGTTTGACAACACATTTTTGATCTGAGCAGGCCTTCAATCTGATTATTTGTGCTCATGTAAACATAACTACTGTGTTAAAAAATGCCATGCTTATGTTCTGAACCAGGCTTTTTCAGCAACAGAAGTTTTAAACTACAAAAGAGGAACGAGTTTCCTGGCAGTTTGTTCTAACAAATTGTAAAACCTTAAAAGTCTGCCTGGTCGGGTTATTATATTCAATGATCCACAAAGTGGACAATTAACTGTTGAAGGGATCTACCACTAGTTGAAAATGTTCCCCTAAATATGTTGTCATATTCTTATTAGTTAAAAAATTTCTGTTTGTCATATTTGAAAATGTAATTTACATAAACTATAAAAATTTATATTTTTCCTCAACGTAGGCTATCATTTTTTCACTTGTGCAATGCATGCTGGGTTGATGACTGTGTTAGGTCTTACTGGACTGGAACCTACAAAGCAAACAAAGGAAGGCTAACATTAGCAGAGCTGTTTTTGATTTGATCATGTTTGACTGATGTAAATTTGGACAATGCGACACTGATTTGTTAAACTAATCATGGATCCTTTCAAAGCAACACAGTTAGCTTTTAGCCACTATAGATCAATGCATTTTCAAATTATTCCTAAGTGTTGCACGACTTTACACGAAAGTGAATAAAGTGAATGTGATTGGTCATTTATCAAGGGGCGGGGATTGTTGTTGGCCGGTTTTGTCGGAAGCATCTTGCTAACCAGTTAGCAACTTAGTGCTTAGCAGGTTCCCAATGGGAAATTCCATTGGGACTCAAGTAGCACTAAATTGGTTACTTAGAAACGACACTATGAGTCTCCTCCATCATCCATTTTTATTTAGAAGGAAAGTGGGATGAAGATGTTGTGGAAGAGGACGCCAGGGCAGCAGAAGCTTGGTTTGGTGTAGAAGGCTTCCAGCCGTACATGTTTGAGCCCTTGCCTCGCAACGCTGCCAGTTTTGTTAGCTCTACGCCTGCTGAAGACACAGGCGTCCATCCCCGTGAACACTGGGACGGAACTCAATGGGAAAGGAAATGATTCTGATTTCAACTGTTGCGTATATTTGCTGCAACATATGAATCAAGATGCTATGAGCTTAAAACATTTGATTGACAGATGACCGTTGATATATGATTGGCGAATTTAGGTGTTCAGGCTGACGTATAACTAACTGGCCTGCATAAGATAACAAAAACAAAACACAGATTTTAAGACAGGATTTTTTTTTTTATACAAATTTTCAAAATTTTGGGACAATATCATCTGATAAAGAGTACATTTATATACATGTTTAAGAAATAATGATTTGACCTTTAAATATGACTTCCCTGCGACTTTAAATATGTTTTTTTCTTTTTTGCGCACAGATATCACTCCCACTTTAAAGAACTGGGCTCATATAGTGTGGTCATTTTGCAAATCAATGTTGTTTCTTTGTTTGTTCAGCTATTTGACCCCAAATGTTTCATAAATGTTGAGTGAGTAAAACAAAATAACATTGAGTACAACCTTTAAAAGTACTTTCCTAGTAAAATGGTATTTACAAATTTGTCAAAAAACCCCTCTGGAACAGAAAAGGATTTATTGATACCATAACAAAGTTTATGTGACATTTTAAAAACCTAAAAAAGAAAAAAAAAAACTAACAACATCTGAGCCGGAGGAAAAAAGGAAATAAGAAACATACATAAAAATATAACAGTATAAAGCTCTCTTTAGAAAAGAAAAAACATTCAATGAGGGATGCAGGGAAAAACATATATTAAGAATTCATTGCCCATGAAGGAACCGTGGAGCTATGAATGCTGAGTTGCAGAAATGTAAAGTAGAAGGACGGCTCAACCGTGGCCCGGCAACCACAGCTGAGAAACTGATGATACTGCTCAAAGGTCCTATGTTTACTGTGCTTTTAGCATATTTTGATCCAAAATATTTGAATTATTTACAAGATGGGAAGAAAAAGGTGGAGAGAAAAACTCTTATGAGACTGACTAATTAGTTAGTCTCACAAACTGCGAAAGCATGGGGAATGTTAGAGAAACTAAAGGTTTGACTTAGACCCAACATGTCAAACAGGGATTAATGCATTACTCCATAAAGACGCCTCAGCTGTTTAATGTCATTAATTGAAAACAATTGCTGATGCTGCTCATAATAGCCTGAACCTTCTGTAAATTGTTTAACTCTCTCAGTAATCGGGTCATGGCAGGCTTCCTTTGGAAGGCAACCAGAGTTTTTCTCAGTGTTTGAAGATGTTTCGAAACCTATCCAGGAATCTTTCAATGTTCTCTTGGCTCCGTCTGAGCAAACTGTAGATACATTTAAGCTAGAGTGACCAGATGTCCTCTTTTTCCCGGACATTTCCTACTTTTCAGACCTAAAAAAATATCTGGGAGGAATTTCAAAATCTTCCAGGATTTTGGTCGACTGCCTCAAACACATTTGATAGCCTACAGTGCATTGTGATTAGATTGCCACTCCGTTCCACTACTCCATTCTAGGTTTCTCTGTATAGCAAATTAGTCACGCCCTTTTCCCCAAATCCAATCACTTTGCATTATGTGTGTGTGGGAAAAGTAAAGAGTTTGCTTGCTGTTAGTCTTCCCCTGAGTGTGACAGGCGATAGCACGTGTGTGTCTGCCAGTTTTACGACAATTCCTAAATGAAAGTATATGTTTATGGAGGAGTTAAAGAAAACATTCCTATGCTTTCACCAGGGTCATGATCCGCATGAGGTGGAGTGTTTGACATGTAAGGCAGGCACTGTCTGTGGCAAATAAAGGTGCCAACGACCTACAAGTGCACGTCAATTCAGCAAAGTACATGAAGGCAGCCAGGGGTGAGAGCTAGCTCCTCCTAGTGGAGGAGTTTAAGTATCTTGGGGTCTTGTTCACGAATGAGGGGAAGATGGAGCCGGAGGTCGATGGCGGTTGGTGCAGCGTCTGCTGTGAAGCGTGCACTGTACCGGTGTGTTGTGGTGAAGAAGAGAGCTGAGCCAAAAAGCAAAAGCTCGTTTACGGTCGATCGATCCCCTACTCTCATTTATTGTCATTAGCTTTGGGTCATGCCTGAAAAGAACTGAGATCGGGTTACAAGCGGCTGAGATTACAGTTTCTCTATAGTGTGTCTGGGATCTCGCTTAGAAACTGGGGTAGAGAGCTCAGTCATCCAGGGAGGACTTAGAGTAGAGCCGCTTCACTCCTCAACATCAAGAGGAGCCAGTTGAGGAGGCTCAGGCATCTGGTTAGGATGCCTCCTGGGCGTCTCCCCTGGTGAGGTGTTCCAGACGCGTCCCACAGGTGGGAGGCAGGGGAGACCCAGGACACGCTGGAGGAACTATGGTTTCTCCAACTGGCCTGGGGAGCGCCTTGAGATTCCCCTGGTGGAGCTGGCCCAAGTGGCTGGGGAGAGGGGACGTCTCGGCCTCCTTACTGAACCTGACCCCGGATCAGCGGAAGATGGATGGATGGATGGATGGATGGATGGATGGATGGATGGATGGATGGATGGATGGATGGATGGATGGATGGATGGTTGGATGGATGGATGGATGGATGGATGGTTGGATGGACTTAACTTAACCAAGCTCATATGAAAAACAAAAGAAAAAAAAAGAAACCATCCATCAATTTTGTTTCATTTCTTTACTCTACCTGTGTGGATTAAAGAAAATACACACTAGATCTAAACAACTACAAAATAATCTCCTTTTGTCTTCTTTCTGAAGCTTTCAATGATAATCTAAAGCTTCCATAAGTTCCTAATTGATAGAAGTTATTGTCTTATGAGAGTATATACACCATTTGACAGAAAATAAATCCTAAGCTGTTCTAAAACATTGTTTTTCTGCCTTTAATGTTACTGTAAATGCTGATCCAACATACCTGAGGGGCTACCTGCTGATTTGGCAACTATTTCTTTCCTTCATGCATCATTGAAATATTTTGAGGTCTGACACTGCAGCTCTTGTGATGCAGCAGTATTGACAGGCAGAGAAGCTGCATGAAGTTATGAAGTCAACTCAATTTGATGAGGTTTCTTCATAACTCATTCTTGCTGCACCCCATCTTAGCGTAAGCTTCAGAGAATCAACTGGCAGGCAGGAAGATAGTTAAACTTTGAATGAGTGAAGCACTGCTGTGGGAAGAAGCTATTCATTCCCAATGGTTTAAGTGAATCAAATAGAAGGAGCCAAAAAGAGTCTTTGGGCAACCTTTTTAGATTTTAACTACTGAGCTCTTGGTTTCCTTTGCCAGAAGAATATCTGTCTCTTTCTTTCTAAATTAATTTCTACACTGCAAAAACTATCTAGAAATAAGTAAAAAATGTCTTGAATTAAGTGTATTTATCCATAATTTGAGTAGTTAAATAAGATGATTTGCCAATGGAATGATTATTTTTGCTAAAACAAGATAATTAGATAATATGCACTTGAAATAAGACAATGCAATTGTTTTTTTGTTATGTTAAATGTAAATTTAACACATTTTTTGCAGTGTACCGGACTTCTAAGATTGATTTATTGATCGATTGACCTTATTGATCTCACAGTGGAGAAATGTACTTGTTACATCAGCTCAAAAATTCAAAGGAGAAGAATGTGCCAAAGGAAGAAAAAGGTGCATGGGTTCTAAACATTATATACAGTGCATCCACATATGGCAGCCTTCTAAATTTCAATTTTTTATTGTAGGATCATGATACAGGGTTAATGCACAGGATGTTTACAAGGGTATTTATATACTGTAGATGGATTTTTGTTTTTGTATATATAGTTGTTGCACTGGGGGTCAAATATAGAGAAAAAGAATATTGCACAGGGTATTAAATAGTAATTGCACATTATAAACTGCACAAGTTACTGTGGTTGCAGTGTTGCATTGTAGAGTCTGGTTGCAGCAGGAATGAATGACCTGTGGTAGCGCTCCTTTTTCCAAACAGGGTGTAAAAGTCTTTCATTGAAGGAGCTGCTCAGCTCCTCTACAGACTGGTGCGGAGGATGGAAGGTGTTGTCTATGATGGATGGGGAAACTAAAGATAAAGAGGAGGAAATAACACCCTCAATGATTATATTTAATAAATAACCATGTGCTTAAATGTGTTGTTGGTATTGATGTGCTCCAGTTAGTAAAAAATGTGTACGTTGTATGAACCCCACAGCGGGGGCACCAACTGACCCTCTGGGGGCCAGGCCCGGCGAAACAGCCACCAGGATCAGGCATTTGATAGAGCATTCTTTGTAGAGTCAGCCTCAGCAGATATGGCCGCTCACACTGAGCCTGGTTCTGCTGGAGGTTTCTTCCTGTTAAAAGGGAGTTTTCCTCTCCACTGTAAGCTACAAGCATGCTTAGTGTGAGGGATTGCATTGGAGTCAATGAATCGATGCAATCAGCTGGTTTTCCTTAGATAGAAAAACTTTGAATTTTGGACTATGATCTTGTGAACTGTAAAGTGCCTTGAGATGACATGTGTTGTGAATTGGCGCTATAGAAATAAACTGAATTTAATTAGATCACCATCAACTCAGCCAATTATTTCGTATATTTATGTTTTTGCCACTAATATTTAATGCTCCTTATTAGGAAACTTCAAAGATGAAACCCTAACAGGGTTAGGACACTAAAATATCTGAATAGTATCACAATATTTTGTAATACTTTTGTGGTATTGTTAATAAAATTGACCATAAAGTAGAGTCGTCATTACTTATTTGCAGACGTTGCTCGGATAGTTACTTTATGGCAGTGATCGCCTGCAACAGCAATAATAGCCCCACAATCACAAATTGTAAAAAATATTCCCCTTTAAAATAAGCTCCTTCAGGTCACCTTGTACAATAGGAGGTGGGATTTGGACCCTAACCTTGGCTATCAAACCCTCACAGTAACTGCAATTAATTAAATTAATTGAATTAACTGAAAAGAAATCAATAAAGAAAAAAATGTAAAAATATGAGTGACAATTCACTCATATTGGGGAGATTTTTTAAATTTCATTAATTCCAATTTATCTATCAGATGAAAATCAAAGTTCCTATCAGGATATTAAATGAAAATGATAAATGCCCACCCCTTTAGGCTCTGGGTGAAAAAGAGAAAAAGTGTCTAAGAAGTGTATGAGAAGTAAAGAAAGGCCTCAGAAGAGGCAGATATATCAGAAGAGGCAGATATATCCCAGAATGCTTTGCCAGGAGAGCTCTCCTGGCAAAGCATTATGGGATTTGCTGTCACAGAGGCCCGCTGTCGCCATAGGCTGCTGCTACAAGACAGTAGCGACTAATAACAAAGATGGAGCTAGGAACGCATGGAGGAGGAGTTACGTGACCAACTGGGAACTAAAAGCAGTGATCGGTCCGAACGGTCAGTTAACTGATTCCACTATAAAGTCCACTTTATAGACCCTATTATATATAGTGATTGAGAAACGTAGGGGTTAGGGCGGACGTTCGGACACAGTAAACTTGTTTGAGCTATGAGATCAGCAACTTTTACAGAGCGTGCACGAGGAGAAATGGGCTCATGTATTCCATTGGTCATTTTGTACAACTTAACTCATTTTGAAGTTCTTGAACCCATAAATCAGTAGACCACTCATCTGTAGTTATTGACTGGATTGCTGATTGCCCGAAAAAAGTGAAGCCACCATCCGCCATGTTGGTACTCCCCACTCCCATGGACACACGTAGTAGAAATGACTACATGTGTAGCATTTGGCTGCAAAAACAAGCAGTATGCCGGCAGTGGGAAGACGTTACACTGGTAATTTCACAGTCAGTGGATGAACTAACCAAGAAAATCAATATATATGCCAATGTATTTTATAGAATTATAGATTAAATATTGACTAAATTAGCCATTGACATTGTGTCTAATGTACTCTCACATTTGGTTTCACTTCAATCCCGTACTACCAACGGGCAATCAGCAATCCAGTGAATAAATCGAGAGCAGTGGAGTAGATTCTAATGAAAGGAGGAAAGAAAAAGACTCTAAATATCTACTTTTTGATTAAAAAAATACAAGTTGTTTATAAAAAAAAGTACTCCACAAAGAGTGACGCAGGCTTAGTTGATCACAGTGTGAAAAAATAAAATGTTAGATCTCTATTTGTTTTGTTTTTTTCAGTAATTTACCTCTTTACTTGAAACTCAAAAAGAAACAATTTCAGCTTTTTTGCACAACAAAAAGTCAGGTGGCCAAGGCCTCTTTTCTTAGGCTCACTGTGAGTGTGTGTGTGGGGTGTGTGTGTGTATGTAAGAGAGAGAGTGTGACATTGTACCAGCGGTTGCCATAGTGATCGAGCAGGTTGTTCTAATGATGTTTGATGCCCTGCAGACAACCAGCCTTTCCCCAGTAGAGTCCAATGTAATTGGTCCCAACAGGGGAGAAAATGAATTCAATTAAACTTTATTATTGGGATTCATAATTTTTCAGTCGAGTTGAGAAGAATCCTGTCATTGTCATAAATCACAAGAAATTAGTTCCTGACATTGTGAGCAGTCTAGTCATTTATTAAGAAAAGACACCTGTAAACCAGAGTGTTTTTCTCTGTTCATAATTTGAATAATGATTTGACATCTTGATGTGGTGACACCTTATTCTTATGAACGCTGCTGTACTTACAGGACTTCGCTCTCCTTGATGTGTCCTGGTAGCTCTTCCACATACTTTTCTCCTTTCATCCAGTTGATGATGGGCTTCTTGTTTTCCCCGCTGTAGCCAAAAAAGGCCTTGCAGTCCAGACTGAGGGGCATACCTGCAACATAAAACACAAAACTGTCAGCAACCACCACTGAAAATATTTAAATTAGTTTCTCATCTGAAATGTCCGCCTGAGCCGTGACCTTAGATGAATGAAGGACCGAGTGTCATTTTTGCAGAAACTCCACAATGGTGAGAATTCTTTCTGAAATCTTTATATATGGCAAATAATAAGAGTTAAAGGACTGCATGTCCCTTTCCAAGAGAAAATATAATTCAACTTTCTTACTAAGCTACTACGAATGTGAATAAGGTACAGCAGTAGCCATTCAAAATTTCCCCACTGTAAACGATAGGCTGGTCCTTTTTTAAACATAAATCTTTGTACTAAAATATTCTTTCTGTTATGATTTGTGGACATTAAGATCTGAAGAGAATCGCCATCTCCTGGTCAGACCCTATAATTCAGTGAAAGGGTGGAATCAGAGTGAAAAAATATACACACCCAGGAGAAGGAGGGGGTCACTCCAGTGGCTGGAAGTGGGCTGCCATTTAGCTGGCATTCGATCGGGAAGGGCCATTTTGAATGGCTGCTACTGTACAGTAGGTATCCAGCTTTCAACTAGTCACCCCCAATATGCTTTACTTATATGAAAAAATCTAGCATTTGTTGGATCTATTTTGGCATCCTTAGTTACTTTAGTCCTATTGTTTTTTGGGAAATTTAGATACTATGCCTGAAGACAGAAATGACTTGCATCTGATGGATCTATCGAAGCATATCTTGACTTAAAACTTAGACCCATAGAAACTTAGACAACATAATAGTGTTATGTAGATAATATATGATATGAAAATGGTGAGTACAGCATGTTTAATCTAACATGATTATAATTGAATTAATTCATTTTGGCCTGGGTAGCACTGCTGCCTTGCAACAAAAGGTTCCGGGAGTTAGATTCCTGGCCTGGGGTCTTTCTGCATAGAGTTTGCATGTTCTCCCTGAGCATGCGTGGGTTCTCTCGGGGTACTCCAGCTTCCTCCCCTAGTCCAAAAACATGACTGTGAGGTTAATTGGCTTCCCTAAATTCTCATTAGGTGTGAGTGAATGTTTGGCTCTGTGTTGCCCTATGATTGACTGACGACCTCTCCAGGGTTTATCTCGCTTCTCCCCCATAGACAGCTGGAGACCGTTTGCGACCCTAGCAGGGATAAGCGTGATGGAAAATGGAGGATTTGAGTTTATAAATGGTGTCATACAATTGTAAATGAGTGAGGTCAAAATTTTTAACTAACCAAATGTGCCACGCTTATATTATGGTGTGTACTAAGAGACATATATGACTTTATGTTCAGTACCCAATCAAAATCAATGCGATGAGAGAAACTCATTTTCTTTTTATAATCCAATCCCCTGTCACACAGAATTGTCTGTTGGTACACATGGGTTGTGCTTTTGCCAAAAACAAGAGTATCCACCTCACTCATCAGCTAATGTTAACAGCAACATATGTAAACCTATAGAAAACAGGAGAACAAAATGTTTAAGGAGAAATAAATCCCACCCAATACAAAACCCTACCCATATCTCTGGGTTTATATTCAATGTCCAAAAGTGCTTTTTCCAGCATTTTATAGCCCACAGAGCAAGGAATCACCTTTAAAATGATCCAATAGTTTTGGAGGGAAGTGGTTGAGTTGTGTTTTTGAAGTAACATGAAGTAAAGTAAAGTCATTTGAATTAACATATTACATACTGCTTTCAAAGCAAAAGGTTTTTGTACAACCAATGTTATTTATTTGAGTACAAATCACAAATCTACAAAATAGTTGGTTTTCCTTATTCAGTGAAAGAAAAACCCACAACGGAGACAGATGTAGCTAGATTCTGACAAAAGTAATTAATAAAAATTCTTGGAAGAAGTGAAAGTCAAACATCAAACACGATTCAACAGAATGATTAAAAAAAATAAACTCATGAAACAGGTCTGGAAAAAAAATCGAAGGTACCCCTATAAAAGACTGACAATAATCTGACCTAAGGGACATGTTGAATTAAAAAAAAGACCACCAATTAGCCCACTGGTGTCTAAAGCATCTTAATCAGTCAGTGGGCCTTTATATAGGGCTTTTTTGTGTACCACACTCAACATGTATTAGACAAGAGGAAGCAAAGGAAACAGATTGGAAAGCTCAACAGTAAGGTGGCCATCTATGAGCCTTGACCTATTGAGCGTCTCAGGAATGAGCTGAAAAATGCCATCTGGAAAGATGACTTTCAACACTGAAACACCTGGGAGGTTTGATCATGGACCAAAATACCTACTGAGAGGTGCAGACATTGACATTATCATTGACAGTTACAGAATTAATTTGATTGCAGTGATTGCCTAAAAAGGTTGGGCAACAATATATTAAGTTAAGGGTACCATCAGCCGCAAAAATGGAGAAGCCACTAACTGAGGACATTCTATTATTGTTCAAAAGATGAACAGGATGCACAGGGTTTTCCATAACACATATGTTACATCTAGAGTTCCTAAAGAAACATCACAAAGTGATAAAACATCATGTCAACAATATGAACTCGCAAACAACACTGCCAGGATCAAATTCTTAGATTTTTCACTGCGTTGAACACTATCCAGCCTGATTTACTGTGTAAGAAACTCCAGAAGGCTCAGGTGGAGGTGGAAACAATCATCTGGATCAAGGACTACCTGACAAACAGAAGATAGTTTGTGAGACTAAAGAGTAAAGTGTGTAAGTCAGCAGCACAGGAGCCCAAAAGAGGATTGTACTCTCATATTCCCTTTTACTCTGTACACCTCAGACTTCCAGCAAAAGACGGCACTGTAATCAGCACAAATTACTCTGGAGTGCTGGGGTTTAACAGAGACGGACAAGAAGCTGAAAACACAGAGCTGGTGAAACTCTTTGCTGCATAGTGTGAAAAGAGTAACTGATGCCAAATGTGAAAGAAAAAACAAGAGAGGTGATTGTTGATTTCAGAAGAAAGGAGAACAAGTTGAATGCTATCATCTTTGGAAAAGAAGTGGAGGTGGTGGAGGATGGAGGGTGGAGGAGTATAAATACCTCATTGGTATAAATACCTTGAGGTATAAATTAGCGTTGCGCCGATGCCATTTTTTGTCCACAATACCGATACCCGATACCTGCTGTGCAGTATTGGCCAATAACAATACCGTATCGATACCATCTGCTTGAAATTGATGTGTGTGTGTATATGTGAAGAACTGTACTTGTGCCTTTGTGAAGCAGGAAAAGGACTACCTGTAATACAAAGTGAATCCAGTAGAGAACTTTTTAGTGCCTACCTGGAGTGGGTGACAATAGTTGAATAAACTTTTGGCTCTCAAAATGGTATAGGTGCCCTATTTGTTGGTCCTCAGCCGATACTATACCACCATTTTAGTGCTGGATCAGGGCCCCGCCTGATCCTGGTATCGGTGTTGGTGCAACACTACTATAAATACATTGTTGTTCACCTGGACAACAGACTCTACTGTAGATAGACGTCTACAAGGAGAGACAAACTTGTGTTCCAGAGAATCCCTGACTTACTCCTCCCTAGACACCTCCTCCTGATCTGCTGGATGAAGCCGGAGGTGCTGCCAGGCCAACCAAGACTGGTAGGACATCCTGGGGGCATCCAATAAAGATGCCTCAGCTGACTCCTCTAAATAAGAAGGGTAAAGAGATTTACTCTCCCCATGTTCGTATGGTCATGATCCCGATTTAATTACAGCAGCAGGCACACCAATCCGTCCACCCATCTCCTGCTCCATTTTCCGCTCATTATATTTGAACTATTATTTAGGCAGGAACTCTCCTCCAACCTAAACACATACACTATACGACTGCTTATCTGCTGAACAATCCTCCATTTTTTTTCTTCCCTCCGCTCTGTTTACATTGATAAATACACTGATAAATTAATTACAGAACAGTTCCAGATTCTCAGTAACTCCTTCGAAAGTAATAGTCCACAGAAGATCTCTCCATAATTCAACACCAAATGCGGAGCAACTCCAAATTTCTGTTCTCTCCAGTACACTGGGCCCTGCCTGGACCTCTCAAAGTATGCAAGCACCTTTTTCATCTGCCCAGGTAAGCTGAAAAATGGCAGATGTTCATTGTCTTATTGCTAAACATAGCTTCAAACTTTATCTTATACGTACACTCAATGCCTTTGTAGGAAATAGCTTAATTTTGACCAGTGCGTGACTGGGGGATATTTTACCAAGCTAAAACATCTTGTAGAGACTCCTTACTGCCAGCACTGTTCGGATAGGACTTGAGGACACACTGCCCTTGATGTTATGGCATGCTGAAATGGGAGTGAGGGTAATATTTAAAAAACAGCTATTATGGGAAGTCCAATTTCAACTTAATATACTGTAGGCTGTATTTTCTAAACAATTGAAAGTGACATACTTGATTTTGGTATAGAATTGAATTATATTCCTGGGACATACACACAGTAAGACTGGCCCTTTAAGATTTATATACTTGAAAGGCCACATTAGTCCAGCATTGCTCAACCGGAAGGCCCTCATCATATGAGATTTCAGATTGCAGAGGCTGCAAGACAGATCGTTTATCAGTTTTATTGCATGTCACCTATGTGGAGTGAGATATAGACATATTAAAGTGAATCTGTTGTTAATTTGGTTTGGGGGATAGCATCTACAAATATTATTTGAGAACAATATAACAAGAGTTACAGCAATGTTTTATTACCCTTTGAGAGCAGTAAAGTGTATTTTGAATTAAGTAAAGTAACATCACTTCCACGCACAACATCCGTACTAGTCCCTCTGCACACACAAATGTACACACAATCCTGTAAGACCTTGAAATCCCCCCACCATGCAGTTATTAAAGCTATCAGGGATGATGATGAGGTATTAATGAGTATTCTAATGGACGCCTCCTCGTTAGGCAGTCAATTACCGGATAAGTATGATAGACCCCAGTATTATCATAATGATAGCTCTATCTACACAGTCAAGAACCAAACCGCCGAAGCCTTTTATGGCATTAGATGCTGCCAAACAGTGCCTTTCCATGGAAAACAGTGTTTTAGATATTAACCACAACCAATAGTTCTCAAAGAAAGAACGACAGGTAACTTTTTTCCTACTCTCTAAAAGACTCATAAATACAATCCAAAGTCTAAATAAAGAAAAACATCTTGTTGAAAAGATGGTAAATAAGTGTTTACCTCTTATCAAAGCAACATGTCTTTGTAGCTTAAGAGTCAAGGCTGAACAGCTTGCTTACTAGTGTCTATTGATGCTGAAATGGAACTGTGAATTCAACTCAAATAAAAATTCGCCGAAAGGGAAATTAAGTGTTGTTGTAACTTTTCAGCTTTTTAAATCTACAAATACAAAACTTAGAATGTAACTCTCTCTACAACTTCAAATTCTAACTTACAATGCACAAATAGTTTTGAAACAAATTAACCATAATAGTAGGCCATATATGTATTTGCGGTTGGCACAGCCTGATCAAGCAGGCAGTGCCCCCTGCTGTCTGATCGAGGGTACTAACCACATTTTACCATTTTACCGGTAGGACACTTGTGTCAAAAGTGAAAATGAATGAGCAACTTGTAAGGTTGAATTTGTGACTCACAGCAGCAGATTTGTGCAGTTGTATTTATTGATTTGTATTTGTGTTAATGGAAAATATATATATATCTTTTTTAATATATATATATTTTTTTTAGGATTTTAATACACGTGTTCGAATTTGTTTTGCACCATTTGTTTTAAATCTACTCTAGCCAAACTGAAAGGAAGCTATTTTTGGTGTGCAACTCACAACACAATTTGTGTACTTGTTCTGAAGAATTTGAAGAGGTGTAACTTTTTTTTGTAATTGTGACAGTTAAAAAAAAAAAAA
>JAGKQL010000054.1:32959119-32969483 GCA_018398635.1 Cyprinodon brontotheroides
GGGGGGGTAGCAGGTCCTGATGAGACAGTTCTTCCCTTTCTAAGGCTGCTGTTTTAGTCCCAGTTTTCAGGAGAGGCAATGTTCCTGAATAGAAATACGGTAAATATTGGTAAATAAATCTTAACATATTATCCCTGAAAGTTCATCAGTTCATAAAAATATTAGTTTAACAGAGTTTGAAGATTAATTAGATCACATCTAAAGCGTGGCTTATTTAGGATGATAAAAGTGCAGTTGAAATATTTCTAAACTTACAGATATGCTGTAAAAAAGTAATGCTGGATCGTTTCTGATAACAAATGACCTCAGGTTTTAGTTTTGTCTTCAGGGTTTCATAGTTCTGCTTAGGATAAAACAAAAAGAAATGGAAATGTAGTGCTCTTGTAGTGAACTTACTGCTACTATCAAGTCTGACACTACTGGAGTGAGTGATTTACATGTTAGCGCTATGTAGAGGTCCGGAGTGATGAGATGAGAAGGACGAATTTATAGCGATGCACTAATTGAGTATCAGTTCACATCACATTAACCAATCAGCAACTGGGTGTGTTTGACGTAGGGTGATGGAGCGCAGCAGAGCTTTTTTGAAGCTTTTTTAAAATCAAGATGGAAGACAGAAAAATGAATTTTGACATAGGACGAAGTAAGGAACGCTCTTTAGATGTTTGTGAGTGTCTAAACTTCCACTATCCTCACTAAGCACTGAGGCTCAGGATCCTGGTTTTGGGATCCCCACAGTTTTGGATCCCGGACAGGCAGAAGTACTACAGGAAGTGAGCATGATCAAGCTGTAGCTCCTGGACTCCCCCCAGTGGGTGCATCTCTGAAGGACATGGTGTACAGATAGAGCAACCTGTGGAGCTAGTTGACCGTTTTTATGGATCTTTCCTTCTATGTTTGTTTTCTATGTCTGCTTCTGTCTCCTTGAACCCCAGTCGGCCTCAGCAGATGATCCGCTCACACTGAGCCTGGTTCTGCTGGAGGTTTATTCCTGTTAAAAGGGAGTTTTTCCTCTCCACTGTCTCTACAAGCATGCTTAGTGTGAGAGATTGCATTCGAATCAATAATTCAATGCCTTCGACTGGTTTTCCTTAGATAGAAAACTTTGAATCAATTAGACTGGATGATCTGGTGAACTGTAAAGTGCCTTGAAATGACGTGTGCTGTTAATTGGTGCTGTATAGATAAACTGAATTGAATTGGACCCACCAGCTACATATTAAATAAGATTACAGCTAAACTGGAGTCCCCAGAACAGTTTAAAAGGTTGCAATAATAGTACATCAGTGTGAATTGTAGACAAAGAGTGGTACCCAGAGTGGCCCTCTGCTGCTGTAGCCATCTGTTTCTAAGAGTAAGGTATCTTACCTTCCTATCTTATAATGAGGGTCTACTTTACAGTGACTCTATGAGCTCCATTTCATACCTTTGACACAAAAACAGTCTCAGAGCTTGTTTGCTCAACTGATTTTTTCCCAGATAGAGCCACCTGTGAAGCTAGTTTACCATAACTTTTTTTTTCAAAAATATTAATAGATCTGTCCTTCTATGTTTGTTTTCTATGTCTGCTTCTTTCTCCTTGAACCCCAGTCGGCCTTGGCAGATGGCCACTTACACTGAGCCTGGTTCTGCTGGAGATTTCTTCCTGTTAAAAAAGAGTTTTTCTTCTCTACTGTCGCTACAAGCATGCTTGGTGTAAGGGATTGCTGAAGCATCAATGAGTTGATGCAATCAACTGGTTTTCCTTAGAAAACTTTGAACCAATCTGAGAGTATGATCTGGTTTTACCGTCTCTGTAAGGAGACTTGAGATGACATGTTGTGAACCGTAACAATAGAATTAAACAGAATTGAATTTTAGAGATTTGTCATCCGCTCATCTTACCCCTAGACTCCACATCCTTTGGCTTTCCTCCACTCGCGTATGCTAACGTACACCCGACAGAGCATCTGAGTAGTTTTGCTAATTAATGAAACCCGTTCCATATTCTCTGTGACTCCTTGGAACGTCACCGGTCGCAAACATGTGCTCTGTTGCATCTCAAATTTTCTGTTCCGCTCCAGTCTGCTTGGCTCGGCCCAGACCTCCCGCATGCCCTCTTTAGACCTCAAAGAACTTTAGTTGTAGGGAAGTCATATTTAAATGTCAAATAATTCTGGCTTAAACATGTATATAAATGTACTCTTTATCAGATTCAGAAAATTTCTCATGTCTTTTCTGTTTTTTTTCATTATTTTCTGCAGGCCAGTTAGTTATACTTCAGCCTGAACACCTAAATTCGGCCAATCATATATCAACGGGCATCTGTCAATCAAGTGTTTTCTGTCATAGCATCTTGATTCATATGTCACATTAGCTGCAAAATATGAATTGCTTCTGAGAAACCAGGCACAACTAACATGCTTGCGAACCTTCCGCCACAACAATCCCGCCCCATTGATAATTGACCAATCACATTCACTTTATTCACTCGTTTAAAGTCGTGCACCAGTAGGGAGAATTTGGAAATGCAACTGTTGGGACAGCCGTTTCCCTACGACTTTAAAGTGAAGCTGTTACCACAGATGCAGTTAATGGTGCTAACATGGACGCTGAGAGGAGGCCTGTGAATGACCTGACACAGACAGGAGCAGAGGATGTGGAATATGAGCTTTGAACAAACCGACTCCTCCACTCTACTTACTGGATTCTTTTTTGGGGATTATATTCTCTTCTAACGTCAGAGATGATTGTTAAAAAAAAAGATCAGCAATTTCTGAAGTACTTAGATTTAGAAATAACAATCGTTTTTTTATCCAATCTGCTCTATATTGCTTTTCTCTTCATTCTAATACTCTGTTTAATTTCCTGAAAGAGGCCTGAACTTATGAAGTTGCAGTGATTGACTGGCTGTTTTGCCGAAATGTTTCTCTAAAAAGTGGTTATGCAGTTTAGATGACTAATTGTTTAGTGGCAGAGCAATGTTTCGCTCAGACTGAAATCAATAATGCGGTGGCTTGGTTGTCAGGCAGAAAAATATGGTGCTTGGTTGTAATTCATCAGCAGATGAAGACAAGGACACTAGATAGAGTTTAGGAATACTTGTTGCCAACAGCTGATTCCAGCTGTCCTTTTAAAACGAAATTGTGCCAAAAACTGTATATTTTTTAGTTTCTAAAAACTTTTTCTGGTCTTATTTGAGCATTTTTTATCAGGATAAAATCAAATAAATTCAATATTCTTGAAAACCAAGACAAATGGGTGAAAAGCAACGCAGCCATATAGAAAATGTAAATCTAGAACATTTCCAATTACAATGGTGAAAGTGTTGAATAATGGTGGAATTACAACTGTACAAATCAGAGTCCATATAAAGGCTGGAATACTGGCAAGACTTTCCTTCTGGCTTATTGTTGGTTTGGTCCATCAGGAGGACAAATGTCTTTACTTTGCCGTGCAGAAGCAATAATTGTTACTTTATAGGTATTTATTTATGGATGTCTCTTGTGAGTCAGACTTTCTGCACATTGTTTTTACAGATGTGTAAAAGTAGAACAGCCCACCAGGTTTTACAACGGTCATCATTTTTGCCTTTAGACATTTCATTCAACTGTTTTCTTTGTAATGTTCTATTAGGTCTTGTGCACAACGGATAAATGATGCTGCTGCTCAGATTTCAAAACTGCATTTACTAGAGCTAGGAATGGTCTCAGTGCCATTTCTGAATGATTTCATTTGGTTTAACAGGCCTGGTAAAAACACAGGATTCTCATATTTGACCACATGCTTTCTGCTGTCTTCAACAAACCTATGAAAAAGTTAGGAGTGGATGTCTGATCACTGTCCTCTGCTGAACTGCTTGGTTTCAGTTAGACCTAGGATATCAGGCCTTAAAGTCGTAAGGAAACAGGTGTTCCAACCATTGCAGTTCGGAATCACCCCAGTGGTGCACAACTTTACCACGAATGAATAAAGTGAATTTGATTGGTTGTTTATCAAGACGGTGGGATTGTTTTGTGGTGGAAAGTTTGCATCGTTGCTTAACCAGTTAGCAACTCTTAGTTCTAGTAGATTCCCAATGGGGAAATTCCATTGGGAATCTACTAGAACTAAGTTGGGTGACTTAGAAAGCATTTACTGTCAAGGAACGCTATGGACAGAGGAAACATGCAAGAGAGGAGGAGAGTTTAGTGTCGGAGGTCGTGGATGAAGGGCCTCCCTCCGTCATCCATTTTTATTTAGAGAAGGAAAGCGGGACGAAGATGTTGTGGAAAGAGGACGCCAGGCAGAAGAAGCTTGGTTTGGTGTAGAAGGCTTCCCAGCGTTTTATGTTTGAGGCCCTTGCCTTGCAACGCTGCCAGTTCTGTTCTAGCTCTACGCCTGCTTTTGAAGACACAGGCGCGTCCATCCCTCGTGAACACTGGGGACGGAACTCAAGTGGGAAAATAAATTATTCATATTTCAAATATTTTTTAATTTTAAGACAGGATGTTTTTATTTTTTTGTCTGATAAAGAGTACTGTTTAAGCCAGAATGATTTGACATCTAAATATAATGTTCCTACTACTTTAAGGCTTGGCTTAAAACTTTCCTTTTTGATACTGCTTCATTTGGTCTCTGGGTGAGTAGGGAGGTAGGTGGAGGAAGAGCTTCAACAGCCAGATTTTAGGTGTCTCGCCTTGGCTCTACCTTTCTTATAGCTCCTCAATAACAGTTAGTGATCCTGAGCTATTTTCTGTTTTTGTGCTTCTACATATGCTGTTGTTTTGTCTGCATTCAGAAGCAGACACTTAAGAGCTATCTAGGTTTTTATGTTTTCAGACATTCCTGTAGTCAGAATTGTAGAGCTCTGTCAGTGACAGACTGCTGCACCCTAAAATGCACCAGGAGGCGTTATCACAGATCATCACGAAGTTTCTACCATGGTCTGTTAAATAACTTACTGCTGCTGTCATTCTGCACATCTCTGATGTTGCTGCTATTTTCAAATATCCATTACTGTAAAATGTCCACAGCTGCATATTGGTTATTTGTTCTCTGTCACTGTCTTGGCTCTGTTAAGTTTTCTACTGATTATTCAGTTTCACTTTGATCCATGTTTTTCTTTGTTTTGTAGTTTTATTGGTTTAATCCGTATTTTGATGTGTTGTCTGGATATATTTGAACTCTTAGGTATTTCTTGATTGCCCTCTGTTGCCCTCTGGTGTTGGTCTTCTTTTCCCTAGCTTCCTTCTAGACTCCTCTGTTCACACCTGCTCCCAATCAGATAATTAGTCCTGTCTTTGTTCAGTCTTCTAAATATATACACGTATCCCTGAGCAGTTCCTCAGTGCTGGTTCTTGGTCTTTTCCGGGCTCCCCAGACGGGTTTTCCCATGAAGTTGTCTGGATTTTGGTCCGATGTTTTGTGTACTTTTGCTTTTTTTTTTGGATTTTTGCCTCAGTTTATTAATTATATCTACACGTACTCTCCTTTGGCTCCTCACGTCTGCATTTGGGTCCTCAAAACCTCAACCAAACCCTGACATTCTCCAGGGTCAGAGTTTTTTATATTGCAAAAATACTTTACAGTACAGTATTTTATTTTATTTATTTATTTTTAACTCTTCACTATTGTGTTGCTCTTATACATTTTTCTAAGGTCCACATTTGTGTGGCCATTTTCTTTTCCACAATCTTTTCGCTGCTGTAAAAACCAGAATTTCCTGATTGTGGTAAAGATTTTCTATTCTATTTTATTTAATGCATCAGAGTCATCAGGAACAATGTTTGCGTCCACTTATTCCTCCAACTGTTTAGCAGTGACAAAGCTAAACTTTTTGTTAGAAAGTAGGTAAATTAATTCAACCTTTTAGTTAGGTCTGCCCACCTTTATAGGGCAATAATTTTAAGACTATGATCTTTAGAACAATCAGATGTTGCTTTTTTAATTTAGGTCAGACCTCCTGGACAAGCTAGAATGTGAATAAGATTTATTGAATGAGGGGGAGGACACATTGACTTCACATGAATAATGCATGTGTGAATGCCTTGAGCACAGGTGAAAACAAAGTGGAGTTTTAAACAAAATCACAACCACTAAAAGAATAATACACCTAGCAGATCCATTTCCCACTGGGTTGGATGGCAGGGAGCTGAAAAAAGGAACAATAATCTGAAGGAGGGGTTTCAATAAAGGCCTAAATCCACATGAGGCTAGGAGTGCTAATAGTTTTAGTCTCAGCGGTTCTGCCGTGTGTGTGTTGGGGGGATTTTATGACAGATCTGGGTAGTAGGTGACGGCTGACTGACAGCTTTTACCGGAGGCTTCCAAAACATCCACGAGTGTTCCACTTATCTGGTTTAAAGACGACGGTTAGCAGGAAAAAACGACTGCATGGGAAATTAAATTTGGTCCCTAAACTGTCTGAGTCATCTGAGGTTTAACCAGCTGTAGGCCACAATATGACTACACAACTCTCATTTTGTTAATGCTTTAAGGCTGTAGACATTAAAGTCTTTCCAGAGGAGCAGATTGACTCAAGAGAAAGTGTTATACTTTGATTATTTTTAATGAACAACAAAACCCACAAACATGCACCTTCATTGTACCTATGGCCTAATTTTTAAGCCAAAAAGTCACTGATCAAAAATGACTTTAAGTTACGTTAAAATAATTTTTAGACTGCACCAGATAATGCCTTAGTTTCAGGCCTACACAATGACATTAATCCCCTTTGCTTGTGGATGTTTGACATAAAAAGCAGCTTCTACAGATACGATTATGCTTCTCTAAAAATAAACTGATCTAAAAGTTAATTAAAATAAATGTATTTACCTTTACTGTGTGAAGCTAAATAAGAAGATATGCCAAGGCCATTAGTATCTTTGCCCTTTAAGTAAGATTACTAGATATTATGTAGTTGAAATAAGGTTATTAAGTTTTTTTTTTGTTTTTTTTTTAAACACAAATCATTTCAATGGATGGTTTATCTTACTTAGCTAATCAAAGCAAGAAAAAATTACATGTATTTTAAGAAGTGACTGATTTTTTAAGAGAATACATATCATTGGTGACAATAGACACTTTAGACAGGGAAGCTTTTGTGAGTAAAAGAACTTCATATGACCAATAAGTTCATGTTTTGTTATATGACATAAGCTTAATAATGTAAAATTTAAATTTAATATTTTTTTCAATTTTTTTTATCTTATATTTGAGTAATAATGAATTTTAGTTTTTATTTATTTAGTCAGTATTTAATACAGTTGGCAAATAGCCTGACAGTATGTCAGAGCGACATACAGTGGGGCAAAAAGTATTTAGTCAGCCACCAATAGTGCAAGTTCTCCCACTCAAAAAAGATGAGAGAGGCCGGTAATTTTCATCATAGATATACCTCAACTATGAGAGACAAAATGAAAAAATCCAGAAAATCACATTGTCTGATTTTTAAAGAATTTATTTGCAAAATATGGTGGAAAATAAGTATTTGGTCAATAACATACCCTCTCTCTCATCTTTTTAAGTGTGAGAGAACTTGCACTATTGGTGGCTGACCAAGTACTTTTTTGCCCCACTGTACCTTCTATCTGTTAGTGATGTTAATGATAGTTTTATATTTCGGCACATTGTTTTACACACAAGTGTTTCATAGATTTGATTATTTTTTAATATATTGACCTAAAATGTTCCTGCTTGTTTTTTTTTCCAGATAAGCCTCATAACATGTAAACATTTTTTTCTTCTTTTAATCAGTTTTTATTAAAAATATATGTTGTTTTTATTATAGCTGGTGGAAAAAAATGTGTAAATATAATTATGTAATTTTTTTTTTTTAACTTACAGTAGCATATTAAAAAATATATTTATTCAGCCCTTCATGTTATGAAAATATTGTCTTCAAGAAAGAAAACCTGACTGTCCTTTTTTAAATTCTCACTGATCAATTAGTAAACCTTAATTTATTCCATTCCTCTTGCATCCTTTACTTTTACGCATGTTCTTTATAAGGACTGTGATGAAAGGAAAGTGGATAAGTAGATTGAGTTTGCTTAGTTAACCTCTATGTTGAAATGTTTTTATAAGAAAATGAGTAAAAGTCCAGTTGCATGTGATTTAACACTGTTGTGGTTTTACTAGTGTTGCTTTCTTACCTCTCCTCCATAAAGGCCTAATTGGTGGAGTTGTAGAGTTTTAAGTCTTCCACCTTAGTAGTGGATCTTTACAGTTCTCCCAGAGGCATCACTGGCCCCAAACCAACGTGTTACTTAAAGTGGATGCCCGTGTCTTATTTTCTGTTTGCCACACTTTCCATTCATGTATCACACACTTCACATTACTCCATGGGATATTAAGACCGACCCTGCCTTATATGTCTACACAACTTTGTGTGGAAGCCAGAAAACCTTCATTTGTTGCTCTGTATTTAAACTATTATCCCTCAAACCTCTTCTAAACCCAAAATCTTTGGTTTCTGACCAAATATATTGTACAAAAACATACTTGTAACCCAAATCATTGGTTGATAAATAACAACTTTCTTTAAAAATTATTAGTCATCATTATATTAATAATGAAAAAAAGCTTCAACCAATGTATTTTATTATTTTTTCTTCAAACACAAACTCATCATTATCATCTTTACTGTTTTTTTTTTATTTCTGAGGATTTTTAAGCCCTGATGTTTGTTGATTTGTTACCCAAATTTAAGGAATCAGCTACCTATTTAACCCTATAATTCCAAAATGTATCATATTTGGATAACATATGTTTTTGTGAAATGTTTTGTGCCTGACACCTTTTGTATAATTTAATGGTAAAACTTTGCTCAAAAATCCTATTGTACACACAATCAGATATATCTGATAACAGAGGGTAGAAGACTACACAAAAAATAATCTTGAGTTATCGCGATAGTAATAAATTATTAATATCAAAAATGTATTTCTGTTTTTTCTTTTTATATTTTGTTAAAAGACCAAATAAGGACTTTAAACCAAAAAAAAAGTAATTTTTCTGTTTTGTTTTATTCTTGGATTGGGCTTTTAAAGGGTCAACTATCAGCCGTTTAGTACTCATGCGCGTTGGTTTGTTTTTGTCTCAATGCTTATAAAATACCTTTGATATCATATTTCTGCCTGTAAAGTTTACAGCAACAAAACTTTGTATTCATACCTGCATTGACAACTATCACTGCGTTCCAAGGTTGTGCAAAGCACCAATGTCCATCCGTAGAAGCTCTTATCATAGAAGCTCTTTGAAGCTGAGCAGTATCTACAGTTGGATCGAAAAAGTGTGTGAAAAACCTCACACACCTAAAAGTGAGATAAAAACTATCAAACTTGTGATGCCTTTAGGATTTCTCCCCCTTTCCTTTGGCTCCCACAGCTGTTAAAGGCGTGAAAGTGGTGGAAAATAGAAAGTGGCTTCTGCTGGAAACAGGCCAGCTGAATCCATCCAGTGACATGTTCACTGTAACGGATCTATACCGACAGATAAATATGTGCTCAAAATAAGGACAGGTGTTTTAATTATGTCTTTGGCAGCAACATGGAACTAGCAGAACAGTCCATAGTTAGAGGTAAAGTAATGTGATGCACATTCGTGGGTAAATAAGAGGTTTTGTTGGAAATCACTGTTCAATCTTAAACCAATAAAGGGTACAGAAGGAAACCCGTAAACTATCATCAAGATTTACAAAGAGATAAAACTAAACCCTGTGAGTTTGCTGCAGAGATTAGGAGATTTTAATTATAAATAACAGATGTTTCTTTTGAAGTAAATCTCAACATGTTATGGTTCTCCCCTTAAGGGACCCTGAATTTTTAGTTTTCAATTAAGTTTTCCCTTTTATGCACATTTCATACACTGTTCAAATTTTTTGCCTTTTTTTAACAGTGTCCTGTCTGGTAATGTGGCAATAATACTGATAACTGTCTTGATGCCAAAAAAGGGCTCAACAGATTTTATTTTCACAAGTGGAGCAGTCCGGCTATCGTCATACGTAGGGTTCTGCTTGATTTATGCATGTAAATAGCTTTATTATAATTATGCAGTGAGTATTACAGATTATATGGGCACTGCAATGCGTTCACTCTAGTGATCTTCACACTCTTCTATTCATTTGACTTCTCCAGATCAGAGTCTGAATACTTTATCTCACTGCAGAGCTGATTCCGACATGGTTTTTGGACGTAGAGTGTGAGCAGGTAGATCGCATCAGAGCGTCGGGTCAGAGCACACTTTAAGGCGTACGGTTTCATTGAAGCTCGCCTTTCTCACAGCGGTTCTTTGAAAATGGCAGAGGGTCGCAAGAGAAAAAGTGTCTACGAAGTGTATGAGAAGAAAGGCCTCAGAAGTGGCATAGATTCAACAAGGTGCTGGAAGCATTCCTCAGGGAGTTT
>JAGKQL010000054.1:32969556-32986113 GCA_018398635.1 Cyprinodon brontotheroides
ATCTGGTGACTGTGGCGCTATTTGAGTACAGTGAACTCACGGCACGCGTTCAAGAAAACTGAAGCCCGGGAGATGATTCCGTGCCTTTATGACATGGCGATTATCCTGCTGGAAAGTAGCCATCAGAAGTTGGGTACATTGTGGTCATAAAGGGATGGACGGCGGTCAGCAACAATACTCAGGTAGGCTGTATGCTGGGTAAACTTATGCTCAATTGGTACCTAAGGGGCCCAAAGAGTGCCAAGCAGTAAATATTCCCCACACCATGACACCACCACCACCAGCCTGAACTGCTGGATACAAGGCAGGATGGATCCATGCTTTCATGTTGTAGACGCCAAATTCTGACCCTACTATCCTAATGTTGCTGCAGAAATGAAATTCATCAGACCAGGCAACGCTTTTCCAATCTTCTATTGTCCAATTCTCTCACATGAGTTCTGTCTCGGTAGTGTAGCCTCAGTTTCCTGTTCTAGCTGAAAGGAGTGGCACCCGTGTGGTCTCTGCCGCTGTAGCCCATCTGCCTCAAAGTTCCACGCACTGCGCGCTCATGCCAGAGATGCTCTTCTGCCCACCTTGGTTGTAACGTGGTGGTTATTTGAGTCACTGTTGCCCTCTATCAGCTCGAACCAGTCTGGCCATTCCCCTCTGACCTCTGGCATCAACAGCGTATTTTCTCGCCTGCCAGAACTGCCGCCACTGGATGTTTTTTCTCTTTCTGACCATTCTCTGTAAACCCTAGAGATGGTTGTCAGCGAAAATCTCAGCAGTGTGATCAGCAGTTTCTGAAATACCCAGACTTCAGCCCTTCTGGCACCAACAATCATGCCACGCTCAAAGTCACCAAATCACCTTTCTTCCCCATACTGATGCTCGGTTTGAACTGCAGGAGATTGTCTGACCATGTCTACATGCCTAGTCGCACGGAGTTGCCGCCATGTGATTGGCTGCTTAGAAATTGGGTGTGTTAACCAGCAGTTGGACAGGTGTACCTAATAAAGTGGCAGATGAGTGTATATCCCAGAATGCTTTATGCTGAGAGCTCTCCTCGCAAAGCATTATGGGATTTCACCATAGGCAGTCAATACCTGACAGCGGCAACTAATAACAAAGATGTTGCAGACACAACGCAATGGAGGAGGAAGAGGTAAATCGACCAACGGGGAGCAAAACGCAGTGATCATCTATCTAAACTGTCAGTTAACTGAGTTCCCTAATAAATCCACTATATAGTCGCCGCTCTAAATAGTGATTGAGGGATTTAGGGGATAGAGCGGATGTTCAGACACAGTAAGTGCATGCAGGGGAGCAGGCTGGAGTTAAGGGGCTTGCTTTGGGAATCAAACTCAGAACCTCTGGGACCCAAGCGCAATGCTTTAACCACTAGTCCATGTTTTGACATCTATTAGCTTGACTGTATGTGTAATCCAGATGTCTCAAAGGGATATTTTTCTTGTCAAAATGAACATTTCAAATATCTAAAATAACATTCTTCCTATTTTTACTAGTATAATTATATTTTTTGCATCCTGAAATTTTATTTTTGCAAGCAAAAATGTATTTAGGATATTTATATGTGCATTTCTGAATAGTAGTAGGAATGTAGTTTTGACCTTATTGTAAAGATAAACAAATCGAACAAAAGAGAGGACAGAGCTTTTAATAAATGTCCCAACGGCCTGCCATAATACCTAGTAATCATACCTAGTAATCTGCTGGCAAACAGTAGAAAATGCATAAGGGAAGCACATAAATGCCACTTAACGGCTGTAAAGAATTAAAATTGTAGGTTTAAAAATTAAGATGGTTTATTTTTTTTATTAATCAAAAAGTCCAAATAGTATTTTTTTATTTTTTTTAGGCTTCATCGCTTGTGATGTCTAAAAGAAGCAAGTTAGGGGATTAAAAACAGACACATTTCTGCCCGTGCATTTCTAATATGGACACATTTCTCTTGTATATTACCGTATTCATTCTTTCTGTCTGAACTGTATCTGTTTTCATTCAGCTCTGTGCGTCTCAAGCGGTTTAGGTTTTACTTTTAGTCCTTCTTCAAAATAAACAATGTATTCCATTTGTTTCAACATTCAGTAATGAGCATGACTCAAAGTTAAACTGTCAGGTAAAAAGATCTTCTCTTTCCTGGAGCAGAAATAATTTGATACTGAGTTAAAAACAGATAATGGTCAGATAATGTTTTTTTTTTTTTTCTTAAAGGATAAAAGTAACATTTCCAATTAGCTCCATGGGAAAGACATCACTAAGGGATTGGATACCACGTTCAAAAGGGTAAATTTAACAATTCTGATGATTGTGCTTTGACAGAAAATGAAAGGTAAAGAGTGAAAGAGCAACTTATCTTCAGGTGCGTGGGGGAATCACTGATGGACGTGATCAGACTGAGCCAGTGAGAGCCGTCTGTTCAGTGTTACAGAGTCCATACAGCTCTCACAGTGCAGATGATAAAGCACATTTTAAAGTTTATATGTGCATAACTAAACAAACCTGCAAGGCTGAAACCCACTTCTTTCAGTCTGAGTTGCTCTTGCAGCTGTTATTTCTGCCTGTAAGAACACAGTGAAACAGCTGTTTCTGTAACGCTCTGCTTTCATACATGCATCTTTTTCCTCCCAATCAGTTGTTTTTACATCAGTGTTTAAAGAGCTGATGAGCAGATTTATAAATTTCCCTTTTGTCACTACAGTACCTGATTCGTCCCAGAAACACGATCCGATGCGCAAAAAGAATAATAACATCCGGATCGCCGAAGACTCTGTAATAACAATACTTAAAAATACTTATTTATTTACTTAAAACTTTAAAGAATGCTAAACTGCGTCATATAGAAAATATTAAAGGCTTTTCTGGAAGAAATTGATATTTTTTACATTCTCTCCATAGTATTGAGTGACGTCATCATCGTGCATGCTCAGAGCAGTCACAGTAATGCTCAAAAGGCTGTTTAAGTGTATTACTTTTTTTCGTCTTTTGAATATGCAATATTTATGCAAATACAAAAAATATTCAATAGGATCACCCTGCCAGAAAAAGACAAAAAAAGTCCAAAAAACGAGGTATTGTGTTCTCGCGTGCTTCCAGGACGGATCGTGCTTCTAGGATGGAAGCACGATCCTTCCAAGATCAAACTTAATAGTAGTATGTACAGGTGTGAAAGTGTACATATTGAGTTTATTGAGTTTTCTTCGACTAAAATGTGAAATGACAAAATTGTGAGAAAAACTAAAAACTTTTATCATCCAAAAGACTGTGAGTAAAACGTTAAAGATAAATTGATTAATTGATAATTTGCATCATTCGGTGTATTTTAAATAACATTGGATTGGATCCCTCGTTTCCTTCACTGTTTCTCTAAGCTTTCCTTCCCCACTTGTTTTCTCTTTTCTTCACCTTAATCATCTTCATTTCTTGTCTTCTAGAACAGTATTCAAGGTACAGAGGTATTTTCTTTTCACTTTCAGTTAGACATATATAAGCCAATGAATAATTCAGCTGATTTCTCTTTTGCTTTAGATATTTTAACATAATGGAGGCAATGCATTGCATTGTTCTGCTCTGAGTTACACAGATTACAGTACGATGACTAACCCCAAACACCATCACGGTTTCTCTAATGGATGAAACGCTCTCAAACATTTTTCCCCGGCCTCCTCCCACCCGATGTTTCCGTCTCCCTCTGTCTGTCTGAAAGGGAATAATGATGCACAGAACAATTTCAAAATATAGAGAAGAATGAGCTCAAAGCGAAAGGCAAAGGGACAGTTGAATATATAAAGAAGCAGACAGTGAGAGGAAACGTTGGATAGAGACAGGCGCCTCATAGAGACAGTCAGGGAGAAGGGGGCAGATAAATACAATGGGAGATGAGAGGAAGAAAAAACATTGACAAGAAGGAAAACAACAGAGTCTAACTTATTATCTCACTCTGACTATCACAGCTAACCAACCCCACTTTAGAATCGACCATGTCTCCGTTGGTCCTGAAGGCACAAATCATTTGATGAGGTCACGTTAAAGAGCACAAAAATAACTGTGTGACAAATTTCTGTATATTAAGCTGCTTCTTTTTAAGTTACAATGAAGTTTAGAAGGTTTTTCTACTTTACCTAAATGCAATTCTGTGTCTGAAAGTAATTTCCAAGGAAAGTGGGGCAATTCAGAATGGTTCACCAAAGACTGTAATTGTAAAAGAGAAAGGGAGAATTTGAATACTGTGCAGAAAAATCATCTGTGTCTGCAGAACGTAGGAGCTCCTGGCATTTTAAAAGCTTAGATGAATTGAAAATTGTGTCAATAAGTAGATGGGGTCCAAAGGGGAATTGGTCCTCTCACCAAAGGAGCACTGAACCAGTTAATGGTTAATGATGCAGACACTTAAAGCTGAGAGACGAAACATACGTATATGTACCAATGATGTACTTAGAACTGTATAATAAGGGAGAAACTGGGAGCCTCCAAGAAAAAAAATATTTCTAAACTGTCCAAAACAACCCCCCTTCCGACATCTGCTTGTTCCTTAGGTTTGACAACGAATTTCTAAAAGTTAAATGGGAGGAAAATCTTTTTGTTATCAGGCTTCTCTGCTGTGCAACCGACTGCCATATTTAGTCAGTGAGGCAGTATTACCCTGTGTCCACACTCTAAGGCAAGGCTTAAAACTTTCCTCTCTGATAAAGCTTTATAGTTAGAGTGGCTCAGGCTATCCTGAGCTACCTCTATAGTTATGCTGCTATAGGCTTAGGCTGCTGGAGGGGCATAGAGGCGAGTTTTCAGCTTCATTCTATCTCTAGTTTCCCATTTTACAGTATTTGTTAGTTAAACCTCGAACTCAATGCTCTCTCTGCTTTTTATCACTTTTTATCTGGTCTGGTTCTGTGTGGCCTTGTCCACTGGAGAAATTTTGGCTGGGCTGCAGTCAACGAACACCTTATTGATGATAGAGTTGGGCCTTTTTTCTGTGTTTAGTCCTGTTTCTTCATAGACATATCTATGAGTTCGGCCTTTACTGATACTTGAGCTTCTCTTTTTCATCCCTTTGACATGAAAACTGACTCAAAGCTCGTCTGATTAACTATTTCTTTCCAAGTCAGAGCCACCTTACATAGAAAACTTTCAACCAATATGACTGGATGACCTTAATAAATTGTCTCTGTAAAGTACCTTGATATGACATGCATTTTGAATTAGTGGAACAAAATTAACTGAACTGAATTGAATTGAATATCAACATCTTCACATTTTGCTCGCAGAGGGGTAGAACCCAGGTCCGTTTGATCAGACCTGCACCAATATACCAGCAATGTCCTGACTCAAACAGAAACACAACATCAAAGTAAAGCACATCCTCTCTGGTGAAAATACAAAGTAAAATCCAGTCTTGGCTGGCTAATAGAGGACGCCACTCCACACCCAATGTCCATGATTAAGATATAAGATTAAGACAAAAAATATCCTTGTATGATTTCATTTTAAATCAAAATGTTAAATATTTTGAAATGTTTTAGATTTGCAAGATAAATATTCAATCTTTAATGACTAGTAAAGCGTCATTCCATTTTTCGTCGGGTTGGTGATGTATTTTCAACCTAGGGTGCAAAAATCTTTGCCAATTGACTCTCATTAAAAGTTGTACATGAGCAGTAGCTCCTCTGCAATACAAAGGTATAGGAGAGCTGACAGGAAGTGTATTTGCTCACCACCTCCCGCCACAGCGCAGACGTTTTACTGGTGATTGACAGGTCGAGTCGCAGGAGTTGGAGACCGATTGGACCGAGAGAGAGAAATGGCGCAAGAACCATCCTTTTCTAGCACCTGGCTTAGCTCCAAGGCTTGGCTAACTGCATGCAGCGAGGCTAATGCTTTATTCTGCTTTCCCTGCCTCCTTTTTCAAACATCAGGATCTGACCCAGCATGGATAAAGACAGGACTGATTTAAAGCTTAAACATTTTTAGTAAAGGCAAAGAAGAATGAACAATCTGGGATTCACATGGAAAATAATATAATATAGTTTACTTTTTATAGATGTTTGTTAATTTGCATAGTTGCTCTTAAATAAAAACATTCTCAGAAAATAAATAGTTTTTATACATTGAAAAAATATAAAGCCGATTAATAGCTCCCCCATTATTAATCTGGAACATTGATTTTTTTTTTTAGATTTGTGACATGATATTGGACCATGCAAAACACAGATTTACCTTCACAAAACCTCAGAAAGATTTATGTACAAAAAGTAAACCTGTACATGAAATTATGTTTTGTTTTCATAATATTTTTTGTTGTTCGCATTCATATGAATATACTGGAGTGATAACTTAGTATATGTTTGATTGGTTTTTAGTATGTGTCTGTTTTGAATATATAGCCCCCACCCGTGGAAAACTCCACCCGCCGCCACTGGTAAAATCTCTGAATTGAAACATAAACCAGTAAGATTTGCCCCATTTAGAAAAACATGTTATGTGTAGCAAGCAGGGCAGACTGGGACATACAACTGGTTTTCCTTAGATAGAAAAACTTTGTATCAATTTGACTGTATGATCTGGTTGAACTGTAAAGTGCCTTTTGAGATGACTTGTGTTGTGAATTTGGCGCTATATAAATAAACTGAATTGAAATCGAAATTAAAACATTTCCATAAACCAGGATGACAGAAAACTGATTTAGCGAAAGACTGGTCCCCCGAGCTTCAAAATAAATATATATGAATGCCACTGTGTTTAGGTACAATTTTCAGAACTAACATCTAGGATGTTAGTGAGGGACAATGCGGAACATGCATGACATCATCTTTATTTTTCCTATTACAGTTATAATCCCTTTTAGTCTTAGTTATGGCTGCATTTTCTTGTCATTAGACATTTCCATATTATTTTGTAAACAATAAAAACATCTTCACTTGTTCTCTTTTAAGAACAGGGTTGGTAATAATGGAGCTCTGCTTTGTATTTAAATTTACAGACGTTTTTTTTGTTGCTTTTTCTTTTTTACTTTTCAAAATCTGACTGATCCAGGCGGTATGACTCAGCTTTTATTTAAGCATAATTTTCACGGCTGAAGGCGTAAATTTACACTGGCTAGAACGCTGCATCTTGACAGGGATGTTGATCTTTTTTATAACGTTTCTACACTTTCAACGTTAATTTTAGGAATCAAACAGTGGAAAACAATTTGTGCTGGATAGGAAGAAGGAAAGGTAGGCCAAGGGTTTGGCTTGAGTTATTAGCAGCACCTTAATGAAGCTATGCATGACATTTAGGTCTGAAAGCAATGGTGAGAAAAATTATATGAAGTCAAAAGAAACCTTAAAAAAAGTCACAGTGACCTTATGATAAATGGTGGCAAACAATTTACATTACCAATCATTGCATAATGGGTGTCTAATTTATTAAATCATAATGCAATTTCTCATGCTCTAGTTTAGGTGCTACTTTCGCCTTGGTGGTCTAACATTCCCATTAGTTTTCATTCTACAGCCAGCATCCATCACTTCGCTTCATCAGTCCCATTCTCCTGACTCACACTAAGAAAAATAATGGAAACTCATTGTTTGGTAATTACTCTATTACATTCGCCTTTGAATGATCTAAAAATGTCTTCATCTATTGCCTCAAATTGTCTCAGACATATCTAATACTTTGAACGTCTGAAACTTTCTCAGTATAAAAAGGTAAATTATTATACGGGGTAAAAGTTTCTTTTCTTTTTATGATGTAAGAAATATGCCGCAAACTCAATCTGCGCTGAGGCAATAAGTGCAGCCAACAAAAATGCGGGGTCCACCATCCCATCGCACACCGATTTATCGCCAGCCACCCGATGTAATCTCCACAAACGGTGGCATACGCTGAACTTATGACACTTTCAATTTGGGTTATACCTTGCATTATTCATACTTTGGTGGTCGAGCAGGCTAACGGCGCCGCGGCAAGCGGCATGCCGTATTATGCCAAATGGTGTCTAATGAAGGGGAACTGGCGTCTTCAAACCTGCGCGAGATGTATTTGATTTTGGGTGACAGCGCTGCTGTTACTCGCGTAAATAAAAAAAAGAATAAATAAAAAGAAAAAGAAAGTTTGCAGTCGCTGCAGGTGTAGTCATCATGTCTGCTAGGAAGTTTTGCATTTGAGTGGCGCCCATGGGTGAGAACGCAGGGAGGATCCATCCCCTCACCTTCTCATATGATGATGCCGCAAAAAATATTAATCCAAATAAGCTGTTTTTCTTAAAATAAGTGCATTCTTTGTTGGATAAAGGAAGTGACCACTGCCAATGGAAGAAAACAATTTACATTTCGAGTTAGTACTGCAATTTGTCTTATTTCAAGTGCATACATAGGTGCAAATTATCTTATTTTAATAGTAAAAAAAACTAATTCCATTGGCTAATCATCTTATTTAGCTAATCAAATTAAGGGTAAATACACTAGATTTATGGATAATTTTTACCTATTTTCTAGATCGTTTTCTGCAGTGTGGGGATCAAGTCTGGAGGAGTACAGACGGTTTCCTCCTGTGAACAGCGGTCAACTAAAACACATCAGATACGTTGATATGCATTCAAGATAAGTTCTTAATAAGTTACTCATAAGTTATGCTCAAATTACTTATAGGGTTTGGATAAGCTGGACGCCACGACTTATGAGTAATTTACAATTAACGTATGTCAACGATCCTATAACTTACCTGTAAGTTATGGCCCACATATGGCATAGCCTGGCATACATCAGGAAATTTTGAGATAGGGAGGGAGGGAAATGAAGGGAATGAAAAACAGTAGAAAAGAAAGTAGAAATCAAAGATAAATAATAAATGAATAAACTTTTTGTAAGGGAGTGAGAAAGGTCTTCACTCGTCTTCACTCAATATATCATCTTTGGTCGGAGGTGCTGATTTTCACATCAGCCTCACCCTCTCATTCTTCTGAGTCAAACTCAGTTTCACCAACTAGGTCTGCTTTCATGATCTCAGATTTATGAACCAGGGCCTCTACAACAACTGTACTAACATGGACTGGGTCCTCTTGGACAATATCAGAATCATAAAGTGGGACCTCTTCAAGGATTGTATTATCACAGACTGCCCCCCCTTGGTCAATATCAGAATCGTAAACTGGGACCTCACTATAAACGTTCAAATCCCCAACCGGAGGCTCTTCAACAATTTCAGAACCACAAAGTGGGACCTCATTTAAAACCTCTTAATTGCAAACTGTGGGCTCGTCAACAATTTCAGAATAAAAAATTGTGGCTTTTTGGCAGTTTTAGACGGATGTCGAGGAAAAGAACCGAAAACTTCCCGAATACGTCTCGACAAGGATACAAGATCAATAGTGCTCTCTGATTCTGGCATTTTCATACTCACCCCACCTTGAGGATTCTCAGACGCTGGAAGGATCTCTGCTGTGGGAACAGATTCTTTGGTTTCGATCTCAGATTCAGAGACCCGAATCATTGTCCACCTTAATATTCACAGATTCACAAACTGAGGAACCTGCATCAATCCTACGCTGACGATCCTGGGCTCTGAGGGCTTGCTGGCAAAGTTTGAGCTGCTCAGACAAATCTATGCATTTTTTCTCAGCTGTAGTACCAATTTCTCATTCTGTTGTTACTGCTGCTGAATACTTTGGAATTAACTCTTTGACAAACTTAAGTTGCTCTTCTAGTTCTTTTGAAAATAATTTTGTTTCCTTCAATTCGGTACACAGTTCCTTCGTTATTTGTTGAATACTTCTCCGCTCCATTAAAATGTTAAGGTGATACATGCCCGTTGCCATTGTTTAAAGTTTATTCTTCGCACAAAACTAAAGGGAGAAATGAGACCAGCATATGTGTATGCAGGGCCACCGCCAGGAACTTGGGGCCCAAAGAAAGACATTGTTATTGCCCCCCCCCAACACCAACACCAAAATGTCTGCAAGGTTTAATACTAAAGGGTGTAATTTACATCATTACATTACATTGTTTGGTCTGACTAAAATAGTAGTTTTAACCAACTAGATGAACTGACAATAATAGATAAATGATGACAGCGACTCTCCTACAAACTCCCACATCTTGAATGAGTAGTGAGGCTGTTTAAACGCCTGTCGAAGTTCTTGCGCTTTCTGAATTACTTCCTGAAGCGGTCACGTGGTATCACGGTAGCGACGCTTCGGATGTTATCAATTTTGGCCCCTCCCCTAAATGAATCAGGCCTCGACATTTACTTCGGGGAAACGCCCCCTCCATTACTCGACACACGCCTCGAAGCCTTGGCTCATCTCATAACGTCACTACTTATTAGGAATAAACCAAAACTTACAGAGATATACAGCTAAATATGTAAAAAATTAGCTGTCGTATTGTTTGTGTCGTATCAATTAAATAAATGAGGTATTTAAACTCTGCATTCACAGAAGAAGTGAAGCGCAGCAGTGTACGGATAAGAAGCTTTCAAAGCAACAAATTAGCTTCAGTTAGGGGAGGAACTGTACCTTGTCTGCAGCAAAAGATTGAAGGCTGAAAAGGAGGAGTAGAGTGAAAAAAGAGAGGAGACAAAGTAGAGAGGAGATGTAGCAGAAAAGAAAATGAGAAACACCACTGTGGTTGCTGATGTGAATCCTCCTCAGGATGAAACAAGACAATAATTAAAAATGTACCGCAGGGTCACAGTGTGACTTTATGTGTGTGAGAGTAAGAGTTTGTGCTGCGTGTGTTTTATATGCCGCCCTTATAGCTTTCAGTGTGTACGTGTGTGTTGAGGTTGATATTGCGGTGCCCATTAAAAGGTGTCCCTGCTGAAATCGGTGCACAGAAGCCTCTGGGTCTATTACTACACCGGTCTAGATGTAGCCAAATACAAACATGCAGACTGCTGCACACATCAGGACACATTTCTGCCTACGGTGTTAACATTGTCAGAGAGACCACTGAACAGCAGGGCATACCCATGCCTGCACGCACTTGTGCAGATACACAGAGACACAGAGGAAGGAAGCCAACTGGGCTCACTGCAGAGGACAACACACACGGTTTAGCACACCAGCAGATAGGAGTTAGATCTATTTATTGTTTATTTCTGTTCAACTTTTGTCCAGTTTTCTTTTTCTTTGGTAAAAATGAGATTCTGAGATGAGCGTGCCGCTGCCTGTCAGACTCTGACCGTCACAGGAAGGATGATTCTCTTTGAAGAGCAGTTGATCACAATAGAGGACACACGTTTAAGATCAAACATAGGTGTAAAAAACTTATTGTTATTCACCTGCTGGATGAGATGAAAGAACTAAAGCTCCGCAGGAATGCAGAGGGGAGAGTGCACACTCACACAGAGGAGGCCAGCTGAGTGTTCAAAGATCCTCCATCCTTCATTTAACTCAGCCAAGAAGCTAAATCCCGGCCAGCTCCGTGGCTGCTGTCCTGTAACCAAACCTGACCTCTGACTTCCCCACAGATCCAGGCAATGACTCCGCTGGGCTTTGTAAAGCAGCTCCTCACCAAGCCTGCAGGAACTATACCAGCTGCTGAGGCGGACTGCATAAGCATTCGCAGTAAGAGCTGAGGGTTAAACGGCTCTAAAAGACCTTAAAGGGATAGTTCTGGGGTTTTTTTTCAGGTTCTTTTGATTTGTTGACCAGGTTAGATAATCATAGAGGCTTATAGTTTATGTTTATTGATGGACCTGGAATCAGACCCGCACTGGATATTTATTCCACAAAAACTAAAGCTGTATTACACAGCAGATCAAAGTAGGAGGTTTATTCTTCTGAGGTCCAAGATCCAGTGCAAATCAGTGCAAATAATAAATAACAATTCAAAAAGAGATCAGAGTGGAATAGCGCTGGGAATAAAGTATGAAGGTTGGCGTTCATTGAAGTCAAAGCTAAAGCTGAACACCGCATTTATAGATCCGCTCTCCATTTCCCCTCAGTTTCCTTCTTCTGGTCAATTCTCTGTACAACTGCTTCCATTTAGCTCATTACTCCGATCATCGTTTCAGCATTCTCCACCTTAGTATTTATTCCTTTTTAGAAAAGGGATTTTCTTTTTCCGTGGTGTTCTGATAGGAAGCTCTGGGGATGATTGATAAGAACTTAGAGTTGCTGTAGTTGAGCTGTTGTTTACTTAATTAATATTGGTTGTTCTTTAACTAGGATAGAGCTGCCGCTCTACTACGAGGTATTTCAGGAGAGTCTATGTTTATTTAATTGTTGCCGTCTAGCTTTCTGATAGTTCCCTCTACTGCCAGCAGATAGTGCCAAGACTGATTATGTTTGCTCATTGCGCCCCAGTGCTGGAGTTCTATTAAGGCTTAAAAAGAACCATCTACACATAATCAGGACAGATGCTGGGTGCATATAACCGTGTTTTCTTAAAGATCAAATGGAGTTTGGTCTCTTTTTGAATAGCCTTTTAGGTGTTTATGCACCTTTAAAGCCATTTAAAGGTGAAATAGTCTGCATTGTTTTCTTGCTTGCCTCAGTAAAGCTTCATCTTTTAGACTTGCTACCCATGTTAACATCATGCTGCTCTGCGCTGCTCCTAATTTCATGAAAATCTCTCTAGTTTTTAAAAGTTGGTTTTGATTTGGTATCAGCATGAGTGGTCAATTGGATATATGCAACTCTATTCCATTCCATAACCAAACAAACCGCTGCTCAAAAACCTTTTAACAGCCACATTCTGGTTAAGATAAAAGCAGTTAAAGCAGCAAACAGAACAAAAGTAACCAATATAACATAAATAAGGCAGCTTCTGTTAGTTACCTCCACTGTAAAGCTTGGTAATAGGCAGCATAAGCTCTGGGGATGCATTTCAGCCACATTTCAAACAAACATTTTGAATTATCGCAGGAAACAAACAGCTTTCTATATCTGCATATTTAAAGTTTTCACACACTGTCTTGATTGATGTTTTCTTCCATTCCTCTGCAGACCTGACGGGCCTTTTTTGCATATCTTCCTCTATATTACCTAGAGACTTCTGCCACCCACTATCTTTATGATCCCATTTTTAGAAGCTACTGGAAAGCGGATGCATAGAGCAGTTTCATTTTGAAAAGGGCATGGTAATTATTGTAATACCACAATACTGTGCTATTCTCTCTCTTAAGAGCTGTTCGTGGATTTATTTATTTTTTTAATCACTTATTGGTTCTAATATTGCTTCAGTTAAAAACTTAATGATTTCCATGATTCCAGCTTTTGTTCATGGTAGATGAGCATGGGGTAAAATAACTATAACTATAAGCAAATGTGTAGGTGTCTTAATTTGTAAATGTAATTGAATAAATGTAAATAGATTTATGATTTGCATTTGTTCCTTTTCAACTCATACATAAAAGTGATCCTGAGCTCTCTATAGTTATGCTGCTATAGGCTTAGGACTTCTGGAGGACATAGGCACCCCCATTTCATCATCTCTGCTTCATTCTATCTCTATTCTCCACTCTCAGAATCTGTTAGTTCAATCTCTAACGTTCTGCTCTCTGCTTTTTCTCATAGTAGTTTTTGCCTCGTCTGTTCCCTGTTTAGCTGCTACTCCATCCTGAAGCTTCTGACTCCTTGAACCCCAGTCGGCCTCATAGCAGATGGTCAGCTCATCACTGAGCCTGGTTCTTCTTTTAGGGTTGAATAATAAAGACACAAAATGTCCTACCCATTATATGGTCCAATCAAAAACAATGTTACTTCAATTAAAAAAGTTGCTTTAAACAAAAAAGACTGAATTTCTATCAATTAAAACATATTCAATCAAAGGAAAGCAGTGTTCAAATGTATTTTTTTTTGAGTCTCAAATATATTTTTGCATTCAAATACCTTCTTTCTTTGATTGAAAATTTATTTTTTGATTGAAGTGAAGATTTTTTTTTAATTGAAAATATATTTTGAATTGAAGAAAACTTTTTTTGATTGAATGATAAAGAAACAAATCTACCTTCATACGTTTGGAGCACAACTTTCAGGTCAAATCAACTGATAAGGAGTGAAACAGTTTAATCAATGGATTTGCACTTTTTATAAAATTAATGATTTCTTATCTGTAAATTTGAGACTTGTGCTCCTAAATTTTTTACTTTTACTTTGAAATTTGTGATTGGTAATTTTGGTATATTTGAGATTTGTACTTATAAATGTGTTATTTGATATTAAAATGTTTAATTTCTATTTTTGGTAAATATGAGACTTATACTCATATTTATACTAAGATTTATACATTATACTTACATTTCAGATTTGTACTTGTAAACTGGAGATTGGTACGCATAAATTTGTGATTTGTAATTGTAAATTTCAGACTCATACTTTTGGTAAATGTGATATTTGTACTCATACATTTTCGATTTTTACTCATAAATCTGTGATTCGTTCTTACATATTTGGGATTTTTTTTTTTTTTTTTTTGTTGCTTATTCCTCAATTTGGGATTAGTACTGATAAATTGGAACTTTTACATGTATGGTTTCAAAAAAGGGACATTTATAATTTGTGCTGGTAACTTTTGGTTCTCCTTGTATTCTAACGGGAACCATCTAATGTCACACGTGTGTATGAGCTGACAGCAAGGAACAGATTTATATGTATTCATAACTACAATTTTAGACAGCTATGCATTTGTTTCTATTGAAAGTTATCTTAATCATAGATGCAGCATTAAGGGAAGGGTGTGATGTATGTGACTGTTTTTCATATCTCATTCCAGCAGGCTAAATGGTTAGTAAGCCTTGGACAAGTCACAGTCAACCACAGGAAAACAGACATAAGCAACCATCAACCCCTTAAGTTGACCAATTAACCTTATATGCATGTTTCTGAGCTGTGGAAAGAAGCCAGAGATTCCTATCAACGACCTTCCAGTTGGAGGGAAAAAAAGGACTAAAGGTTTTTTTTATATAACCAAGCTGAAATGTATGAACGATCATTTGTCCAATGAGACTCCGGGACTAAGATAAGAGAATATATATATTTTTTTACTTACCAGGTGTGATTTCTATCACTGTGTCTTGTCTCTCTGGAGGAAAAAGGACCTTGGGAGGCTGGGTCGTCTGCAGGGCTGAGGGGAAAACACAGAGACACCAAGAGCAAAGCTGATTATTCAGAGAATAACATCCACTTGCCATTTCACAACAATCTTGTTTCAGTTAAAGGGGTCATAGAATGATTCTATAGGGTATCTGGTGCTGGTCCTTAAGGTCTCTGAATAGGGTGTGTAACATTAGTTGGGCTGAAAATGGCATATTTGCTGTTCTATGAGCCCTAATGCAAGCCTGCTTTAAAAGCCCCAGAAAGAAACGACAGGTTTTCTTCCTTTTATGGTATGATCATGGTGAATATTTAGATGAGCTGTGCGTTGATTGGTTGGTTTACAACAAGCCGAAGCTGCTGAGCAAAGAGCGCGCATCATAGCAACAAGCACTCACTCACTGAAACATCAAATTGTTGGACATATGGTCATCCTATTTTTCCGGGAAATGTCCTAGTTTTCATTTACTTAAAAAAATGTTCAGGGGGAATTTCAAAATCGTCCAGGATTTTGGTCGACTACAGTGCAACCCCCCAAGAGCAACCACCTTGCATAGTGTAAAATCCAATATGATTTATCCGACTCGCGGGCATCCATGAACAACTATCTATATAAGGGAGACTCCCTGAACTTCCGTGAGATTTAGGATGTCTGTTAGCGGCCCCCAACCCCCCTCCTCTGGCTGAGGACGGGCGACTCATGGCTCTTTGCTGAGCTGCCCAGCAGTCGACACTTCATACCATACAAACTTACTAAAATCTTTGGGGTGTGTGTGTGAACAGCTATACTACAGAAAGCAAGCATCTACAGCCACTGGGAAAAAATGTGTGGCGCCATTAGAAAACCTGGCCTTTGCTTTACCTGTTCATTGCTGGCCTGCACTTTTACAAGGCCAAGCATAAAAAGACTGGACCTCATCAGCTGTCAGAGTCCACAGCATGTCTTGTTAAGGATTTCTTCCTGTCGATGTACAGACAGACATGCTGACTGCCTTTGTTTTTTTTAGGCCGTCAAGATAAAGAAATTACACCCGAAGCAACTTTCAGTTTGGTTTTGTTTCCCTCTGAAATGCTCTGTGCTGTTCTGTTCAACACCTTTCCCCTTGTCAAGTCCTTTTGTCTGTAAATCATATGATCTATTTCACATTTCAACTCCTCCTAAATGCTGACTGACATAAGCCACTGATAGTAAAACAAAAAAAAAATCTGACAAGAGTGGCGTGTAGTATCAGACATTCCTGAATAAAGATCTAGTGCAATTATTTCCCCTCAAAATTCAACTTAATACTGAATAAATGTAATTTGTAAGACTGGGAAACAGCAGAGGGAAAAAGATGCTAAGTAAATCAACTAAAGGACCATGTGACATCTTCAAACCTGGAGAGGCAGAGGGTGGTAACTTTAATCAGAGGCCCAGCCAAAAGAGCCATGCTAAGTCTAGAGGAGCTCAACAAAGTCGGTAAAAGCTGCTGACTGCTGTTAGCGGCAGGCTTAAAGGAATAGTACACCCAAAACATGATTAGCCTTCATTTTCTACT
>JAGKQL010000054.1:32993049-33081922 GCA_018398635.1 Cyprinodon brontotheroides
TGTGTTAACGAGCAGTTGGACAGGTGTAAAGTGGCCGATGAGTGTATGTGTGATTGCTAAATACAGTCTTTTATGCATAGATATACATGTTTTATGTGTATTATATATGGTATGTTCTGCACTGATTGTTATTTGTATTCCTTTGTAGAACCACAGTAAATCCACCACAAAAACCAGACATCTGCCTCCGGGGACACATTCCATACACCTTGCCGCTCTAACCAGCTAACTCCTGGAGAACACCTCATCTCCTTTTTAATCATTATTTATAATAAAACAATCTGAAGCACCCCCAAAACCACCAGCTGCTGAACATACAAGCAAAAAACAAAATTGGTCTGTAATGGCTTTCTTGGAAGTAATGGACTCACTGGAAACAAATCTCAAATGTAACTGGATGTAAAACCCATTCCCTAACATCAGTTATGTTACTTAACTTTCAAATTAAAATTAATCTTAAAAAAAGAATCTAGCAACTTGAAATATGTTGACATACAATTGCCAGTAAAAATCTTAAGAAGTCTTCAAAGAGGAGTATTTTTGTAAATGCTAAAAGACAGAAGGAGAAAGGAAAGAAAGAAAACAAAAGAAATATCAACATACGTAAATGATGTGTCTAAACCAATCTGGGGGATTCAGTGCTGGGAAAGTGATGACAAAGCTGAGATTATTCCTCACCATGGAGGCAACGGTTGAGCATATTTATCCTCACTGAGGGGGAGTGGAAAACACTGAAGAAATATTAATTTCTTAGCCAAGGGCTGCCGGATTTTCTGTTTGCAAGGGACTGGAAAAATAACATCTGTTTCACAATCACTTATCTGAATGTTCAGAGACAGAAATAGAGTTACAAAAAAAAGCCTGCAGCAAGAGAGAGGTTCTACGAGACGAAGGATGAAGACAAAAAGAAATTATCAAAGTGGGTTTAATAAAAGCATGAGTGGTGACACACTGGGAGCTTTATTGGATCTCCTCTGCTCTGTATAACAACAGCCTAGTTAGGGATATTTATATTTTCTAATCAATGGACTGTAAGAACGTCAGATTAGCTGTAATTGAAAGGTAACTGGCATGAAAAGAGAATTACAAACACTCATAAAACACATTTTCTATGATCACTTTCATTGTATTTATCTTGAGCTGTTTAAAGAAAAGATGGCACTGAGTGGAAATATTATCATGACCATGGACATCTGTTAGAACATTGGACACAGCAAATGGGAACTTCTTGACTATTTAATATAAAGGAAAAGGGCAAACATAAGACAATTGTCTGGACGTTATTTCCAAGTCTGAAAACATTTTGTATCCCATCCAGGAAGCTTTTTCAATTCATGATGGTCGCGCCTAGACGGTCAACTGCCTCCTGGGGTCTAGGAAAAGGGGCAGGGGAACCCAGTACTTAGTGGACTGGGAGGGTTACCGAGCTGAAGAGAGGTCCTGGGTCCCTGCCCGGTTTATGCTTGATAAGGACCTCATTGTGTCCTTCCATAGAGATCATTTTGATCAGTCCAGTGGGGTGTTTGGTATCCGAAATGAGGGGCGGGGGTTTTTTGTCATGATTTTGGTACCATAAGCTGGGTTTTTGTCATGATGCGATGGTTTTACTAGCCCAAATGCAGAACTCACAGACAGAGAGGCAAGGAAAAGTCCAGTATTTTATTGGAACCGGTTGACAGACTTACAGGTTGCACATTCAGACAGGCATGGTGGCACAGGAAACACAACGATCCAGCTCAGAGGGGAGTTCACACTCAGCTTATATAGGGAGCTTCCTTAATCAGCAGATAGAAAACAGCTGTCCATGCTGAGTCCAAGCTCCCCAGGCATGGATCCACGGCGCACTCTGGTGGGCAAAGCCCCGGATCCTAACAGTTTTACCCCTTTCCTCTTAGCTGCTTTGCTCCGCCCCGCACTCATTATCTTTTGGTAGATCTACCTGTTCCTGTTGCTATGTATACCTCCTGTTCCCAGCCTGTCTTTTGTCGACCTTGGACCGGTCTTCTGACCATGGCTGGATTATCCTCCTGGTTCCTCTGTGTGCACTAGCTGCTAAAAGACCCTGCTCCTCTTTCCTCCTGGATCTGTTGCCCCGGCTAAATAACGACCAATGGAGTTCCACTTCTCTGGATTGACCTCCTTGTTCTGGGCACAGACTGAACTTTGCCAGGTTGGTGGCTATCTTGATTATTGTCGTTCCTTGTTTGAGTTTAGAATTCATTGACCTGAGTCTCTACTGCAGAACTTCCAGTGAGCCCGCCGCAGTGGGAGTCTGAATAATGGGTCCAAAGTTCTGTGTCTTCTGACAACTACATGTATTAGCAAAGGGTTTGTGGTTATAAGAACTGGATCAATAATTAGTGGAGGATATTCATCTGGAATGATGAGTCATGATTGCCTTTGCATCTTCCGGAATGGATTGGTGCAGAAGGAATGCTTTGAGGCAGGCAAGCTGGCTGACGCAAACACCTGACTCTATGTCCTACTGGCTCTTGACATTTTGGGTTTTGTAACTTTCCAGATAAGAGTATCTGGTTCTAATTCAGAGTTTTTAGGCAGGAAACAGGCAAAAGAGAAGCAAGCTAACCCTACTTTACAGAGTCCAATCCCACATGGTTATATCAAGACCAAACATCCTTCATATACTACCCAGCAACTCTTCAGCTAGCCCAAGTAGCACCTGGGTCGTGTTTTGGTCGTTGAGGTTTGACTAGTAATTCAGCCTTTTCCTAGTGGGCCAGCACAATTTTGACCCAAAGGTTAAAGCCTTTCATCTCTTAATCTTGGCAATAGGTTTTCCTTGACTTTCACCTGTCTGTCTCCCGCCCTCTTCCCTGTGTTTGTATCCTTATCTAAAGCATGTCATGGGACCGGAAGGATCTAAAGAACATGGTTGTTATGAAGAAAACCAGGAGTGAAATTCACCATGCTGGGAAACAAGATTACCAGTAATTCCCAGGATGTGACGTTTTAGGCCACAACATCACTTAATTTTTGATTTACTGCAGAGGAAATCAAAGACCATCCACCACATGTTACTGTTATTGGGTTCCTTTACCAGGGTGACCAAGTGGACTCACCTCGGTCTCTAGATCCTGTTCCACAGTTCTCCAAACAATGGGTTTGCCTCAATCTTTCAATAGGCTTTTAGAGTTCTCTGACCTAGGGTCCAAGTGGGTTTGCCCCAATGCCTTACTACCATGGGGTGTAGGTCTAACTTAACTCTCTTGCTCTTCAGATCCCTAACAACCTGAGAATGGCAGCTTCTGGCCAGCCTGCTGCAAGAAAGCCTTTGTCCTGTTGCAAAGGACTTCTTTATTGGTTTCTGGGGCCTGCAGCCTGACCTTCAGATTAGCCAATGTTACCCTCCATGCAAGGCTTTCCACGGGTTCTCCTCCCCAAAGCTAAAAAAAATCTGCTTATAGACTGAGGCTGACCTTTAGCATTATATCCTGCTCATCCTTTCAAAGCCCTGCCCACTGAGGTTTGAGTTAATTATTTGTTGAGAATAAATGTGATTTCAAGCTAACATTAAAATGCTGAAAAAGGACTATCAAAGTGCTACTGGGATGGAGACCTTGTGTATATAATCTAATTTTATTAGGATCAAATGGATTTTGGTTTTTTTGATTCAGCATGTATAAAACTATAGACCTTTAAAACACTGAGAACCAGAATAAACATAACTCATTTCTGTCAAGTTCCATTAACTGCTTTCAGGGTCTGCAAATTATGTTGAGCCATATTTCCAAACAGTGAGGCAGAGTTAGGAGAAACATGACTGTGAAGTTTCATATCCTGCCTCCAAGGTGCCAATTTTCACCATGCTGCAGTGAACAGACATGATGGCGATGCTGAAGAAATGAAGTGACAGCTGGATGTTGATCATCCCAACATCCCATTAGCAACAAAACACCTCCCCTCCGGATTCAGTCTGAGTAGATCAGCTCGTAACTCAAGTCTCGCCTCCTGGGCTCTGAGCCTCTGCTGCTTCAGAGCTCCAGAAAAGGTATGTGGAGGACACCATGATGTCTCAGAGGAATGCTGGTGCTTAGCAAGAGAAATATTCTAGGGTGCTCTGGCTCTGTGTGGCTCTTGCTAATTGTCTGCTTCAGAGATTTCACTAGAAAGCAGGTGGAGAGACATAAAGCTTCTCTACGTAAGCATAAGGAGGTCAATATTCAGAACTCAACAAGTTGAGAGACACAAGGATATTTGTAATCACTTGAGTTATATAAATGGTCAAGGTTTCTATTTTTTTCTAAATTAATTAATGTGGGTGTTATCCTGCACCCCTGCCAGTGTCAATGAAAATTTGTATGGACTAATAACAGTGATACAAAACATAACATGGTTGGATTCACTTTTCCTTACCCTGGTAAATATGCAAATGCATAGTGAGTATAGGTCAGATGTTTGTTTTGTTTTTTCATCAAATAGTAAAAGGCCTGTACTAATATAGTGCTTTTTTCAAGTCAGGAGACTTGACCAGAGCACTTTAGACTATATTCTGCCATTCAGCCATTCACAGACTGATGGTGGCAAGCTGCATTGTAGCCACAGCTGTCCCGGGGCTCACTAAAAGAAGAGAGGCTTTCGTACACTGGCGCAACCAGTCCCTCGGATCACCATCAGTGGGCAATAAAGGTAGGGTTGCCAGACATCCTCTTTTTCCCAGATATGTCCTACTTTTCATACCTAAAAGTTGGATAATGGATATTTAAGCTCCGCGGAGTCAGCAGGATCTAGTAAACAGTTGATCCGACTGAGGGACTCCGAATGTCAGCCAATGTCTCTTAGCTGCTCCCTCCTCCCACACGCTGTGGTGCAGTTATGGACCTTCAAAAAGTCTTTGAACCAAAAACTCTTGAGAAACAAAAATTTTATATATATAGGTATATATATATATATATATATATATATTTATTTATATCATTAAATACCATATTTCTGATAATAAAGTTATCCTTTAGATGAAACATGTCAAAAAGATTCATAGAGAGAGAAAGCAAAGTCATGATTTACTTGCAGGTAGGAATAATCAGACCAATTCTTATATGCAAGTGTTCTAAGAAAGTACCTGTGTATGTTTTTTTTTTTTTTAGAATTCCGAGGTTCTGTTCCCCTCTGCCTTAAGTTCTGACATTTTACATTTACTGATCATACTCGTGAAAGAGCGGGATAAAGTCTGACATCATTTTACTGGCTGGTTGGGCAGGTAAAACTTTGCCGTGGCCTAATACACAAGTGGCACAGTGACAAGCCTTTATGGTCCAATGGCTCCTACCCAGTGTTTGTCTTTACTCAGAGGCCAAAGCTGGCTCTAGTGTAACTGAGCCAAACTCATTCACAATCTGGCCAAGGCTAAGAGACTCAATGAACAAGGCTTATTCTTCATTAGCTTGTTTATGTTTGTGGAATAAAACTAACAGCCAATGTTTGTTTGAAGAGAAAATACATCCAGATCCCTAAGATTGTGTCAGTTTGGTTTTTGCAATCTTAACACCTTTTTTTTTGTTGTTGTTGTTGTTAAAAGTCTTGGTCTTTCTAACTATAAACAATTGACCATCTATCCAGATCTATCTATCTATCTATCTATCTATCTATCTATCTATCTATCTATCTATCTATCTATCTATCTATCTATCTATCTATCTATCTATCTATCTATCTATCTATCTATCTATCTATCTATCTATCTTTTCTTTTCTTTCTATCTATCTATCTATCTATCTATCTATCTATCTATCTATCTATCTATCTATCTATCTATCTATCTATCTATCTATCTATCTATCTATCTATCTATCTATCATCTATCTATCTATCTATCTATCTATCTATCTATCTATCTATCTATCTATCTATCTATCTATCTATCTATCTATCTATCTATCTATCTATCTATCCTATATACAGCACTGACATAAAGCTTGAGACTTGGAGTTCATAGATGATAATAAATAGCATACTTATCTATAATATATCACATTTGTGCCTGTAAAACCCTGTAATTATTAAACACTGTACCATTAAATTTGTATCGTCATCTTTGAGGTTTCTCATATACTACTGTAAAAAAAAAAAAACTTTTTTTTTTTCTGAACCCACTAGGTTCCACAACTGTCTTTCTAACTCTACAGTTTAAAGACAGGTGTGCGTTAGTAAATGCTGACAAAGGGCGTGGATTAAGTGTTTAATGCATCATCCAACACACGGAGAAACACACTATATAGTTTACTCTTTCTATTGTAAACATAGATGACATTCCTTTAAACTGATCAAAAGCACTAAGATGATGTGTCTGAAAACCTGGATATTATAATGAGACCCCAAGAGGACTGACCTTTTAACTAAGTCAACATATGGCACGTTCTGTCTCAGTCTGGCTCTCACAGCTGACTGCTAAAGTGTCTGTCTGTCTGTCTGTCTGTCTGTCTGTCTGTCTGTCTCACCCCAAAATAGTTTTCTGTCACCGATAGAGGAATGAAACAGTTTAATCTGGAAACATTTGTTTTGTACATAACGTTTCCAACATAACTAGATGCAGTGACAGAAGCCATTAGCGTAGCTTACTGCCTTATTTTATGAATGAAAAGTCCTAAGTCTCTTCCTAAGCCTCGTATCTGTTGATATGCTTGTGAATAAGTGGACAAGTACAAACAGCACCATTTATGAGGCAATCTGCCAAATGAAGCATACTGCAAATCAGTGTGTGTGTGTCAGAGTGTGTGCACATCTCTTTGATTTGCCCTCGGGGGGATCAAATATCAGCCGATATGCCAAACTGAACATATTGCAGATTAAGGGTAAAGGGAGCAGGGAGATGGCTTGGCAGCAGTCTGACTCCGTTACACTATAAAAACTGATCTGAAAATAAGTTAAAATGTTTTTAAAGTATACTGGCCCCTGATTTGAGCAGGTAAATAAGACGGCCTGCAAATAAAAAGAGTATATTTGGTATTAAAATGATATAATTCATTATTCTGCACTTGAAATAAGAAAACAGAGTTGTTGTTTTTCTTATTTTTTTGTGTAAATATTCTTAATCCATAGGCAAACGTTCTTACTTACCTGCTCAAGTCGACGGAAAATACACTTACTTTTATTAAAAAAATTAAATAATATTTTAGTTTTTGTAGTGCACCACTGACGGGGAAACATATGTTTAGCTCACCCAAGAAGAATGCAGTAAATTATCCCAAAAAAGGAAAAATCATACATACATGTATGAGTTTGATAGAACTGCTAGTCTTTGATTTAAAATGTTCCTAAAAAAAAAACCAATTACTTCAACTTTGGATTAACCAAATGATTTAAAAGAAAATGTGCATAATTTATTGATAATAATATAATTATTTTAGGTCAAAACTCAACTGTCTATCAATGCATGGCAAAGTGTTTGGCTAAATCTGAGCTGAAAGTGATGATTTTTGGGAGGATAATTTATTCCAACTCCCAAACCTAATACAATAATAAATATAAAATAAGATTAATGAGAAGTTTATATTGAGTTATATTAGATACAATTCTTGGTTGTTTAATAGCATTACTAAAAAAAAAATTAAGAGTTTGAAAGGCTGGAGGCTGCATGCAATAATCAAAAAACAAAACTTGTTCAACATCAATGAAAGACTCCAAATGCATCGCTCAGATTATGGCAGCAGCATAAAATCAGGATCCTTCATGATGCGGATCTTTGGTCTGATTGACTCAGTACCAGAGAGGTGGTCATATTGTTGTGACTGATGGCTGTAATATTATTTCACATTGAGCGCCAGATGTAACTGACATCAGAACAGAACAAGCTATTGTTTTAAACTGCTTTAATATTTAAGTTTCAACAAAAAAAATGCTGCTGAGTTGTAAGAGCTGATGCTTGATTCCTAAAATGATGCATTTAGAAAAGGGGCAAATAAAGAGGAATCTAGGGGCCCATGATTGACAGGGGCCTCTAACTGGATTATAACACTGAGGAAATGTTAGGACACTTCGTAATAAACAGATAATCATGCATAGTTCATTAAAATCTCTCTGTCTTCTTTGGAGACTTCACAGAAAGTTCAGTCCAGAATCATTAAAAGGAAAAACTAAGACAAATTAATACTTAAATGTATTTTGAATAAAGGCAACTAAAAATATTAAGATTAAAGATTATATAGGATTATATAGTTTTTTAAGCCCTTTTTTAAGCTCTTTTGTTTTAACCTTTTGCTATTGCTGTAAAAGCACAATTTCCCCATTGTGGGACAATAAAGGGATTTTCTATTCTAATATGCAGATTCAGTTAAAGGTTCTGCCCATTAGAGGCTTACAGCAAATAACTTCATCTAAATTAATATCAGATTCTTTTTAGTGATGCTTTTTTTGTTTTTACAAATATGGGAATGAGAACCAAAAATAGGAATAAAATTAAAATATGACTAAAATATATAGTTGTATGTTAAACTGTCAACATTTTTTGGGGTTGGGGGGAGGGGTTAGGAGGGATTTCGTTCAGGTAAAGTCAAGGCAAAGAACTGACGCTCTGCCTCTATGAGTTTCCACCACTGCTATGGTGGTGGAACAAAGGGACCCCCATTTCATCATTCTGCTTCATTCTATCTCTATTCTTCCACTCTGTAGAATCTATTAGTTCAATCTCTAACGTTCTGCTCTCTCTGCTTTTCTCAAAGTAGCTTCATCTGGTCTGTTCCTGTTTGGCTGTGACTCCATCCTGGAGAGAAATATCAGCTGTGCTGCTGCCATCAACACCTTTGTTTATAGATGTTTGAGATTGGCCTGTTTTCCAGTGTAGTCCTGTTTCTCTGACTGTGACTGGCTGGATGTGCTCTCTTCATCCTCTGACATGGGAGCTGGCTCAGAGCTCGTCTGCCTGGCTGTGTGTTTCCTGGATGGGGCCGCCTTTTACAGCTGCTTTTTGTATCTCTGCTTCTGTCTCCTTGAACCCCAGTCGGCCTCAGCAGATGGTCCGCTCACACTGAGCCTGGATCTGCTGGAGTTTTCTTCCTGTTAAAGGGGAGTTTTTCCTCTCCCCTGTTGCTACAAGCATGCTTAGTGTGAGGGATTGCATTCGAGTCAATGACAATCTGGTGAACTGTAAAATGCCTTGAGATGACGTGTTGTGAATTTGCGCTGTATAAATAAACTGAATTGAAATTGAATTGAATTTCTACAGAATCAGTGTATATAATTCCCACATTGCATGAAGCTGCTTCACAGATTACAGAATGAACATTATATCACTGCAGTAAAACATCACAGATAACATGAGAAACACCAAGATCAGCAGATTATTGGCTAAAAAAAAGCTCCATTTCCACCCGAACCTATCCCAGATGACCCTGTTATTTAAATGCATACGCACACATTTACTGCTAATAGCATATTATCTTAGCTGTGAGCTCTTACTCCTACAGGCTGAACATTTAGTTTTACTATTAATACACTTTAATAGGGGTCAGTGTTAGCGTGTCGAGGGAAAATCCACACACACTCGAGACCATTGCAGATTCTGCTCTCCGATTTAATGGCTTCCACGCACACACTCAGGGTTCTCTGTGGTTAATTCTGTCTTTAGTAGTGACTGAATCAGGTTAAAGAAAGTAATTAACTCATAATGGCCTCAACCACCCTGCCAATTAACACCATTCGCATGTGTGTGAGGCTGTTTGGACTTTCATCTGCACCGAGAGGACGGCGCCTCGCTGAGTGTTTATGAAAACCAATCCTTGTTAGGTTTTTGTGCATAAAGATGCCTTTGTTGTATTTGTGGTCCCATGTGAAGTGCTGTGTGTGAATGAGGTTAAATTAATAGATTTTATAAGAATAATATGGGAGTACTGGGAAATTAGTGTTACAAAATGAAGTGCGTTTGTCTCTTTTCTGTTATTATTTAACACTGTCAAACCAACAGACTTATGGTGATGAGGCTAATGGTAGCTCAAAGAAAGAAGAACAGAAAGCATAAAAAGATGAAGGAAGAAAGTTAAATGGTCACTGAGGAAGGCTTTCTGGCAGTGAAGCTGTCCGTCCCTCCCTGTCAGGGTGGGACAGAGCAGACTGCAGTGAATCACAGCTCTGCTTGCTGCCTGCTGTCACTCACTTTCACAAACACAACAGCTTATTTTCCTGCATGTCAGTCGCAGTGGAGACGGAGAATGAGGCATCCTCGCACTCTGTCCAGGGTTCAGAGGAGAAACATTGGAGCCTTAAGCTGGGCGTACACTGTGCGATTTTTTCAATCGTTGCACGCAGCTACAGCTTAAGATGTATGTGCGGCCCGACGCTCTGATGCCATCTGCCTGCTCACACTGTACATCTAAAGATGAGTAGCGCCATCTCAGCTCTGCAGACTCGTCTATCCGGAAGCCAAATGAGCACAAGAGGAATATGAAGCTCACCAGAGAGAAACGCGCTGCCTGGGCAATTTGTAAAATTTTGTGTTGAAAGCCCTAAAAAGAAAAGGCGACGACGTATTTGGACAAAGGCTGAGCAAACGGGCCTACTACTGTCATGGTCTTGGTTCTGTTATCCTTTACTTTGCTCCATGTTTCCTAGTTTTATTGGTTTAATTCCTATTTTGTTGTAGTTTCTAGATTTATGTTAGTTCTCTGGTTTTCTGTTTTCCTCTGTTGCCCTCTGGTGTGTTCCTTTCCCCTTGGCTCCCTCGATGTCTCCTCACAACTGCTCCTTGTTAGCTCGTTAGCCCTGCCTTTTGTCTCAGTCAGCTACATATATTCTCCCTCTGCAGTCATCCTTGTTGGTTCCTTGTTGTTGCTGTTCACTTTTGCGTCGCTGTTGTCTTTTCACCTCGTCTCTCCCTGGCTCCTTGTGCTTGTTTTCTCCTGATGTCTCCATGGTTCTGGTCTGTGTAACATTTTAAGTTGGATTTTTGGATTTTGCCTCTGTAATTATTGTCTACATTAAACTACAAGAACTCACCTCAGCCTCTCTGCCCCTGCATTTGGGTCCTCTAAACCACAACCAAAACATTGCTACTACAGTCTGTCAATTTAACAGAAAGAACTCCATTTCACTTGAACCTCAACCATGCTTCTGTGTTTACATCTGAGAGGAAGAAAAAGAATCCTTGTTTGCCCACAACGGCCATTTAAACAGTAAAACACAAGGTTTTTCTCTCCACTATCACTGCATGCATGCTCACTGTGAGGGATTGCTGTAAACAATTGTCTCTCTAAAGTACCTTGGGATGACATTTTGTGAATTAATAATTATAATAGAAATAAACTGAACTAATTCCTCAGTGAGCTGAAGGCATTCCTGATTCAGCTCCTCCTACCCTGCATAGTGTTAATACCTTTGTCCCTACCAAAGGTGGAGGTAAAGGAGCTATGAGTCAGAAAAACCTCCAGTTTTCCTCTGCTTCCAGGGTTGTTCTCTATCCTGTCTTAGTCGACTCTGACTCCTGGGAACGAGCACCACAAATGCAGCTTCGCTGGAAGTTAATGTTCCCTTGCAAAAAAACAAAAACATTCAACTGGAAAACAAACCAGACCTGTCCTCTTTTATTCTGGAGAAAACAAAGGACTGTATTTGGTGCGAACACAGCCTTAAACAGAACGGTATGAGCATCACGAGTCACTCTTCAGGTTCTGTTTGTCCACAATTTATGATTCTCAGACCATTTTGGTAATCATCTTCAGAGACTCTCATTTATCGCAGCACAAAGAATAAGTACATTACTGCGTGATTGATAATGTTATAGCTCTAACAATGCGTCTTAGAAATAAATCACATTAGGCTCCACAGTGGCACAGCTGGTAGCAGGGGGACAGAGTCGACCAAAACAACATGAATGGCTAAGTGGTCGCTTCAAACTGTCACTATGGGTGTGTGGAGGCATGGGTCTGTGTCACTATGTTACTTTCTAATTAACTAGTGACCTGAGTAAACCCTGCTTCTCACCAACAAACCCTTCCTGCCACCATAACAGTGTATAAAAAATGGTAACAGTTTATTATCCTGCTTATTTCTTTTTGAAGTCATTTATTGGAATTCAGCCTAAAATGTGACATCAGAAGGCTGCTGGTCACTGATTGGGTGTGCATGGCGTCACTGGTGAGTCATTAGAGAGCCTCCACTAATAGTCACTTAGTGGTAGCAGCAAACAGCAAAATACTAATGAAGAAGCTTCAAATTCTCACTTTGAAAAACAAAGAGTGAGCAGCAGGTTAAGAGAAAAACCTTGAAAGACTCAAACTCATCTGAAAACCCAGAAGAAAAAACTAAACTATATATACCAAATTCCCAAGGAACAGATCTTTTTTTTCCACATTAAAAAAGAAGATTTTCTACTTTCTATTCATTTTTTTAAATTTATATTTCTTTTGGAAGATCTTGAGGTGAGTTTTTATGGATGACATTCTCTTTACCTTAAAGTTGTAGGAAACTCATATTAAATGTCGAATCATTCTGACTTAAAACATGTATATAAATGTACTTTTATCAGACTATATTGTCCCAAAATTCAGAAGATTTCTATTTAATAAAAAATCCTGTCTTTTCGTTATATATCTTATGCAGACCAGTTAGTTATACATCAAATCCTGTACACCTACATTCAGCCAATCATATATCAACGGTCACTGTACAATCAATTTTTGTTCATGCATCTTTGATTCATATGTCGCAGCTAATATATGGAACGGTTGAAATAAGAATAATTTCCTTTCCCATTAAGTTCCGCCCCAGTGTTCACAGGGATGGACGCTCTGTGTCTTCCTGCAGGCGAGCTAACAGAACTGGCAGCGCTATGAGGCAAAGGCTCAAACATGTACGGCTGTAAGTCCTCTACACCAAACCAAGCTTCTGCCGCCCTGGCGTCCTTCTTCCACAACATCTTCATCCCCCCGCTTCTTCCTTCTAAATAAAATGTATGATGGAGGAGACCCATCCACCTGGTCCTCCCACACTAAAACCTCTCCTCCTCTTGCATGCTTCCTCTGTCCATAGCGTTCTTTTGACAGTGTGCAAGTCTTGGTCACCAATTTAGTGTATACTTGGTCCCAATGGAATTTCCCATTGGGAACCTACTAGGCCACTAAGTTGCTAACTGGTTAGCAAGATGCTTCTGACAAACTGGCCTAAAACCAAACTTACTTGGTGCAAACCTTCAGCCACAACAACAACCCCGCCCTGATGATAAAACAACCAAACACATTCACTTTATTCACTCGTGTAAAGTCGTGCACCACTCGAGAATTCGAGCAATGCGACGGTTGAACAGCTGCTTCCCTACTACTTTTAGCCCAGTACCAACCGCTCGGCTGTCCAGAGACCAATCAAAAATGTTGCTAAGCAACATTCATGTCGCACTACAGAAGAAAGTGTCCAGAGAAATCCTGGTGCTTCAGACATAATCTTCACATGTTTATCAGAGAAAATGTGCCTTATAAAATAATAGTGAATGTCAGCGTATGTCTGCTATTACATTTTAAAGGCGTCTACCGATAGCATGGCAATAATGTAGTGCGTTTCCTGGTGTTAACTAAGTCCCTCTGCCTACGCTGCTGTCAATCAATAGCGGTGAGTTAATTAATGACTTAGAGCTATTGAAAATTCTTTCCGAACTCAAACTTGTCTCTTTTTTAACCCCTTTTCCAGAGAACTTTTACATTTACTCAACCTCTTTGTCAGCAAGTCGACAAACAGGCGGCCATTGATGTAGCAACGATTCAGCTACAGCCAGTCTTCTCTCCTGTTTCTTTGTGAGAGTTGCATTGAGTCAGTAAGGCAGTTTCTGTGATTCATTTTCATTTCATTCCATAAACATTTCCTTCTTAACCGTGTTCTGTTAAAGGTAAATGACCAGAGCTGAACTCTGAGAAAAGTTCAGACAGATGGGTGAGTACTAAATGCAGGACGAGTGTTCCCTAACATTTCCTCTGCATCTTTAGTTATAAAATGAGGCTGTTATATTAACGATGATACGCTAGAACAATATCCTGCAGAGTTATGTTGTTGTTTTAATTGTTTAACGTGAATATTACAGAACATCCTCTCAAAGACACACACATACACACACTGAGTCCCTGCATTGCTGGCAGGGGGCATGTATAGTGAACAACTTGAGGAGTTTTTTTTCCCTCCTCTTATTTAGCTGAGGACCCCTAAGGTGACGCACGTGCACACAGAGCCAAATACACACTCGTATTTAGTTATGCCACCTAGGGCTAAACTTCTACATAACATCTGTCCAACATTTATCTGCCCTGACGCAGCCGCTCAGCGAGAGATGGATGAGATGGGGGGAGGAGGGGGAGAGGAAATGAGCAACACAAAAAACAGGGAGGGTGAGAGGGCAAACGAGAAAAGGTGGAGGAAAAATGGTGGAAGGGAAAGAGGGAAGGACAGAAATGAGAGCTGGACGTGTGAATGGAAAAAAAAAGAGGGGTGAGAGGAGAGAAATGATACATGACTCCAAGGAAAAAGGAGAAAAGGAGAAATTATAAAAGGAAGAGAGAAGAAATCTTAAAGTTAAAGTAGCAGTTAAAAGGTTTACCAATTTAAACAGAAAATCCAACAAAAATGTACGATTTCTATGCTGCTGCTTCATTACTCATCAAACCGCACACTGTGGCACACTTACAGCGTTTCGGCTAAGCTTCACTTTATTAAGGAGTTAAATTGGTTCCTTTATCGGAAGAAAAGAGCAAAAAATGTAGAAAACATCTGAAAAATAAAATAAAATCCAGAAATGAAACCTTAAAATGCTCAGTGGGGCAGTGGGTAGCACTGCTGCCTTGCAGCAAGAAGGTTCTGGGTTCGATTCCTGGCGTGGGGTCTTTTTGCATGGAGTTTGCATGTGGATTCTCTCCGGGTACTCTTCCTCCCACAGTCCAAAAACATGACTGTTAGGTTAATTGGCTTCTCTAGAGTCACTGTAGGTGTGAATGGTTGTTTGTTGTTTGTCTGTGTTGCCCTGCGATGGACCGGCAACCTCTTGCCCATTGACTGATGGAGATAGGCACCAGCACCCCTCATGACCCCACTCAGGATACGTGTGCTAGAAAATGGATGGAAACCTTAAAAAACAACTTTAGTTCTTTTATTGTTAAATGTTGTTTCCTCAGATTTTATTATTCAAATTATTGTTTTTTTTTGTCTCAATTTTTTTAAAATGTTATTTAATCAAACCTCATTTTTCAATTTTTCTTTAGATTTTCAATATCCTTTTTAGATAATGTTTTTACATTTTTCATTTAGAGGAAGAAAGCAGGGGTGAAGATGTTGTGGAAGAGGATGCCAGAGGCGGCAGAAGCTTGGTTTGGTGTAGAAGGCTTACACGTTTGAGCCCCCTTGCCTCACAACGCTGCCACTTATATACATGTTTAGGCCAGAATGATTAAACATTTAAATATGGCTTCTCTACGACTTTAAGTGTAGCAGTGACCCCACCAAAGGCAAATAAGCAAATGTCTAATGGTAAGAACACACTGTGCAATACTTGGAAAGACCTATAAAAAAAAAAAAAAACATTTCGATTTAAGAGGCTGGAGATGGCTCACAATGCCTCAGCACATCCTCTGAAAGAGAGAAAGTCGAAGGCTCAAACCGACTAAAGAAAGCCGATCAAGGGGCTGAGACGGAAGGTTAAAGTCTGCAGACATAATAATAACAGACCTTGTGGTGGCAAACTTTTCAAAAAATAACTAAGAAATAATCACATGTTTCAAGAAATGCTTCCATGCGAGGTTTCTGAGAAGGGTTGGCAACACCATGAATTGTGCTTCTTTTTCGTCTGCTTCAACGGAGCTCTTTCACCTCTTTCACCTTTCGATGTGAAACATGAATTTTTTTCTACTTTTTCAAACTCTCAACTGTCCTGCTCGGCCACATTCCTTCCTGACAGTACAATTCCCATATTTAAACCCAGGCTTGGGTTCAAACTTAGGCTGGCTGGTTTTTAAATGGAACCGGAGCATCCATGATTGTTCAACAAGAAAGAAAACGAACCAGGAGATAAAATCCTCTACATCAGAGGAAGAAAACAATGGGAATGATTGAAAACCAACATAAAATTAGAAGCATTTAAAACAAACTTTGCTCTGATTGTCCAGGATCAAAGATATGAAGTCAGCAATCTCTCAAACTCCTATCCACTCCTTATCTACTGGTTATCTAACCTGACTCCGCCAGATGGATTTGCTCTGTATAAACCTTCCGCTGAAGTAATTTTGGGAAGGGGCGAAAATACTGGTTAGCTTGATTGGCCTATGTTGATGATAGAAGGGCCAAATAAAACCAATCAGATCAACGAAGCATATGACGTACTAACAGAGCGTAACGACTAAGAGGAGCCAATTGATAGATCAAACTTGCCTAAAACCAGTCAGGAGAAGAGCAAAAACATCTTTTTCCTCTGAGAAAAGCCTCCAGAGCAGTGTTTTCGCTCTTCTTTCAGTGAAGAAATACTCTGTAATTCCCGATAAAACTTGCTCCGATAGCCACGCTAAGAAACGCTAGTTTCATATCGTGGCTGGCCGCCATGTTCTTTAGACTGAACGGTCATGCGCTTCTCGCTTGCGCCACACCTCAACCCGCCTCGAAGCCAACGCTGATTGGACGCTCGCCGGTGAACGGCTCCAAATTTTCTTTTTAATGGAGAGTCTCCAGACTGATTAGCGTAGTGAAACCTTGAAAGCTCGCGAGATCAGGATGGTCTCACGCGGCTACTGGTTATCCACTGCTTATTCAATGGTTATTGACTGGTTATCCACTGCTTATCTACTGTTTATCTACTGGTTATCCACTACTATTTCACTATTTATCCACTGGTTATCCATTCCTTATTCACTGGTTCACATGTACAATGCTCACAGAATTCAACCGTGTCCCAGTGACAGACAGAAAAACACATAGATCTTATTTACATTGGTGGTGAAATAACTCCTTTTATTCAGGGACAACAGTGCAGTGGATCAGGTCCCACCATTTTGACCTGAAGGGGTCCAGTGTGGTGCGTTTAATCTGCATGAATTATCAAAGAACTGATTTGGTTGGAAGCCCAACCATAGTGAGGTTACATTGTGAGGTTAATGCGTTTAAAATAGTTTGCACTGACCAGTTAGTGTACAATGTTTGTTCCATTAATAAAAACTATCTTCACAATCAGACAGTTTAAAGCAAAAAACAAACAAAAGTGACATGATTCGAGCCCACATGTTCAGAAAACTGCTTCAAGTGCTTAACATAGATATGTTAAGATAGATTTTACTGACTGACGGTAACCTTTGAAGAGTGTTTTCTTCTCCAGAGCGAATGCTAAAAGCAGGCCAGAGGCGAGGCTAGCTCTTTACTCTGACACTTATTAATGCAACACGCTACAACCCCAGATTAAACACACTCTTAACAGCACATGACATGTTGTATATTTAAACAAAGGCCAGTTGGTGAAATGCCACGTTCATGTGTGACTTATTATTTGCATAAGAGCATTTGTATGAAATTACTTCTAACACTGTTGTCTGAAATCCATCATTCAGAATTCCGTTTGTTTTGTGAAGTGTCTGATGAGCGTAATTAAGGCATAAATCTGCTTGTTTTCTCTATTAGATGTGTGGCCGGCGGGTAGAAAACAGCGTGTGTTGCCTTGCACACACACTCACACACCCACACACACTCAGATTATCGCTGACATCTGAATAAATGGTTTTCTCTGCTGCCTGCATCCATCTTGAAACAATTAGAAGCTTCGTACTGTATCATCCGTTTTATTTAAAGTATCATTTCTACAGGCAGCTCTATAAAAAAAGAATTTCCACTTGCAGAGTTTTGTTTTTCAGATTTTGTCCAACTTGTTTGTTTTGAATAATAAATAACTGATTACCTAATATAAGAAAGCCAAGTTTCATAAATGTTGATTTCATTTGTTAATGGATAAAATTGTCAAAAAAAAGTAACCCTCTCCTTAAGCATTTCTTATCAGAAACATTTGAATTCAAGCGCTTTGAGGAAATGGTTACACCAGCTGACCAGCAGTATTTCCCCAACACTGTGGAACAAATGTTTGCCCGCTAGTATTTACAGAATTGCACCAGACGATTTGTAGTCATTAAAAATCCAAATTCAGATTTTTAATACATTAAAAGAAGAGTCTTCCATTAATAACTTTGTTTAAAGATATAGTTTTCTGTTTTTCAGTGTTTAGTCCCGTTTTTCTCCTATGAGTTTAGCTTTTAGTAATACTGGATGTTTCATCCCTTTGACATGAAAATTGGCTCAGAGCTCATTTGCTTGTGTCTTTTTTAGGTAGATCCACCTGTGGAGCTAGTTTACTGTTACCTTTACTATAATAGATAGTTTTTATGGATCAGAGTTTCTATGATCAATTACTATGTCTACTTCTTTCTCCTCGAAGTCCAAGTTAGCCTCAGCTGAAGGCTAACTGTAGCCTGGTTCAGGTTCTGCTGGAGTTTTTTTTCCTGTTAAATTAGTTTTTTGTATTCTTCATGAGCTTTGCTATTGATGTTTGTATGCATGTATACACTCTGTGTTGATGGGATACTTCCTCTTTTGTTGTTGCATTCTTTTTCCTTCTTCTGTGTTATGTCTTGGAGATGTTGAAGATCTTTGTGGAAGACCTTCTGGGAGTTATTCTGCATTTTTTGTATGTTTTTATTCATTTTTTCCCAAAGCCACTTTTATCAAAGTGTCATACCGTACACCCAGTGGGACCTTATGGCAACAGCCTTGATTTTCCACTTGTGAAAGTGAATCTGCTGGGCTGTTATACAGCACAAGTATATAAATTCTCACTGGTATACTGCATTCTCCAGCAGGACATATTAAAAATAAAATCAAATGGGGAGTTTTTGCTCTCCATGGTCTCTACCTGCTCATCCGTGAGGAGCATATCCTGCAAAGTCAATGATTGAGTATTATATCATCTGGTTTTCCTTAAATAGAAATGTTTGACCAATCTGACTGGACACTCCACTTAAATTATTCCTGTAAAGTAAAACCTGATAACTTGTTCTGATTTGCTGCTTTATGAATGAACTAAGCTGAAAAATGATCTTATTGGAGGGAAATGGTTCCTTAAATGCTGGAGATATTCTTATCCTTTTGTGGAGTACGTTTTATAAGACAGACATTCCTGGGAAGCTGTTCAGTGGTTTCGTTGGTAGATTAGTCATCGTGCAATCTAAAGGTTGTGGTTTTGACTCTAGGTTCCCACTTTCACATAGTACAGTTGCCAACTTCTGTATTTGTGTGTGAATTCTTAAATGTTAGTGAGAGCTAACATTTAGCATTCATGTAATGTTGTCCTTATGACTGGAACAACCCTACAAGACAAATAAACTCTTTGACTCTTCCAGGTTCCTCTATCGATGGATAATGACTCTCCTTATGGTTTGCTGCTGTTCCATAAAAGCCAAACCTTTCCTTATAACAGCAAACGTAGAAGGCTGATTCAGGGTCCCAACCCTGAGCCTGGGACAACTGACCGGGTCGTCTTCACCCTGTCGGCAGGCTTGGGCGCAGGCACTGTGAGGGGAGGCGGAGTCATGTGACCAACAGAGAGCGAGAAGTTCACCGATCTCTATGGTGATTGAGGGATTTAGGGATTATAATGTCTGCCTTTAATTCTGTGATAGGTTGGGGTTGATAAACGGAACGGTCTGTAAACTGGATGAATATAAGCCACAGCAAAAAGGTTCCGGGTTCAACTCCTGGCCCAGGGTTTTTCTGAGTTTGCATGTTCTCCCTGAGCATGCGTGGGTTCTCCCCGGATACTCCTGCTTCCTCCTACTGTCCAAAAACATGACTTCTAGGTTAACTGGCATCTTTAAGTTGTCATTAGGTCTGAGTGTGGGTGTGGTTGTTTGTCCTGTTTGTCTCTGTGTTGTCCTGCAATGGACCGGCGAGCTGTGCAAGGTGTTCCCTGCCTTTCGCCCTTAAACAGCTGGAGGTAGGCACCAGCACCCCACGCGGCCCCCGCTTGTGATAAGTGTTACGGTGAATGGATGGATTGAATGTGATCATCTTCCTCCTTACCTGGACAGAGCCCAAGTGCTGATCTGAGTAACCATTTATCTGCCTAATGTTAAGATTTACAGGCTTCCTTTGCTTTACAGACGTCTTTAGAGGATAATTACTAACTATCTAAATATTTTTGGGTAAATATGACCAGAAGGGACTCAGAGGCATCTGACCACCGACGGGATGCAATCTCTTTACAGAATGGTATGGATAATAAGTGTGGATAGAAACAATGATCTCAACTTTCCATAAAAGGCGGTTAATCATGCTTAATTAAGGAGGAAGAGTAATTTTTTGGTTTGGATTTTGAACCAATGTGTTTGCAGTTTAAGATTAAGGTTGAGCATTAGAACCAGGCTACTGGACTGAACAGCAGCCAATAAAAAAGCAGCCTGTGTGGCATTTCTTTCCCTCTTCTGTTCCATCGACTGTGATTACTTGATTTTGCCACTTGAAAGTGAAAATAAATAGTTTAGGTTGGCCTTTTCAGAGAGCATGAAGGCTCTAATTTTCCCTTAGTTTGTAAAGGGCATAGCATTTGAGGTTCTTCACTATTTTTTTCAAACATCTTGTCTCAGATTAAAAGAGGCTGTGATTTTATGTTCCTCTTTTTGAAATACAAGAGCTTCACTGCAACTCCAGATATTTTTTTATGTTATACCACACACTTTCAAAAGGTGTGAAATGAAAGGGTTACAAACCTGGTGGTTAACCAGATTTCAGGGAACAACGTCAAGAAGCCATTTTAGTTTGTATTGACCTTGGAAAAAACACAACAATTTGTAAAGCGATCATTTTAACAACGTCTGACCTGCAAATGCCCTGTGACCAAACAGAACATATAACATATGAAGGCTTAGACCCTGCTTGGAGGGACAGGAGGACCCCTTTTCATCATTCTATCTCTATTCTCTCTATTCTGCAGAATCTGTTAGTTCAATCTCTAACGTTCTGCTCTCTCTGCTGCTTTTCATCGTAGTATCTGGTCATCCTGTTTGGCTGTGACTCCATCCTGGAGAAATATCCCAGCGAAACACACTGCCATCAACACCTTTGTTTTATAGATATTGGAGTGGGGATGTAAAAACTCCTTTGTCAGGACTCCTGTTTTTGTGTTTTTGTTTCTGTGTTTGTCTCCCTTCATCCACCAGGAGGCGCCTGGTTCTGGTCCGCCCTCCTCACACACTCCATGCTGATGGTTTCCTGCGTTAAACAGAGTGTTTTTAAGCTGCTGACTGCCACTACGAGGCAGAGTGTTTGCCATTTTAGGGTACTCTACTCTAGCCAAGCTGAGTTTGCTGAGTCAAGATGAGTTTTTGTCAACCTGAGGTTTAACTTTGTTTTTGTCTTTTGCCTCTACGGCTTGGGGACGTCATCCTGCAAACTGGTTTTCTCGGACCTTCTCCACTCCCCTGGAAGGATCAACTGAGCTTCAAACTGAGCTGGGATTCAAACAGGAGGTTTGGATCCACTTTCCCCAAGAGATTGTTTGAGCTTCTCACTGAGAAGGGATTATTCTCCACAACGACCCGTTCAAGTACCGTAGGAAATCTGAGTGGCTGTCAGTGTCTCAGTTGTCCAACTATCAACCGCATTCTGGGTAAAACCTGTTCCGCCCTCCACCAAATCAGACCAACACTGGAACCACGGCGCACAGACAGGAGTCAAGAACACAAAAACTTCACTGGAAACATGAGTCGGCAACCAAAACCTCTTCTGCAAGTTTCACGAGTCCCCACTGAGCCTGAACTAACCACTGTGTCTTACCCTCACTTTGAAGTTCCGGTTGAGCAGTGTTCAGAGCAACACTTCTCCCCCTGTTTACTTCTTCAATAAAACCCGTTAAACCTTTTTCCTTGTCTCTCTGTTCGGTTTTCTGCATTTTTGGGTCAGAACTTTGAAACATCATGACACCTTTAACAGGAAGAAACCTTCAGCAGAACCAGGCTCAGTGTGAGCGGCTATCTGCTGAGGCTGACTGGAGTTCAAGGAGACAGAAGCAGACAGAAAAAGAAACAGAGATACAAAAGGAAACTGTCAACCAGCTCCACAAGTCCAGGAAACACACAGCCAGGTAGGCGAGCTCCGAGCCAGCTCCCATGTCCAGGAAGGATGAAGAGAGCACATCCAGCCAGTCACAGTCAGAGAAACAGGACTACACTGGAAACAGGCCATCTATAAGATTTCTTTTTTTCATCTTACAGTCCAGATCTTAAGAAATCCAGTCTCTTCCTTTCCTTTGCTTTTGCCTGCAGGAATAATGGAAGAGGAAAACTGGGACTTAATACATGGACATAACTTCATACAAGAAACAGACTCCATTTCAACTAAACCCCAAATAGATGAAAGAACATTTCGACTGGGAAATGATCCACGTGTCGATTCTTTAAAAGGTGATGTAGCGTATTACTCTGCAATGAGGAGTTATCTGACCGGATGGCTTTCTGTGAGCCTGAGGCTTTAGAAAATCATTCAGGGACAATATAAAAGCTCCTGGTTTGGAAACATAACATTTTCACCCCTGCTGAAATAATGAGATTACATAGTGTGTCCGCTGGGAGGATGGATACAGCGTCTTGTTGATTCAGATGTGATTTGGCTTCACTAGCCATGTGTTCACTTGCTCTTTTTATGGAAACATCTTTAAGTATTCATGAGAAGTTTTGTGCAGATCCAGTTGTTAGCTCATATTACTTCCTTTGAGATCTCACATTAGTGTTAACATTTTTCAGATGACAATGAGGCCGACTGCACAGACAGCAGTAAAAAAGGGTAATCCATGACCTTCTGATAACCCCTTCAAAACAGCTTCCTTTTTCATTATTCAAGCCAACTTTTTTTAGTTATGATTCATATTATTACATAGAATGTAAAATGATGGCATATTTCACAAACAAATGATCATAAAAGGGGGAAAAAAAGCTTTGAATGAACGCAGCATTTTATGTCTTTTGATGGGAGACAAATGAATAATTGTTTTGCTCTGGCAGATACACAGCGCTCTTTGTCCAGGCTGCATTGGGTGGATTGTTCATCAAGGCTCAAACATATTCGCGTTGATTGCGTTGACAGTCTTATTGAATAGATGTCAACGGTTTTCGCCGCCTGATTGTAGGACAGTGATAGAAAACAACACGCCAACAAGTTTGTTTATACATTACTGCGTAAACCTGTATGCCTCTGCTTTGTTCTGTTTTTCCTCCCATTTGGATTTCTACCTTGACCTGAGAGGTGTGGGTCGATAAACTCCTGATGGGAGGGACACGAATTCCTTGATTCAGCTTGATTCACTGCGTCTCTCCATGCACAAGCAGCAGAAATGAAAGCCAACCCTTTTGTGTGTGGGTGGAGAACATGTTATCCATACAACAGACTTAATTAAAGTAAATATTTCTAATGCAAACACCTGATTAGCCAAACAAACACTCCAGCATGGCCCATTTATCAATGAATTTCCATTTATTTAAACGCCACTGACCTTTCCGTTGGTAGCGACAGCATAAAGAATGACAGCCAGAGTAGGAATGATAATAGAAAAAAGAAACGCTGTTTACTAGAATATCTGATTAAATATTTTCACAAATTTACTGCTTTAATTGCACAGCTAAACATAAAGCGAATAATTTATTAGAATCCATTGGTATTTTTTGTTCAGCTTAAATCAGGTGTGAACAAAGTGAGGCCTGGGGGCCATTTGTGGCCCTTAGGCGGAATAGTCTGGTCCCTGAACACAACCATAAACACAAACGATGCATGTTTGGCCTGAAGCACAGCCTTTTGATGAAGGGGGAGTTTTTATTTTTTTGTTTAAATCTTACAAAAAGAGGTTTATTTTTCTTTTAAAGGTACATAGTCATGTTATTTGATTTTAAAATTCGTACAGCAGTAAATCAGTCTGGTCCCACACTTGAAACGGGTGGACCCATGACTTTAAAGTCGTAGGGAAATCATATTTAAATGTCCAATCATTCGGGCTTAAACATGTATATAAATGTACTCTTTCTCAGATGATATTGTCCCACAATTAGGAAAATTTATATTTAAAAAATCCTACTTGTGGAGCCTTTCCAAGAATTTATAACCACGCCTCACCCGTGAAAGCTGCAAAATAGATACCAGCAGCACCCCTCGCCACTTGCTTGGGATAAAGCGTGTCAGAATATATATGGATAGATGGATGGAAAAAGTCCTGTCTTAAAATCTGTTTTTTTTCACCGTTATCTTATGGAGGCCAGTTAGTTATACGTCAACCTGAAGCAACTAAATTCAGCCAATCATATATCAGCGGTCATCCTGTCAATCAAATGTTTTTCGGTCACTAACATCTTGATTCATATGTCACAGCTAATACTTCCGCAACAGTTGAAATAAGAGGTATTTCCTTTCCCATTGAGTTCCGTCCCAGTGTTCACTTGAGGGGGATGGACGTCTGTGTGTCTTCAACAGAAGCGTGGGAAACTGGCGCAGAACTGGCAGCGTTGGCCAGGGAGGCAAGGAGCGCTCAAACATGCGAGCTGGAAGCGCTACACCAAACCAAGAAGCTTCTGCCGCCCTGGCGTCCTCTTCCCACCAACATCTTCGTCCCCACTTTCCCTCCTCTAAATAAAAAATGTATGATGGAGGAGAGTCATTCCACGACCTCCGACACTAAACTCTCCTCTCCTCTTGCATGTTTCCTCTGTTCATAGCGTTCCTTGACAGTGTGGGTTTCACAAGTCATCAATTTGAAAGTGCTACACTTGTGAGATTGATAGATTTCCCGGTGGGAACCTGCACTAACACTAAGTTGCTAACTGGTTAACAGAATGTTTACGAGGCGGCCACAATCAAAAAGGCTTGCAAAACCTTCCACCACAACAATCCACGCCCCCTTGATAGAGCGACCAATCACATTGCCCACTTTTATTCACTTTAAAACTTTCAAATCATTACAGCATGGTTGGCTTGGTCAGGACGTATTTAGTAGCTGCAACCATGGCCACCATCTGTTCTTTTTGTCAGTACAGCAGTAATACAAGTAGATGGCGCCAAGTCTGTTTATGTCAGCTCATTGTACCTGATGCTGGAATTATATTTAGGCTCAAAAATGAATATGAAAACATTATCAGGACGTAAGCTTGGAGTGTATAATCATTTAAATATTACTTAAATATTCATGTTTGATTTCTTTTTAATTTTATTTCCTGGGGAAGTTTATTTATGTTGCATATTTCAATAGCAAGGCAAGTCAAATTATTTGATTTTAGAAAAAAAAACATAATAGGAGAAGTACTTTGCAGTGGCATTAAGGTAATTAAGCAATTAGTGAAGAGGAATTATTAAAGAGAATAGAAAAATAATTATTTGAATAAAATGATTGAACAAAAAATATAATGTAAAATGACTGAGAAAAAGAAATTAAACAGTTCTGATAAACTAAAATGCTTAAATTGAATTATGTTTTTGTGGAGCAGCTTAAGAAATATAAACAAAAATATATTTTTTTAAATAACATTTTGTGAGGGCTTTCCATCTAATGATTTAATGAAAGGGGTAAAATGGATTGGCTGAAAGGAACAATAAATGGACTAAGCGTAACAGCTAAGGTAAACAAACCTCCCAGGCTGCTGCACTTAGATGTTTTATTTAAGACTTTTATGTTGAATGTGAAGCGGTTCTTTAGTGTTGAGTAACATTTTCAGTAGTGCATGATAAAATGTTACTTCCTTGATCAGATTATTGAGCTTTGCAGGTGGCAATGAATTTTTTGTCTGACCATTTCTGATCCTCTCGGACCAGAGTTTCTTTCCTGGTCAGGACCAAACAAGCGGACCAAGATCCGCTTTTGAGGTGGTCTGGGTCCCCTTCCAAACGGACACTGGTAGAGTTCACTACAGGCATCAATACAAACCTGCCGCAAGGGAAACCACATGAAGACAGATTACCTGTCTTTGGTCTTTTTAGCCCATCGTAGAAGTAAAAGTAGAATCAAATGATCTGCTCTGCGGTCTGTTGCTGCCAGAAAGCGCTGGATCTTACTGGACTTAAAGGACCCATTCTGTTACACGTTACCAAATGGAAGTTCATTCTCTGCCTTGCTGTAAACATTTCTAACCAATGGTAGCAAAGATCACATGGCTTAGCTGTTACTTATAGCAGGGGTCTTCAAAGTTTTCCATTTCAAGGACCCCCAAACTGATGGCGAGATGACCCCCTAATTATATATATTATATGAAACTGTGTTATATCAAACTGGTCCTATAGTCACTCTATTACATATGGAGTAATGTATCCAAAGTAATTCCTCCCTGGGATTATTAACGTATTTCTGATTCCGATTCCTCGTTGATGGGACAGGTAAGGCAAGGCAAGGCAAGGCAAGGCAAAGCAAATTTATTTGTATAGCACAATTTAGTACAAAGACAATGCAAAGTGCTTAACATGATTAAAATATAGGAAAATAAAACAGAATCAAAGCAAGTAGGAAAAATGAATAAATAAATAAATAAAATAAAATAAAAAAATGCAGAAACAAAAAAGAATATTAAAACAGTTGGACTAAAAAATTGAACTAAAGATGTTTCAGTTGAACTGTTTAACTAGAACAGTTTAAGGCAATCCTAAACAAATGTTTTTTTAGTCTTGATTTAAAGGAACTCAGGCTTTCTGCACTTTTACAGTTTTCTGGAAGTTTGTTCCAGATAAGTGGAGCATAGGAACTAAATGCTGCTTCTCCAATGTTTAGTTCTGGTTTAGAATTTGTTGTGAAATGAAACGGTGCCCAGCTTGAGAAAGAGCTCCTGTGTATTCGCTGAATATGTGCATTGATCATGTGTGTTCTAGAAGGGGGCCAGTGCCACTGTAGGTCATATCCTTGCCCCTGTTGTGGCCCCTCTACTGAAGAAATAATAATCAAGGAAATTCTAATGATGATGTGCGCTGGTACAGAAATAGTTACTGATAGGTCCTTTGGATCTATAACATTTTTTTCTTTACAAATTATTTAAAAACAATAAGGCGATAGCTTCAGTGGTATTGAGATAGGATCCCAGTTTTCATCTGCTAAATGTTGTTTTCAAAGCTCTAACTGTTACGGCTGAATTTTTCAGATTTCATAAGAAAACAGTCATTTTTAACTTAAATTAAGGAATAAAAATTATGTAAAATTTCTAAATTATGAATGTATATTGACCTATTAAAACGATTGAATAGATAATTAAACCTAATTGAACAGAAATTTCATTTGAATCCCTTGCCCTGCTTTTTATTTCCTAGCTTTTCTGTGCCCCCATGATAACACTCTGGCCCCCCGGTACATTTGGTCTGCAGAGCATGCATTTGACACTGATGACTGAAAAGACATCTTCTGCCTCAAAATTTTATCCTGTTTACTACAATTGTGTTGGTCATGTTGTGGATTTAAAAGAAACAGGCATTTCATTGAGTGGAAAAAATTTGCAGGGAGGAATATAAAATAATTCTAATCAACCAAAACTTTTGTACCTCCATGGACTCCCCAGGGGTCGCAGATCAAGAACTCCGACTTATAGTCTACTTAAAAAAGGTACTATGGGAGACAACCCTAGAAGAAAAACAATTTTGTCTGTTTTTTGGTCTGCGCAAACAAGAAGTCCAAGGGAGCTTTTGGTCTGAACTCTCACCTTTGTCAGGGGATTTTGGTGTTGGATTGAGGGACCCAAGCAGAGGCAGTAAGGCGAGAGGTGAATTTGGGTGGGTTTAATGAGGTTCACAGGGAACTGAGGGCGGGAGTCAAAATACAGTAGAAGCAGCAAAACAAACCGGGGCAAGGAGACATCCGGGAAGCCAAATGGGGTGGGGAGCCGCGAGGGTAAGCAGACCAGAGCGTTAGATGAGGTCCGGCAGGGAGCTGAAGGGAGGGAAGCTACTCAGGGACAGAGACAAAGGATACTTGAGGGGATTGAAAACGGGTAGGGGCAAGAACAGAAAACAGAGCTAGGAAAGAGAGGACACAAGAGGGCAGCAGAGGACACAAATGGAAAACCAAGACTGCTTGACAACCTTTGTTTTTTCAGGGTGAGAGTCACTCTCTTTGTTTTGGTGTATGCTGGGACCCATTAGGAAGCTGAAAGGCTAAATCCTCTTTATCTTTTTATCAAACATGTAGAAGATCAGGGACTAAACTGGTTTGTATTTTAAGTTAATTAAAACCTCTTCAAATTTTCTGGATAACCCAGTTCTATTGGAGGACAAGTGATGTCAGAGTACAGCAGCCACAGTGGTTGATATGTTGCTCTTTTTGTGTGCAGTTCTTATTTAATGACAAACATAGAATTAGGAAATGTAGCCAAAAGGTAAAAGCTTGGTTGAAAGCAGTGGTCACTTATTCAACTTCACTTTTTTTGTTGTTTTTTGTAGCTGTTAGAAATAATGTTTAACAATCATATAAGGAATTTTTAAATCCTTAAACGCCTAGGTTGTTAATCTAGTCTACTAATTATAGGTCTAGGGGAAAATTTACTTTAAGAAATAATAATTAATTTAGAATTTCAAATGTTTATAATCTAAATAATAGATATTATAAATAACATAGATTAGATAAATCTATATTTAATACTTTAAAGAGTATCTTATTTTTCGGTTTCTTAGACAGAGTCAACATTTCTTAGGTTTTGATATATAGTATAGATATATCTACAAATTATGTACAGCTAATAATTTCTTAAATTTTGTGTACAGCTGTAAATTCTATTTTAATTGTGCAAGTTGCAAAATTACAAGAATACCCAAAATGACAAAATTACAATTACAAAAATAAATATATAAATCTATAAAAAAATATATATCCCACAAACCTAAAGCTATTAGCCCTAAAATTTGGTATTGATGGCGTAACACAGTGAAAAAGCGGTATATGTTCTGAAAGTTATTGTTCTCATCATGCTTTGCAAAAAAAAAGACCTACAGCAAGCCCTAATGGTTATATGGAAACAGTGGGAGGACACAAGATACCTCTGTTTGGTACCAAATGTGTTATATCACTATCCCACCTGAAAAAAATTACCAACAGAATATATATAGAAGAATGTCACAAAAGCTTTGACAAATCTATCTTGAACCTGAGCTATTTTTTAGATTGTGTCAAGATAAACTTATGTTGTTGAATCCACCTTCAACAGCACTCCATTCTCTTGGCTAAAGTACATCCCACGCTGTGTATCTGCTGTTCATCTAAATCCATCTCTGTCTAGACTGGCGAGGAAGCGAGAAGGGATGAAGGAAAAGGGAGAGCAAAATGAACAGAAGCGGTGAAGGGAGCAAATAGAGGAGGAGGAGAGGCAGACGGTCTACGTCTATGTCTCTCTTTCTGGTTTAATGATTTATATTATGAGGGTCCTTGTCCTGAAAAAAAAATGGCGTCCTACTCACTGTAACAATGTGTTGTGAGTCATTCAACAGCCTGCTAAACAACTTGCTCTAAATAAGCAGAAAGGCAAAGAGAAAAGAGAGGCAGACGATGAGAAAGCGATGGCAGATTTATTAAAACAACAACAACAACATGGTTTGAGTCATGCACGTATCAAGTGAATAACACTTGATGTGCAAGTGGTGTGAAAAACACAAATTCAGACCACAAGCAAACTCGTTAGAACCATTTCACAGTTTAGCGCTGCTGATGGTAAATCATGACAGCAATCTGTGAAATTGTGCAGTAAATGCCTGGTCTGCTTCTTCATGACTGATTAGAAACAGAAAAGTATTGTTTGGTACGGGCAGAGTGAACCGACTTAGCTTCAAAACAAAGAAGAAAAAGTTGAAATCCTTAAAATGACAAGGTTGATACTTTAATATGTTTTAAACACTATGCTAAAATATAAAGCAGAAAATTTACACATCATACAGTAATTTTGATCCTGTAAATAAAATCCAGGAAATCAATTGCTTGAAGTCACCGTAACCCAAAATAAATCCAACAAACTAGAATATTATGTCCAAATCCAGCTGTCCTTTTTACCATACAGTATCACTGAGCAAATAGCAGTTTAATGCAGTGTTAGGTTATAAAGCACTATAAAGAGATTTTAACATCTCAGGGTAATACATCCATATTCTGCTGACAGAAAGAATTTGGTGCAACTCTAAATCTACCGAGACATGGCTGTCAACCTAAACTGACAGGCTGCGCAAAGAGAGCATTGAATAGAGAGCAGTAAGGGGCCTAAGATACATCTAGAGCAGTGTTTTCCAACCCTGGTCTTTAAGGCACACCCCACACCATTGTGGACCTACTTCCAAACCGGTCATGATGTTGCAGGCAGCAGATTGCTCCCCACTTGGTCTCCAGACTCTCTCCCGTCTGTCACATGTAGCAAGTATTAACCTATTTTCACCTGTGAAAAGCACAGGGCGCCAATGGAGAATTTGCCACTACTGGTATTCTCTTGCAAATGCCAAGCATCCTGCATGTTGTTGGGCTGTGAGCCCAACCCCAATCTGAGGACTTCTGGCCCTCATACCATCCTCATGGAGTTGGGTTCTGGCCATGTGTGCAGACACATGCACATGTGTGGCCTGTTGGAGGTCATTTTCAGGGATTCTCCTGTTCCTCCTTGCACAAAGGTGGAGGTATCGGTCCTGGTGCTGGGTTGTTGCCTTCCTACAGCCTTATCTACATCCCCTGGTCTCATTGCATGCCTCCTGGTAGCGCCTCCAGCCTCTGGACACTACACTGAAAGACACCGCAAACTGTCATGCCACAGCTCACACTGATGTGCTACTCTAGATGAGCTGCACTGCTTAAGAAACTTGTCTGGATTGTGGAATCTGTCTCTACCACGAGTCTGAAAGCACCACCAACACTCAAAAGTGACCAAAACGTCACCAAGGAAGCATAGATACTGAGAAGGTGTCTGTCGTCCCCACCTGCAGAACCACTACTTTATTGACTGTGTCTTGCTAACTGCCAAGATTTTCCACCTGCTTTCTATGGCATTTGCACAACAGCATGTGGAATTGATTGTCAATCAGTTTTGCTTCCTAATAGGACGGTTTTACCTAATTGAATTTATATTGTGTTGTTTTAGTGTAGTGTATACAGATATCCAAGACAAACTTATTTTTGGAGGACAAAGATTAGCTTTTTAGTTTAATATTATATAATAATTTATAATTTATTTATAATTGTACTTATCAAAGCTGTTTTAATTGTTTATTGTTGTTCCTGCACTACAGGTTAAATTGCTGCCTGAAGTTTAAACCGAAAAGTATAAAAAAGATACATAAACTGCATACTAGTCGACTGTATTACTGTTAGTAACAACAGATGATGCACACCAATTGGAAACTGTAAAGAGCACTGCCAGTGCTGCAATGAGTTTATAGTAGGTGAGCGAATGATTTGATCATCAGACTGCTGATAGTGGCACTAGATATAAATGGCAGAAATAGGAGGCCTTAAAATCTAATTTAACTTAGGGCCCAATGGAGGCTTGGGCCCTTGGTCTGTGTTGGGCTGCGCTACAATGAAAAGGTTTAGAAACAAGAGTATTCAGTGATGGGAATTACCCCAATAAACTATGATAGGACAGTTTTCTCAGACACCCTGGTCAATCTGCTTTGTTGTATGACCTATCAACATTTTCCATGGTGTTTTAGAGCTAAAGAGTTGAACTAAAACATTTCTATTAATCTTTTTACTCACAATTAATGGCCAGACATTAGTGTTGACATTTACTGTAGTACCTGGGTTAGAAAAAAAATAATTTGCAAGCAGTACACTCCACCCACAGGGGTCTAGTTTAGTCAAAAGCAAAAGGGAGAGAAAAGAAAAAAACTGGAAAACTGATGAGTCAAATTAACAGAAAGCACTTTTATTCATTTAATTAATAAGCTTCTCATTAATCTCATTCTAGTCAAAACCTAATTTCTCATTCCATGGATCCAGACAGTGGGCAGGGAGCAGACAAAGGCTGGTGTCTGAGCACTTGCCATGAGCAAACAGGGCGATGTGTAGCAGTAGTTAATGAAATGGGTGGTTATCAAGGCAAACAGGCTTCATTAGGCCAGGTGTAATGACCTGTGTCACTTTTCATCTCTTTTTCACTCACTCTCCTCCTCTCTCCTGGCTCTCCTTCCTCCCTCTGCATATTTTTCACTTTATACAATATACTCAAAGGAGGAAAACAATCCTAGAAAGTTTAGATATTTTCCAGAAGAGAAGTGGTCTCATTCTGATGAAGCTCAAGAAAGATTTCAATGCCAATTTACTTCCTTAACAGTGGGACCCAAAAGACATCTAAAGCCGGGCATACACTGTAAGATATTTTCAACTGCTGTTCTCTGTTACAGCTCAAACTGTACAACGAAATTGCAGGGTTTAAAAGTTCCTAGCTCATGATTTATGTACTTACACTGCTCTGATGCGACTAACTGCTCACACTGTACGCCAAAAACCACACATCGGACTCGTCAATTTGGAAGAAGAAGAACTCCCCTGTTTGCACATGCACATTCGCGAGGTTCAGGTTAATTGGCTCACAGAAGCTTCTATCTCTGCTTCAACGCAGGATTTTCCCAAGAACATCTCACCAGAGCCGACTGAATTTCATACGTTTTCTCCCCACCTTACGATTCCTGATCGGGAGGTGGTCGTAAGACGCTAATCGCCACTTGTTTTACCCCCTGTATACTACATGACGTAGGATGCTCAATGAGGCTAAAACTCTGCCCGATCCAAAAAATTCTGGAGAATCTGCCCCAAAATGGGAAGAAATTCGTACAGTGGATGCCCGACTTAGTATTTTAGAGCTGATAAAACTCCAGGGAGGCAATGCAGTGACTAGCTGTCTAATATAGAGCAGCTACTCAATGCCAAAAACTCTACAAAATCTTTTCTTTGCCTTACTGTGGCCGGGTTAGATCTATGCTGCAACCTAGTGGCCGGAGGTTTATTAGTTATATAAAAGTAAGATAATACTATGGATGTTTGCCTATAAATTGTTTTTTATTTTGCATTTAAAACCCATTGGTCCTATTTTGTATCAAGAGCAATATCATTTGATAAAATATTATGCAATTTGGCAGAATAAAGGTTACTTCAACTCCTGACAACATGAAAGTTACGAGGCGCACTGTTAAAGACACGGTACTTCATTTGAGCCTATAACATCAAGCAACCTTTTATATTACAGAGAAATGTTTTTAAAGAATAATACTAACAAGAGTTATAACAATGGCAGTATAATATAAAATAATTGCAAATAAGAATCCTGTTTTTAATTAAGGATGTTCTGATTGAACTCTTTTATTTCTCACTGGCTACAGATATAACAACTTTTTATTGGCCGATAAGATACAAACCCTATATATCAGCGAATCATACATATTTTTATTACTTAGTTTCAAGACTGGATAAAGTTTTGATCAAGTGATTTTACTCAAATAGAGACCATGAGTCAACGATTTATAGGCTAACAACTGAGTGACTGAGTTATTAAATTATAAATGATAGAAAGTTTAAACTAAGGCCGAGTGTTTCTATCAACTTGCTAATATGGCAGATTTTGGATGCAGGCCGATGTAGTCAGTCACTTATTTTTATTTATTTTCATTATATCCTTAGATATAATGGAATGTTAAACATATCTATAATTACTTATATTAGAGGACTATAAAAAACAGAAATAAAGTAAACAAGGAATGACAGTTTACCTTTTATGGGTATTTGCATTGGATTACATAATACAGTCAATCTGCATTATCAAAACAGAACAAAACAGGATTTTTTCTTTAACGTTCAACGCTGACATTGCACTGAAACAGGTCCAGAGTAGGAGAGAACCTACAGGTACATAAAAAGCAAAAGAGCACAGAGAACGAGCATGGACTCATGGATGTGACATTTTGTGACCATATGAAGTACTGGGCTAGTGGAGGCCTAGTGGTTAGGGCATTGTGCATTGAATCCTAAGGTTCTTAGTTCAAGCCCTACTCCCACGGACTGCTCCCTGAGCATGACCCTTGACCCCCACACTGCTCCCTGGGCAACGCACAATGGTCCCCCTAATGTGAGATTAGTGAAGATCAATTCAATTAATAAATTATGAATCTCAACACATAGAACATTCAAAGTCTGGGCAGTTGTTTACACACGTGTTTCAAATATAACCTTCATATACAATAAATATAGCATTTGTGCATTTTCTTTTTGCATAATTATGTCTTATACTGATTCAGGAAAAGTTCAGACTCTAAAATCAAGACATTTTGAAATAACTGGATGCAGACTTAAATCAACCTGATATCAATTATAAGCAAATTAGCTCCAGCAGTTGGATTGTGTTTAAGATAGTCAATAAAAAAATAAATAAAGCATTCTTTCTGAGCAGGACATTCTAAACTTTTTATGATGTAACAAATCTGGATTTTTATTGAAATCTTTCCCAGTCATTTTAAATGACATTTATGATTTAAGTGAGACTATTGGAAGCTGCAGCTTTTGTTTTGCTTGATTTCGTAACATTTACAGTAGTAGCCATTCAAATTTCCCCACATTCTCTTATGGATACCTGGATGGTCCTTGGCTGGTCCCCTACACTTCCTTTTTAAACATCAATATTTTGTACTAAAATATTCCTTTTGTCATGATTTGTGCAGATTAAGATCTAAAGAGAAGCGTAATCTCCTGGTCAGACCCACCTGTATTTCCAGTAAAATGCCTGAGTCAGAGTAAAAAAATATGCAAAGGGGGTCACTTTCAGTGGCTGGAAGTTGGAGGGGATTTCACTGGGAGTTGGAGGGAAGTGGGCTGCCATTCAGCAGGCGCTTGATTGGGAAGGGCCCATTTGAATGGCTGCTACTCTGTACATTTTAACATGGCTGTTTATATCCCCCTTGTTAGGACTCCTGTTTTTGTGTTTGTGTTTCTGTGTTTGTCCCCCTTCCTCCACCAGGAGGCGCCTGGTTCTGGTCATACCCTCCCACACACCTGCTGATGCGTTTCCTCATTACCTGCGGAGTGCTTTTAAGCTGCTGACTGCCACTACTTCAACACCAGAGTGTTTGCCATTTTGAGGGCTACTCTAGCCAAGCTGAGTTTTTGCTGGAGTCAAGCTGAGCTTTTTGTCAGCAAGCTGAGTTTAACTTTTGTTTTTGACCTTTACCTCTCGGCAGGAAGTCATCCTGCAAAACTGGATTTCTCGGACCTTCACTCCCTGGAAGGGATCAACTGAGCCTCAAACTGAGCTGGGGATTCAAACGGGAGGTTTGGATCCACTTTCCCAAAGAGGACGTTGAGTTTACACACTGAGCAAGGGAATCATCTCCACTACGACCCGTTCAAGTACCTCAGGAAATCTGAGTGGCAGTCAGTTTCTCCGTTCACCAACTATCAACCGCATTCTGGGTAAACCCTGTTCCATACTCCACCGAATCAGACAAACACTGGGACCACAGCACACAGACAGGAGTCAAGGATTCAACTACTTCTCTGGAAGCGTGAGTGCAGGCAACCAAAAGGCTTACTCTTCTCCAAGTTCACAAGTCAGAATTCCCAGTGAGAGCCTGTGTTCAGAGCAACACTTCTCCCTCTACTAAACTTCTTCAATAAAAACCCATTAAACCTTTTCCCTGGTCTCTCTGTTCGGTTTTCAGCACATTTGGGTCTGAACTGGCGGTGACATCATGACACCCCTAACCGTCCTACTCCCCCATAATGTGCTAAAATGCACACACTGTACTTAGTAAATCATCAATAGTAGGAAAAATCTTAAACATAGAAATCCATCCACAAAATAATTACTGATCAGTATTAAGTGAAAGAAGTTAAATGTTGTTATAGGTGGAACCATATTATTAGATTCTGCGTTAATAATTAAAAATATTACAGTTTGAAGTGCTTGGAATGTAGCTTAGTCCACGGGCTGAAGGATGTGTGATGTAAAAAAATTAAAATAAGAACTCGCAGTCACGTCAAGCTACTGCTCTCAAGGTCCATGTTGTGGAGTTTTACGTCATGGTGAAATGTTATTGTTTTGATAGTGGTTTCATCCCATTAAGGCCTTTGGAGACCGTGCAGAACATTAGGAAATGTTCATTGCTATAGAGAGATGTAGGGAGCTACCAGCTTCACTTTACAGTAGACCTGCTAAGTTCTGAGGCGTATATAGCGGCCTCTAGAAATTACAATAGACAGAAACAAGAGTTAAACTGATCCCACATTTTCTTTGTAACAGAATTTAGACGAAGGATTAAAAAGAAAAACACCTTGGCTGACAAATGGGATCAGTGCAACATTTCATGAAAGAAAGGAAATCAAACAAGTGCTGAAAAAAATAAGCAAAGAGATGGACTTTAGTGGGTTACTCTAAGTCCTACATTCACACAAGCAAAGCAGACAAAGCAACAATGTAATCTGCACATCTGAGACGCGAAGCAATGTGAAATAATCTCACGTGTCCTCATGTCCTTTTTCCCTGGTTACAAGGAGACTTTGTACTCCAGTCAGATTAAATGCAAGAGTTAAGTTATTCAGGTCACTAAAAGGTTGCTCTAGCATACTTTATAATCTATTTAGCATCCATTTGTTTTAGTATTATCTCATTTCCTACCCTTCGGTATTAAGTTTGGTGTTTTTTTCGAGCACTTTTGACTACTTTGGCTGAAATCTTCCGTTTAACTTTTCTTTCCTGAGTTTTTGCTGCTGTTTAGTTGCTTCACTGTTACTATTTATTGATTGCTGGTGGAAACATGCTGTGGTTTCATTTAGTGTTGAATAAATACAAGGAGCAAGCTCCCCTGGGAGGAAATTAAAGGTAAGGGAATGCTTCACTAATCTGATGATTGAATTATTAACTCACTGAGTGACTTCTAATTATTGTAATTAGAAAAAAATAATGAGTCAGTGAGATTGGAGGCCTCAAACAGAAGAAAGAAAGACTTGCAGTTTGGGATGTAGAGCAGGGATTATTGTAAAGCATCATGATTGATTATATCAATTTAAATCCTTGAAAAAACATTCCATGCATACAGTGCTTTGCCAATGCTTTCTGTTGTGCAAATAGTGATTGGTAGTGCGTATCTGGTATAAAATCTAATGAGTTTGTGTCCAGGATGTGAGGCGTCTGTGTTTGCTGTATTTTGCCTCACAGTCAGTGAGAACGTGGATGGAATATTTAATGTGGGTTGGAAAAAAATCAGGACTCCAAAGAAGTTGCTTTTTTAGACCAACAGCTAAACTCTCTGGAAAAGAGACTCCAGGAACCTTGTGGATCCTCCCAATAAAAGCCTTTCTCCTATGAGGAATTGAGCAATCCTCATAGGAGAAAGGTCAGTAATGCTGGTATCACTCCACTAAAATATTACTTTATTACCAAAATAGTTTATAATCCATCCCTGCTTTAACTTAAAACATCAATCTTATGAAAATGTTTTCCTATGTTTTCTGATAATTGCCTATATCCAACCAATAACAGCTACAGTCGGCATTGTGCTACTGCTGGTCTATATGCAGGGGTCTGCTGGTCTGGACAACCACAACATAATATTTAAAAGTACCACACATGCACAGTGAGTTCATGCAAACTCCTTGCAGATTGCTTTCCACCCACATTCTTTAATTTACAAAATAATACTAAGCAACATATTGAAGAAAAGGTTTTGTTTGGAAGTAAAGGCACCTATATGGCAACTTGCAGTAAATTGCAGATAAAAAACAAGATAATATTTACAGAACCAAATACTGTAGTGTCATTATCGCAGCCCCGGTAGCGATAATGATCTAATTACTCGCTTCATTCACCTGCCGTACCCTCCCCGTTCTCTCATTACAGTATCATTCATGTTATCCACCTGCTCCTCCTGCTTTATATACAGTACGGCTCAGCCCAGCTATCGGGGCTTGATCATAATTTCTGTCTGTTCTATGTTATTTCTTTTTCGTTAGTTAAGTCCTTGGTTCATGTCCTGACTCTTGGTCTGTGTTGAGATGGTTTTAGTGTTTTTCTTGTGTCTCCTTATCGTGTCCTGGCTCTTCTCCGCGGAAGCTATTCTGGTCATGTTTGGCTCGGTGTGTGTTGGGAGCTTGGGCCATGGCTCTTCAACGCAGGGCGGTTATTGGCTCAGAAAAGCCGGTTTTATTTCCCATGATCCTGGCTCCTTCAAGGAGCTCTGAACCTGCCTGAATGATCGGAACCCCTGGTCGGGCTACAGATTCCTGGACCTCAGAACTTTCCTGTTCACCACCGCGTCTCGTTGGCAGTCCATTGGCTGGATCCTGCCTCACCCGAGAGGATGGACTGAAGAGGGAAAACCACAAACTAGCTGTGGGTCAAGATGCGGCCGAAGGGCTGAGGAAGTGGAAAAATGCAAGGGGCAAGTTTGTGCGACAATGGAGGGACATGAGGGCAAAAAAGAAGCGGGGATTGAGGTGGAAAAAGGTTCCCAGTGTTCTCACGCACCTCGCTATCCTAGCTGGTCCATCTTCACGAGTCGTTTTCCACAATGGCGGTCATACAAACAAGCCGATAAGGTACCAAACGCATAGTGTAGAGCGGATGTAGATTTGACCAATCTGAGGCCTCCTGTCTGCGGCATTGTCTGCGGTCACCTACAATTTTTGGAGAGGTGCACTGGAAGGGGGGTCGGCATATCTGCATTATCTGTGAAAGACACGCAGTCGCCTGGTTTCTGAGTATAAACCAGCCTTAAAGAACCTTGAGTGATGCAGAAATTGTTTTGTAACCTGGGCCAGATCTATGTCTTGCCACAAATCTGTCTCGAAACTCCTTGAGCAGTTCTTTTGAAGGCATCCTTCTCGTTTGCTCTGACAAGCACTGTGAGTTGTAAGGTCATATATGTGCCTTATCTGTGCTTTTTCTAATCAAGTCCAATCTGTTTAATTAAACACAACTGGACTCCAATGAAGGAGCAGAACCATCTCAAGGTGGATCAGAGGAAATTAACAGCATGTGTTAAATAGTGTCACAGTGTCACCATTTGATATTTCAGTTTTTCTTTTTTAATAAATTTGCAAAAAATGCTAGATCTCTGTAGTTTTCTGTCAAGATGGGGTGCTAAGTGTATTAATGAGAATTACAATAAACTTTTTTTTTTATTTTAGCAAATGGCTGCAATGAAACAAAGAGTGAAAAATACTTTCCGTACCCACTGCATATCCCAGTGATAGTTAATATTCTTTAAAGCCTTTTTGATAAAAGGCTTTACTAACACGTTTACTTTTTAGCAAACAGCATAATAACAAAAAAGGCCATTCGTGAAAAATAGAAATGACCCAAAATATGAAGTAAAAACTGAACAAACAAAAAGAAAGTAAGTGGGGTGAAAGCAAGCAGCAAAAGCAGCCTCAGAGTTAGATTAGATGGAAAGTAAGATGGAGAGAGTGACTGCGAGATAATATATAAAATAGAGGAGAAGGAAAAGGAGGTTGTAATGGCCATTTAGACTACAATAATGGACCCATTAAACCTGCTGTACCTTAGTGCTATTAGTTCTGAAAAATTAGGAAAAAGGCCCTTCAGTGTACCACAATTTCTCCTGTTTTATTATAGATTGTTTCTATGCTGCAGATAATGGATCTCAGAAGAGGAAAAAGGGAATGAATAATCACTGTTTAGAAGGCTTTTATGGATTTTATATAGGACCATTTGCCTTATGCATTTATTTAATGACTCTGGATAGAATACTTTCCACAGTTAAGGTAAGAATGATTGCTCAAAATGGACTTTGGGCAGGATTAAGCATAATTGGGACAATTTATTAGACATGTCCCATTGCGGCTGTGTATGTTAAAAGATGTTCAGAAGGAAATCCAGATGGCGTTGTTTTTCCACTCTAAGATCTGCTAATGAATTATAACTTTAGCTTTTAGTTTCTCCTGATTTTAAGTGTCAACATTGTCCTGGAGTAAAGAATAAGATTTAAAGAAGCTCTACATTAGTGGGAAAGATACTCTATATATCAGACCTGAGGAGAACACAGGCATAAAAGACACTTGCTGGAAGCTAATGGATGGGCTAAGGTCTACATTTTTTTTTTCTTTTCTGGTATGTATGGAAATGATGGCCAGGATTACATTATTCTGAATGAAGCCAGCTGAACTGGCCAGGTGACGTACTTTAAAAGAAAAAACACTATGTCAGAAAATATTTTGATTCAAAGGACATTTCTCGTCCGATTGTTCATTTCACGCTGATCACCTATGTCAGTATAAACAGTACAATCACATTATTTTTTTTTTGTTTTGAGTTTGAATACATTACAATAAATTTCTGAAATCTGAACATGGCTGGTAAATCCACCTTTTTTTCTTTCTCCAAACTAATTTTATGGAGTTATTTCGGCTTGTATTTATTCTTAAAGTGGTGTAGGCTCGTGCTACGTTCACACCAAATGCAATTTCAGTAGCAAAGAAGCGTCTGCTGCTTCATTTTTGATTCTTGGACACAATAAGGTCAGACGTCCAGTAAAGTGTGTTCAGATGCGTCTGCTGCTCCTGTGTTCAATGGCAGAGAGCGGCTTTGCTATATTTTCTGTGATCAGTGGGTAAAAATAGATGTTGGAGTTCGGCCTGTTTTTCAGTTTAGTCCTGTTTCTCTGACTGTCACTGGCTGCATGTACTCTTCTTCATCCTCTGACATCGGAGTTGGCTCTGAGCTCGTCTGCCTGGTTGTGTGTTTCCTGGACCCGGGGCCGCCTTTTACAGCTGCTTTTGTGTCTCTGCTTCTGTCTCCTTGAACCCCCAGTCAGCCTCAGCAGATGGCCGCTCACACTGAGCCTGGTTCTGCTGGAGGTTTCTTCCTGTTAAAGGGAGTTTTTCTCTCTCCACTGTCGCTACAAGCATGCTAAGTGGAGGGATTGCTGAAGAGTCAATGAGTCGATGCAATCAACTAGTTTTTCTTAGATGGAAAACTTTGAATCAAATTGACTGGATGATCTGGTGAACTGTAAAGGGCATTGAGATGACATGTCTTGTGAATTGGCGCAATAGAAATAAACTGAATTGAATTAAAATGTAGTTTTGATATGTTTTTAAGTGAGAAAACATCGTCTGTGCAGTCAGTTTATCAATATTTATAATATTATTTCACTGTCGGAGCCGCTCACATCCTGATATACCGGTGTTTTGTCAGAACAGCATACACTATTGGATTGGCATATATTATTCTACTAGGCTAAGCTTTATTTTAAGTTTTAAAAAAGAAAATCAGCTTTGACTATACTGTTATTTCTGGGATGGAAAAAAATGGCCGGACATGATTGAAGTTCCCATGATCTTTAGAGAAAAGGCCTCTACTGATAAAACCATATTAGTCAGTATTAATTTAAAATAAGTTACTGTAGTAGTAAAACAAACACATGTGCAGTAATTTAAATTTGGTTTGGTTTTATTATCATGTTTAAAATCAAATAAAATTTTAGCTGTGGTTTATATTGTGACTCAGAATTAATTTATGTTGAAAACAAACAGTATGCTGATCTGACAGCATCTGGTGTTCTGACAGAACACCGGCAGTGTGCTGTCACTGGGAAACCCTAGCAACAGCTGCCTCAGACCTGCGTTTTTTGCACCTACTGTTCATGGTGGCTGGAAGTTGATGTTTTTCAGGTATGTGGTACAAAATAGCACCAAAATAACACAGGTTCACCTTTTTATCTTAATTTAGGCGTTAATAGCCTGTTTCAGAGTAGTGATCATAGTGCCCTACATCAGCAGTGCTGTGTCTGTCTCCCTGCCAGTTCAAAGATCAGCTTCTCTGATTGATTGATGTGGCGCGTAAAGCAGCAAAAGTTAAATGTTTCTCCAGCATCGGCTGCTAGTGAAGCACATCAAGCGCATCAGCATCTGATGCCCTCATGAGGCGCTGCTTTAGCAGCTCGAAACGTGCTGCAGGACCTTTCGATGTGCCTTGATGCGCGTCAACCATAGACTGTGTATGTAAACCAGCTGCTTTTTCTGCTCAAAGCTCGTTGAAGGTTGGAAAATTAGTTCAACTACTTTTTTCATGTAGTAAAATAAAGTTTCAAAGCTTACTAATTCAGTTTCAGATCATTAAATATAGTTTTTGTTTAATTGAAATTCACTTAAAATCATATTAAGTACATTTAATTTTGAATTTTGGGTGTACAGACTCACTCTGGGCAATTCAAATTCAGTTTCACTCAGTTTAACCTTTCATAGCTAAAGACTACGAAACCTGTGGTAAATGTGAGCAGATATTTACATATGTGTGCTCTACCGGTGACACATAATGCATTTTAAACAGCAGAGTAATAAAACATTCAGGTTAAACAGGTTGTGACCTGTTTTCACCAGAGAAAGTCCAGTATGTGTTGAGAAAAGTAAAGCTACGGATTGAATGATGGTTTTCTCTTAATCAAATGGCATATATTATGTCCACAGGTGATGCTCTAATCAGATAAAGCTGTTTGTTGTTTAGTTTTTTCAGTCAATGTTGACCATGAATAGCAAAAGTTATTTTACAAAGTGTGTAAACTGTCATTTACCAATTTGCAAAATGGCTCCATACGTTCCTCCAAAAACATGTTTTTTCATTTTTTCCCCTCCTGCTTTGTCCTTTTCGGTTGTTTTTCTTCGTTTCGCTCTCTGTCAGAGGTACCGATGTGTGAGACGCAGAAGGGTCTGCATCTTAAGGTTGTCTAATGCAATTAACTCAACCACTGGGTTTTCCATACATGTGCTTGTGTGGGAGTGTGCTCGTTTGAGGGAGGAGAGGCATAGACTCGGATACTTAGCATCAGTAGGCTTTTGTCTCTTTTTCTAGGTGACCGTAGCCCTGGTGTGTGTCTATGTGTAGGTGGGAAATGTGGGTTTCTGCCTCTCTTCAGCCTCACTGCACATATAAACTTGTATCTGCGTGTGACTACGTGTGTATACATAATGAACGTCTTGACTCAAATTTTCCAGACCAGTGGAGAAATCATGCTTGAACATGTTTCCAGTGGAAAAAACAAAGGGTATCAGGTCACATCAACCAAATACACACATATGTTGTGACAAAAAAAGGCTGTGCAGAGACTATGAGAATTAAGGTTTATACAAACTGCTGATGAGCTACTTATCCAGCTCTCAGGTGAAGACCCACATTTAGCTCTTGATGTATTAATACTTGTTAAACTAGTAAACTAGAGATTCCTAGATTTTTTTTTTTTCTTCACTATTATTTACGTTATTAGTACTTTGGTTCTTTCATTTCTGTTCCCTTTTTCTTCCTATCCCTTAGACTGTAATTTTAATGTACTTTCATTTATACACTGTGCTTAAACATGGGGCTGTGGGGATGTTGGTGTTGGAGGGGCAAGTGGTATGTTTTTTCAGAAAATTTTTTAAAATTTGGGCTCCATCCCATCCTTTCTGAATCTTTGTATTGATGTTGCTCAATAAATAAATTAAAGTCGTAGGGAAGCTGCTGTTCCAACTGTCGCATTTCCAAATTCTCCTGAGTGGTGCCCGACTTCACACAAGTGAATAAAGTGAATGTGATTGGTCGTTTATCAAGGGGGCGGGATTGTTGTGGTGGAAGGTTTGCAAGAAAGTTTGATTGTGGCTGGTGTCTCAAAATCATCGTTGCTGACCAGTTAGCAACTTAATGCTAATAGGTTCCCAATGGAAATTCCATTGGGACCAAGTAGCACTAAATTGGTGACTTAGAAGCGACACTGTCAAGGAAGCGCTATGGACAGAGGAAACATGCAAGAGGAGGAGAGTTTAGTGTGGGAGGTAGGTGGATGAGTCTCCTCCGTCATCCATTTTTTATTTAGAGGAGAAAGCGGGGAAGAAGATGTTGTGGAAGAGGACGCCAGGGCAGCAGAAGCTTGGTTTGGTGTAGAAGGCTTCCAGCCGTACATGTTTGAGCCCTTGCCTCGCGCATAGCGCTGGCAGTTCTGTTAGCTCGCCTGCTGAAGACACAGGCGTCCATCCCGTGAACACTGGGACAGAACTCAATGGGAAAGGAAATTATGCTTTTTTCGTTATCCTGATTTTGTACAAAGATTTATTAGCTGCGACATATGAATCAAGATGCTATGACCGAAAAATTTGATTGACAGATGACCGTTGATATTTGATTGGCCGAATTTAGGTGTTCAAGCTGAGGAATAACTAACTGGCCTGCATAAGATTACAAAAAAAACCCCACAGATTTTAAGACAGGATTTTTTTTTTTTAATACTAATTTTCTAAATTTTGGGACAATATCGTCTGATAAAGAGTAGATTTATATACATGTTTAAGCCAAAATGATTTGAGATTTAAATATGACTTCCCTACGACTTTAATAAGAAAAAAAAAAACAGTAACCTAGAAGTTTTCCCTCCAGGACGTGGCTGGGATAAAACAGCCTTTGATTCGATCTAACTCTGATCAACTCTGTCAAAATCCAGACTGTTTTAAAAGACATAAGAGAAATAAAATAATAATCCGTTGCAAAGCTACAGTGGGTGTAAAAATCTCTTCAACATACTCTGAAAGACTCACAGCTGTAGTCTAAGTATTTCGTCTTGTAAAACTACAAATACATGTATAATTCTTTATTCATTTGTAGAGTTAAATATGTTTATGTGCTGCAGCTGAAGTTTTGATGACAGAGCTTACTTTATTTATTCCACTTGATCCGGTTTCTATTCAATTATTACATTTAATTGTAATGTGTCAATTGTAATTCACAGTTTAAACTTGTTGCATCTCTGTATAGAGAATAGTTTCAGAATGCATGCTGTTCCCCATTGCTCAGCAGATAAAAATAAAAATGTTATACATTAAAATATTAATTTAGACAAAACAAGTTCAAAAGAAAAAAACCTAAAGGTTGGGGGAAAAAAACAATCTTTCCAGCGATAAGAAAAAAAAGATTAATTTTTTTCTTGGATAATAATAATCAACTTCAATGAAGGATCTGCTTAATCAGTCTTAAGATTACCAAGGACTGGTGCTATTAGTTGGCCTTTGTTGTGTTAATTTACATTAAAGCATGTATGGTTTTAATCAGTAATAATGAAACAAGATGTATTCATTAGAAAACATTTGTTCTTTTTCTGATGGAAGAAGTCAAGGTATTTATAAATCAGGTCATGACAGCAAACAGCTGCTATAGAAGCTTACAGCTTAATGCATACTGGAAGTATAACTCCAGCCTGTAGTGCTACATCTTTGCTCCTTTCTAGAGATAATTGCAAGAGTTTCTATGCATCATTTTTACACTGACTTTGTGGCTTTAAGGCATGTTGCCATCCTAGAATGGAATTTAACTCACAGTGCAGCAGGCTTTCTTCCACAAGAGGAACAGAAACAGGAACAGTGCAGCTTTAGTAAGACCAGGTCAGTAGAAATGACCGTACTGTACACAAGAAATAACCTAGAATAGGTGACAGTTCTCAGAAGTTAAACAGAGTGTTTAACTGTTGTGGTACGACTAGGCCTCTGTCCTGTCGACATATCTCTGAAAACTGATGTTTTGGATTCCTGATTCTAACCTGTCCTGTTCGTTGAGCTCTGGATTGCTCACCCGCCTGACTCTGTGCTCTAAGGACTGGTCTCTGAATCCCTGCTGCTCAGATTCTGCTCTGGCGTTCCCCTCCAGCGCCCTCTGTACTACCGAGCTGGACAAAAGACCGCTCTCCTGGATTCCCACTGGTTCCTTCAGCTGCTCCTCAAACCTGCCTCTGCTGCGGTGCTGCTCGGACCCCCGCCTAAGGCCCACCTGTCGCTCAGCCACCTCCACCCATCGGAACGCTGTGAGTTACAGAACCCATTCCTCCACTCACCCTCCCCAGATAGGTTATCCGTTCCTGGCGTTAAGCAGAGCAGCAACAGCGCAGGTTCCTTTAGTTTTTTTTTGTCTTAATCAGTTTCCTCTTTCCTCCTGCAGAACTCAGAACACTGATGTTCCGAACCTCATCTTAAACTGCTTCTGTTTTCCCCCGTCTGTGTCTGCATGTGGGCCAAACACCTAAAGCCATGACGTTAGTGTCCTGAGGGGGGCAGTGATGACCCTGATGTGCCCGGATTGCATAAAAAGACTTTTTAGATCACGGTACTAACCTAGCTGCTGTTTATCACCAGCCAAAGAAGAAAAATAATAAATAAAAAGTTTTGCAGTCGCAGCAGATTCAGCGTCATCTCCGCTAGGAAGTTTGTTGGTTATGGCAGTGGATGTGAACACATGGAGGATCCATCACACTCACCGACTCTGTCACCCTATGATGGGGATGAAATCTGGAGAAGAACTGATGGTTTCCTACTGTGAACCCCTTTAATACCAAAACGCTGCTACTACTAAGGGTGTGCAAAATAATCGTCATGACGATGCATCGTGATTCTAATTTTTGTGATCTACTGCATCGATTCTTGAAGGCAAGAATCGATTAAAAAAAAAACAATTGAACAAATAAAATACATTAATGGTTGCCACACATCAGCCAAACCAAGTGGAATAAAACTTCCAGTCCAGCAGATGTCACTGCGGATGTGTTGACGCCTGCTGCCTTGTGTCACAAGCAGGGGATACTGCGACGAGTCATATGAAATAAAACATGGAGGACACTATGAAAATTCCCGCGGCTCCATCACATTTCAAGTCAGATGCTTGGAGGCATTTAGGCTTTAAAAAGAAAGAAGGTATAAATGAAATTGATGTGATGCACGTCATTTGCAAAAGGGGAAATATACATTTTAATGTTTTCATTTCATTGGTTTAAAGGACCAGTGAGGCCATGTAAACGGCACTGATTATCCCTATTTTGTTATTTGAAGTTTGATGAATCCTAAGATCTTTTTGTCAGTGTGTTCATGCCAGTAATAATAATATTTCTGTCCAGTATTTGTTTTCATGGCAACACCTCTAAAAGTCATTTCAATAAATACAGCTACGTATGAATTCAGTTGCTTTCAGTTATATATCAATTGAAGACACGATCCAGATCATACCCAGCCAGTCAGCCACTGGTAATGACTGTATCTTTTTCCTACAGTGTTCAGTGAAAATATCGCGATGCATCGCAATATTTCAAGTATCATGATGCATCGTGATAGAATCGCATCGTGGCATGAGAATCGTGATTCAAATCGAATCGTGACTTCTTTGCCAATACCCACCCCTAGCCACTACGGCATTATGAGGTAGACGGAACACGTAAAATACGTCGATATGCGTTGGAGGTAAGTTCTTGATACGTTATGCAGAAGTTTTGCTTAAGTTACTTGTAGGTTTTGGATAAGCTGGACGCCTATGCCCTATGCCCCACGTATGGCATGCACTGGCATACGTCTGGATACTTGCATACTTGCCGTATGTTGACGTGTGTCAGCGTGTTTTGGCATAGTTAAGCGTGCTCATAACTTATACAAAATGTACCCATAATAATTTTTCGTACATCAGGCATATGCTGGTCTAAATCCTCAAGGTATGACAGGGCCTTCAGTTAGTCTAAGGAGTTTGTGTGCCTATAAAATAAAAGAGAAAAATCTTTACCTCCAACTGCATTTTCTTTTGTTTACAATTTTCTTTGCATCTTTGGACAAGAGAGAAATAAATATTGGTTTGACAACTGAACAGATCAGCTGCATGTCTGACTGAGCACCCTGGTCACTTTTTCATAAAACACTTCAATCTTACTAGAATGGACGGTAAAATATTTATGATTGCTAAAAGTTTAATGATGACATCTTAATGCGTGCTTGGAGCTCTTGACTGAGTGTTTCAATCTAAACAGAAAGAAGAACCAACGGGGAAATGACTCAAACCTGGTGTTGACTGAGAGAATCCCATGGGAACTTTCAATGCAGTGCATCTGTTCCTTAGCATGCAACGTCCATGTCTGACTCCCAACCACAGGCAAGGGTGCCAGGATTTAGCTGTTAATCAGTTGTTATTATTGACTGTTAGATTGAAAAACTGTGATTTAAACCCAAAATCCATACATTTTACCTATTGTGATTTTATGATTATTAAAATGTGTGCGTGTTTACTATCAATTAACTCTCTCTTGCCACTAAAACACAGATTTTCCCCACAGATAAAGATTATTCAACTGTGTTGAAAAAATCCCTGGATGTAGATGATCCTTAATTTGCAGGAAAAGCCTAAGTTAGCACATTTTCATTTGTGGTTTCAGTTTTATGGTGCAAAACAAAAGAAGAAAATTATAATTATATAGGCATTGCTCTGGTCTGCAATGAGGAGCAGAGTGCCACGCCAAAAAGCACTGCTGTAAGTTTACTGTTACGGTCTAAATTAAAAACCTCTATATTAATGTGTCATGGTGTGGATGAAGTTGGTAAAATGCAATCTAAAAATAGCCCCCTCAGCAGGGTCATTGTTTCAGTATAAATGATAGTAATAGGAGGGGGACCAGAGCTGCAGCTATGCTAGTATATTTATGGGTAAATGGAGATTTTTAGGTTTGTTTCCTGCAGAGAGCCACCCAGCTGCAGGAGGAAGGTGCCAATATATTAACAATCCATAGAAGCTGAAATACACACTAGGATTTGGTTAATCCAGACAAGTTTTAACATATTTGTTAAACTGTTTTGATTTTAAACTTAAGGCATTTCAAAGTTTCCATCTATACTCTAATTTCAAGCATTTTTAATCTTGGAAGGATGGGTGTATGTGTTGATTCTATTTAAAATGGGTGCAATAAGGTAAAAATTTGGTTTTATCACCATTTTTATTGTTAATTACTTCCATACAAGTATATAGAAAAATTGAAGAGCAGTTACTTCCTTTATGTCTCTTGCTGTACTAAATGTAATGTTTAAGAAATGGAAGAATGTGCATTCTCCTTTTTTTTTTTTACATTTCATCATTTATTAGAAGTTTGCTACCATAATGGTTACTTCTATAATTTCCCAACTAAATTATGATAAAGGTTAGGTCCACTATTGTGATTTTCCTGTCTTCTTTTACCTCTCCCCCCAAAAAATTGATAACCTCAGAGCCCAAACAGAAGTTTAAAAAAGAAAATCATACACTGGTTATCAGTTTTCCTCATATTTAATTTAGTAGGGAGATGGTGAATGAACAAGGCTTTGTAGTGTTCTATATTACTTTATGAAACACAGAAACAACAGCTGTTTCAAATTGAAAAACTAGAGAATCAGTGATTCATGGATTGGACAGGTACAACTTTTTCAGCTGTGCATTTCTTGTTTCCCTCAGTATGGAGTTAAAAATGACTTCAGCAAACCTCCATTCTGTGGTCTTTGCTGTGGCTGCATTTTCTTTTCTTTAAAGTATTTCCTACAATACTTTATTGTTATGTGATGGATTCCATTAGCTGTTCTGCTGTATTTTAACAGCAGGAATCTACAGTATGGCTGCAACCTTGAAGACTTGGGTTTCTTTGGAAAAGTTGCACTTAAAAACAAAGTGAACAGTATCACCGTATTAATTTCAGAGCATTTTGAAACTTGCAGATAGAAATAACATGCAGAAATAAAAACAAATCTAAAATGGCATTTCTAAATGTTATAAATTGCAAGTGTTTTAGGTTAAGTTTGTCCTGTGTGTGTTACTCTTAATTTTCGTAATGCTGGTGAACAGTTGTAATATTTGTATCTGTTAAATAGACACAGATATTGCATTAAAGTCATTTAAATTCTCTCTTACATAGAAAAAAGTGGGGCTATGGGTTTAATGGTTTTGGCTCAGTCAGTTGCCTTTGGGGGAGGTGTTGCAGCAGGCTGTAAGTCATTCAAATGGTCAAATCTTTTTCAGTTTTTTTCCATTTCTACGTGTTTTGCATAGTTGGTAGGCTTAGAATCCACTCTAAGGATATTTAAACAACTAAACATTCCCCCTGGTTTGATCATGTATTTTCAGTCTGTCACCTATCAGTATCTATTAGCAACAGTGCTTGGAAAACGTAACAAAAGACACTACTGCACAGTCTCAGTTGTCATTGCCTGTAACCTGCCAGACTGTCAAGGGAGTGACGATGAACGTCCTAAACATAAATATTAGTGTTGGGCCGCAGGGGCGGAGCTAGATGGGGGGCCAGGGGTGGCCAAAGCTATGCCACACCTGGCCACCCATGTGGCCACCTGTACCACCTGGCTATTTCCCTCTGAATACAGACGGTGGCAGCAGTAATACTTTCAAGTGAAATATTCAAAACATTTTAATTTTTCATATATTAACATTTACTTGCCAACAAAAACACTGTGGTTAATTAAAACATCAATGTACTAACATTAAAGATAATAAGTACACAATTCATGCTTTCCAGTTCTACATTTTGTGTTATATGGGGTAAAGAGAAAATTATTTCTCTCTGCAAGTCATATAGGAGTATTCAGTGAAATCATAGAAAACTATTTTAATAAAAAGGTATTAAATAATCAATTTATATAGATATTACTACTTGTAAATATATTTTTTTTGCAGAATGATTATTGATAAAAGTAACTAATGACAATAGAAAAGATGTTCGCCCCAGAACTCAAACCTTAGAGAATTGTATCCACTAGGGATGCACGATCGATAGGCTATCGGTATATCGCCTGTATGCGGCCTTAAAACTGAATGTTGGACATGGCCAAGCCACGATATTTAACCCGATATTTGATCAGCTTCTGGGTTTCTAAAGTCTAAAAAATAAATAATAAATACTACTTCTTCTTCTTCCTCAAACGTATTTTTTAAGACTTAAAACTACAAAACGAGGAAAAAAATATTGATACATTAAAATATCTCAATATCTTCATATGCTGATATATTGCCATTTAAAAACACCATATCAATCTCTTTTAACTAATGAAATATATTGCTATCATGTCAATCGTTATGCTACAAAATCCCCGAAAATTCCACGAAATTTTGCCATATTTTTATATGTTGATATATTGACGCAGTATCGATCTATTTTACTAACAAAATCTCACAAGAATTTGCAAAATATTCACGAGAGTTTGTAACAGAACAATGAAATTTCCACGAGATTTTGAAAGTAAAATAGATCGATACAGCGTTTTTAAAAATCTATTTGATATCAGCATATGAAAAATATATTTGAAGTATATTATTTTTCAAAAGTGTCCCGAAATGGATAACAAAACTGCGATTTTCAATGACTACTTATTTTTATCCAGCTTCAAATATGGGGTATGATATACGGTTGCGCCGGCTACATGGTTTTAAAAAATATCGGCATATACATGGGATGCTCGGCCAAAATCAATATCATGCATCCATCTAGTATCAACTATACATTTTATCTAGGAAGATGCTTAATTATATGCGTCTTTTTTAGCAAAGGTTGGAGGAAAGAATATTTTTGTCTTCATTTAGAAAATATGGACGTTGTGCTCGGTAATTTTCCTGTTGGAACAGTACAGATTGACCCAGAGGTTCTGGCACTCTCTCCACTTTCGGCCCCCCCTCAGTGTACGATGGTTGTGCCTGGCCACCCTTATTAAAATGTTCTGCCTACGCCTCTGTTGGGCCGACACCATTTTTTGGCCAATACCGATACCTGGCTGTGCAGTATTGGCCGATAGCATCCATCAATACCATCTGTTTGAAATTAATGTAATGTGTATATACGAAGAACTGCATACTACTAGGATGTCAAATAATTACCATCATGGTTTTGTCAAGCTGCTGCCTACCTTTGTAAAGCAGGAAAAAGACTAATACCGAAAGTGAATCAGGTAGAACTTTTTATTGCCTACCTGGAATGGGTGACAAGGTAGTTGAAGAAACTTTTGGCTCTCAAAATGGTATCAGTGCCCTATTTGTTGGTACTCGCCAATATCAACGTATAATTTTCGCACTGGATCGGAGACTGGCACCGATAATGGTATCATTATCAGTGCAACACTAATAAATACAGAACTATATGGGCAAATACAAGTCACGAAAAGAATGCGGAAGAACTATGAATGAGCATACATTCATTTTACCAGAATAAAAACAGTAAAGAGATCGAGACTCCTGAATAGACCAGGGTAATTATTAAACGCCAAGAAGGAGAAGCTTAAAAGTAAAAGACCGGATTTAAAAGGTAAGAACAAAGAGCACAGCTCATAAAACTATCTGCTGCCCTACATTTTAGAACTGCATTTTGGAAGAATGTTGAAGAGGCAAACACTGCCTGTGTGGAGACGAAATATTTGAACAGACAATAGCGTATTGATTTTGCGGCACGAAACGTTTTACACCACATTAAATTGTCTCCCGCATATTTCTCCTGTTCTCTTTGTTTTCTCTCACACACTGTCTTTTTTTTTTAACTCACACAATAAGGTTCTCCAGCACAGAAATGTTCAGCAGTTAAATTTAGCCTGAATGCTGATATTACTTTGCTAACACACATTTTACTTTGAAATGCTTCTAAAATATGGATGAGCCTTTTTTAAAATGGGTTTGGGTAAAAAGAGTGTATGAAAGGAGGGGGGGGGAGAAAACAAGAGGCATATGGGTTTATCACCAAGAAGTAAGCAGGGGGAAAGCTCTGTAGAAAATAATAAATAACAACTTAGAAATATTGCACCGACCAGCCTTTTACTGTGGTTCTATACTACATCTATACCACAGGAGCAATGAAATGGGCAGACTTGAGTTTGCTTCAATATATTCCTGACATAGATTATCTCTAGAAAAGAGTAATACTAAAGATATTTGTTGGTTTAAGGGTATCTGTCTGCCTGTTTGTTCACTTTAATTCAAGCTTCATAGAGCAGTGATGGAAAACAGCATCTAAGAGATAATCTACTACCTTTTCTACTACTGTGGCTGGGGAGAGGGACATCTGGGCCTCCCTGCTGAAGCTGCTACATAATCATCAATATTTGATTACTGATAGATCATATGACTGAGGAAATCACTTACATAGAATGTCTCTGGCACCACAAATAATAATACATATAGAAAAATTATTGGGCTTTGATTTAAAGAAAAGATTAAGTGTTTAACTCATTTGAAATGTGTCATGATCACTGCCCTGTTATCTGACCTAATTGTTTACCTGCCTATTTACAAAAAGGGTGAAGAGAGACGCTTACTGTATTTAATTGATAGAATCAACATTAATGTTAAGATGTTGGTAAAACCTTTCCTAAACACAGACTGTATTTGAATGTGTTAAATTAGGATGAAAGTTGATTATTATATCAATGATGTTTATGCTCTTTAAAAGCTGAGGCCTTAAAATAATTTTAAATTAAATTGTGTAGGTGAGAAAATTTATTTGGTAGTGTTACAAGATATTATTTTTTAGTTAATTAGCAAAGATCCAAGATTGTTTAAGGCTGAATTAATAATTACTTCTGAAACAGCAGTATAGCTGAAAACCTTTTGAATTAAAGTTTAATTGCCACCACATGTAAATGACAAATAACATGGTCCTGGAAAAAAGAACTTACATACAGTGAAAGGTAAATACAACAAATTTGAGGAGATATGGTACCCATTTTTATATTTCTGGAAGAGGATGGAGATGATGTGATGTCAAGTGTAATCACTACTAATACCAACTGAGAAGCATTTAATTTTTAATTTTTATTATTTATAGTTTTGTTCTCTCTGTTACATTGTTGTAATTTTAATTTGGTTTATGTTTGGATTAGTTTTTATATACTGTGCTGTACTTTCCTTTAGTGTGTGTTTATAAGAATGCTAAAATTTCATAAAAAATTTTTTGGAAAAAAAAAATAAAAAGACCACTGGTAAGTGGAGAACTTATATGGCTGTACTTTTTAAAGTTTTCTTAGTATTTTTACATTCTTTTTGTAATGGTGTGTTGACAGTGAACACATTTAGGGTGACGAGCATCTAATTTACATGCAAACTCTATGGGGGACGGCATCCAGAGGTCCAGCAGCGCGTCCCAGCATTGGGATTAGTCCATCTGACGTTCTAAAGTTTTAAATATTGTAGTTTTCTGGGCAAAAATGTGGTCCAAAATGAGTGAAGTGATAGTTGGAGGATTGTTGTTCATTTATAAGGTTGTTAAGGTAACACAGAGGAGGGATATACCATAAGACAGAGCAGACAATGATTGTGATTAAGACTGATATAGATTTCACTCCCATAAAATAAAAAGTCCTGAAGAAAAACATGTGTTACCCTTATGAGTCTAGTTTTACCCTTGTCTTTAATCATTTTTATTGCCACTTGTTTTTTTAAGCTGGGGCTTTTTTAGCTGAAATCAAGTAGCGTGAACCATGCTCCCTGTGAACCCAAAGTTGCCATGGGAACCCAATAATCCTGCTAACTACAGACCTCAGGTGTGCTAGAAAAGCAGACTGGAGTGAAAATAAAACAGTAAAACAACGATATAGAAAAAAAATAAATAAATAAAAACATGCAAAACCATGGATTCAACGTTTAGAGCTGCTAACAGGGAATGTATTATTTAGATAATGAGCTCACTACATACTTTCACAAAGGAAACAGTCGTTTGTTTTCATTTAGTACGCACACACTAACATTTAATGGGTATTTTCTCAGACTTCGGGAAAAAAAACGCTTGTTTTGTGGACTTGTGCTGCAGCACTGTAACACATAAATATGAATAATAAAAGAAAAAGATCCTTTTGATCTTCACAGCAAACACTTGAATCTCTGGTTAACAAGTTCTTTATATCCTAACAAGGAAATCTGAGTCCTTGTTGTTGTTATTTTGCTATCGATTTTTCCCCAGATACAGGCAGGCTGTTTGGATTGAGCTTAAAGCCAAGCAAAAAGCTCCAACAGAAGCTGCGGCTTGATTTAATAAGCAGATCAGAACACATCAAACTATTTTTTATTGACAACTGAATAGACCAACCTCACGATATGTTGCTGTAAACGGTTCTCTGTATTCAGAATAAGCTTGATAATAGAAAAAAATCAGAAAAAAGTGAGAAAATGTGAGATTTGGCTGATGCTCAGTGACATATAGCACCTTGCACAATAAATACATGGGTTGGACACAGAATTCAATGTATAAATTTGTATCCCAGAGTCTTTTCATTATTTTAGCGGGAACATTTACATTTCCTCAGTGGTGCAACAGGCCGTTAATTCTGTCACAGAGCTGCCAAGTTCCAGGAAATGACAAGAGTGAGACTTAAGTGTCATGATGCGTCTTTGGTTCAACTAATATTATAATGTCCAAAGATTTTTCACTGCAAAAACGATCTAGAAATAGGTAAAAATGTCTTGAATTAAGTGTATTCACCGTTAATTTCAGTAGGTAATTGAGATAGTTTGCCAATTGAATGAGTAATTTTACTCTTAAAATAAGATAATTAGATAATATGCACTTGAAATAAGTCAATGCAATTGTGTTTTCTTATTTTAAGTGTGAATTGTCTTGTTCCATTGGCAAAATGTCTCTTTTACATCCTCAATTCAGGAACAAATGCACTTATTTTAAGAAAAAAAAGACTTATCTAGATTTAGATTTTTTGCAGTGTTATTACTGAATCCTTTGAACCCAATGCCAAGTATCTTTGGGAAAAACCTTACAAAGTTTTCCAAAATAGTTTCTTTGTCAAATTAATTAAAGAAAAGAATTGGTTGCATCATAAAGGGCTTTTCAATTAAGGTAGAAATGTTTTCCCCAAAAACACAATAATAAAAAAAAATTGTCTCTTGAGAAAATAATTCTAAGCAAAATGTTTTCAGAAGTCACTAGTGCTGCTATGGCAAAATGTACCTCACCAAGTCTACACCATATAAACCTCCACCCACCCCCCCAACTAAAAAACAGCTTCATCAACAAAGGGGAAAACCCATCCCAACCAAGTGTACGCTTCCCTAAGGTACAGCGGTTAATTAGAGGGCTGTAAATATTTAAAAGGAACAGAGAAGCTTTAAATGAGGCAGACTGAGAGTGAGAAATTTACGACGTATCTCCCCTGTCGCAGTTTCAATCTGTTTCCAAGGCTTTTATTTCAGTTCAGTGTATTTAAAACTGTAGCCAAGGGCAGATCTTCAGGCTCTGCCATTTTTTTACTTCAGTCTCAATTCAGCGTTTAAAGAATGATCAGACCTGCTGCCAGCAGACAGAAGCAGTCTGACTGGATCAACTTATGAGAAAGTAGTTGAAAAATTTATTTTTATTCTTCTAGACAAAAATAAAAAATATGGTAAATAGCAGATTTGGCATTTGCCTATGCTTGGTTTAGAGGGTGGAAGAGTCATGGTTACACTGCAAAAAAATGAAATCTAAATAAGTCATTTTTGCTTAAAATAAGTGCATTTTTTCTTGAATTAAGGATTTAAGTGAGACACTTTGCCAATGGAACAAGACAATTTACACTTAAAATAAGAAAACACTATTGCATTGTCTTATTTCAAGGGCATATTATCTAATTATCTTATTTTAAGAGTAAAATTACTCATTCCATTGGCAAACTATCTCATTTACCTTCTCAAATTAAGGTTAAATACACTTAATTTAAGAATTTTTTTACTTATTTCCACATCGTTTTTGCAGTGTAGACATGAGGATTGTAGACAATGATAAACCTCTTTAGAGGAGTTTAGTTTATAGAGTCTGTATTATTTCCATGTTAAAACACAGTTTTCAAAATCACAGAAAATTTTATATTGTGAATCCAGTAATTTAAGATATTTTTTGTTCTTTATCTCCTCTAAAGAAATTCCATTAGTTCATCCTAATTATTCAGACTAGAAATGTGTTCCTAGTAACAGTGAATCTGCAAATCAGAAAAACTATTTTTTACATAAATTGGTCATTTAACAAATTGGCTAGGAGTACAAAGCTACTTGGCTTGCATTCATACGTTTAACAAACCATTTCATTGCTCCTCTCTCAGTGAACTTTCAGTTCATCTCAGTGCAGCAGTGATTTTATTGTTAGTAATAACCTTTACCAGCTTCTCTAAGTCTCTTTGGGATTTCCTTTTCAGTGTTGATGCACACATCCTAAGTATGAAGGTTTTTTCTCTGTGACACAGACCATGACTTGCAACCATCCAGTGTGCTAATGCTAAATGGAAATTAACAATCATGTTAATTACCAGCTGGCAATCAGTGTCCTGATCTGTTCCGGTAGGTTGATTCATACTTTCAGCTCAGCTGATCATGGGCAACCAGCAATACATCTGGGTCACCATTGATTGCCCTTAATCAAAAAGGACTGAAATTATTTATTTCTATCACAAATTATAAATGATTCTGCCCTTTCGGGACTTTTTGCTTTAGTTAAGATTTTCACTTTGGCTTTTCAGCTACATTTCGATTTATGTGATTCTGCTGTTTCTACGTTTTTTCCTTTCTATTTAATTAAATTTAATTCAGTTTATTTATTAGCGCCAATTCACATAAACATGTCATGACAGGGCACATTACAGTTCACCAGACCATACAGTCAAACTGATTCAAAGTTTTCATTCTAAAGTAAACCAGCTGATTGCATCTGGGTTTTTTTTTATGTTTTTAAGACATGCCTGTAATCTATGTTATGTATTAGCTTCTACTAATAGACAGATATAGCTGAGTATCATCAGCTTAAGAGTTGAAATTAATCCCATGCTGTCTAATAATTCTACCGATTGGGAGCATATATAAAGTAAAGAGAATTGGTCCTAGCACTGATCCCTGTGGTACTCCACAGGTAACCCTGTAGCATGAGGAACAGATTTAGTGTCTGTTGTGTTTGTTGTTTACTCTTTGTTGCCCCCTTGTGTCAATCTCCTTTCCCCTAGCTCCCTTCTAGATGCCTCTGTCCACAGCTGCTCCCAATCTGTTGATAACTCCATTCATTATTGTGTTTGGCACATACACTCCTCCCCTGCATTCACTATTTGCTTGAGTTTCTTGATATCTTCATTCCATGGGTTTATTCCTCCCTAGTGTCTCCTGGTTTTAGTTGTTGAGTTTCTTGTTGATCGGTTCTGTATTATATCTTCTGTATTTTTATTTAATTAATTTTTGCAAGAAATAATCTCTGCCTGTTCAGCTCTGGATTTGGATCCTTAACAAGTGACCACTAATCTTGGAAAGGCTTACAAGACTACATCGTGCAAAATGCTGATGTCTTTGCTGAGCAAATAAAAGGGTTTATATCCTATCTGTCGGCGATCCCTGATCTACTTCCGGAAGTTCATTGTTTGGATTTGTATTTGTAAATATTCATTGTCATTTTGGGTATTATGTTTACATTTCCTCGTATCTGCATTGTATATAGTGCAGAATATGATAAGGAATGAAAAAAAAATGAAAAAAACAGTGCAATCATCAATCTGAGGATGACATCAGACAAGAAATATGAAGCATGAAGGTAAACACATCCGTTCTCTCACCAAGGTTGTTTAGTTACATTTTTTATGATGCAGTTTAACATGCATTAATAATGCAAGAATAGAAATAAGTTAGTAATCAAATTACAATTTACCTAGATGTAGATGACTGTGTTAATAACCTAAATACAACATTTAATGTCGACCTGGATTTATTACTGGTTGCACAGATGATGAGACCGGATGTGGTAATGCTAACTAGAATTTTGTTTTTCTTCTTCTTTCTTTTTTTCTTTTTTTTTTTTACAGTGTCCTGTCTGGCAATTTGGCAATAAGCATAGTTGTCTTGATGCCAAAAAGAGCCCAACAGATTTTACTTTCACAAGTGGAGTGGTACGGTGTGTTACGCTTGATTTATAGATGACTGACAAATAAGTCCCTGTCCATTAGATAGGATTTAAAGCAGTCCAGAGATTGACTAGTAAGGACAACCCGGTTCCCCAGGTGCTCTGATAAAATGTAGTGATTAACTGTTTCAAATGCTGAATTGAGGTCCAGTAATACCAGCTTTATGCATATAAATAGCTTTATTATAATTCATGCAGGGAGTATTACAGATTATATGGACTCTGCCATGAGAAAGTAGAACAGGAAAGGAAAAACAGGAAAAAGGAGAAAAGATGAAAGAAAGAGGAGATAAAAGGGAGACAATGATAAATAAAATCACCTGCAAAGAGAGATGTTAAAAGAACAACACAACCAGCAGATAAAGTATAAAAGGTACAATCAAGTAGCACTTTCATACCATCACTGAAGTATAAGTAGTATTATTTAATCTGACATGTACTGTGTGTTACCTAAAGATAAGAATATGGGCTTTCTGTATGGAAGTGAATCTCTAAGTACCTGGAGCCAAGCACCTGTAGTTGTTTGTGAGAGTGCACTTGTGCATGTAAAGTTTATCCAAAGCAAAAATGCTCAGTAGTGGTCGTGAAGAGCCGAAGACCAGCTGGGAAATGAGACGCCACAAGAGCAGAATAGCGCGGCTGCACCAGTTATTATCACAGAGGGAGTTAAGATTTTAGCTATTACTTTTACCATAAGTTTGGTACCTGTTAAAGTAACACATCATGTTTTTCTATATACGTATAGCTTAAGCAACACTGTAGATGTTACTTTGCCCAATTAAATGTTAATTAAAAAAAGGAAATCTTATATAAACGACACTCTAGTTTACTTTTACAATCCAATTCAGTTTATTTATATGGCGCCAATTCACCACACATGTCATCTTAAGGCACATTAGAATTCAACCAGATCATCCAGTCAAATTGGTTCAAAGTTTTCTATCTAAGGAAAACCAGTTGATTGCATCGACTCATTGACTCAAAGGCAATCCCTCACACTAAGCATGCTTGTAGCAACAGTGGAGAGGAAGAACAGGAAGAAACCTCCAGCAGAACCAGACTCAGTGTGAGCGGCCATCTGCCACTAGGAGGCACAACCCCCCAAGACAAACACTGCTGTAGAAGAGGTTTTACGGTGTATGTATTCATTCCATATCTAAAAGTAATAACTATTATATTCTTGTACATCAGCAAAATTTGATTTTCTTTGTATTTATGACAATCAAAGATTCTATGTGTTTAAAACCAACCTATGTTCTCTTGCAGATCAACCTCACTTTTACTTCTTTATCTCTTTGTTCTGTTTGAGTTGTGGATAAAACACCAAATGATACTTTCTGCTGTCATTCTGTACGTAGGAATAAAAACCCTCCCTGATGACAATGCTATACATTATATGGATCATAGAATACTTTTAACAACCAAACTAATAAAATTCATATAAATGTATGTAAAGAAAGTTCAGTGAGAAAATATAAAGGAACCAGTGAGTTTTTTTTGCTCTTTTCTCCTCTGCAGTGATGAAGGAAAACCCAGGCAGTGTTGTGAATGATTCGCTGAAAAATTAAGCACTGCCTGTTCATGTCAGCTCTGCTTTGCAGGAGGTAGCTGCGCATGTGAAGCACAGCGCAAAGTGCTGGATGAAAACGGCACTGGCTATGGCTCTGGGATAAAAAAAAAAAAAAGTCTGGTGAAATGGAGCGGGAAATGTTTCAGAGCACACTCTAAAAGGACATTGTTCCAGCCGTACCTGCTTTAACGTGGTGCTAATCATGGCACTTTAAAGCACTTGAGGAAATCTGCCAGTCTGAATTATAACTGGAGCACTGAGGAGATTAGATTTATAAGAACCACACTGATAAAAATGTTTATGAAGTGAATGTACCTGTTATATTTAAGCTATTGCTCAGATTAACCAATAATATGGCACAGCGACAAGATAAAGGCAACCATGTCCCTGAAATGCACCTAAAACAGCAAAACAACAGAGTGCAGAAGTTACTGCCACATCAGAATAAAATGATCCAAACTCAATGAAGCTTGAAGGATTTTATGCTTTAAGCCACTAAATTACGGAAAAGACCTGAATAAAAAAACTGAACAGCTTTAGGGCACTTTTGTAAAGTGTGCTTAAAGAAACTTTAAAAAAATGCTGCAGTAATGATGAATGGAGCATTGCTGAGTCCAGTCGTCTGTCAGCATAATGGATGCTCAGGAGTTAGCAGAGCTGTTACATGCTCAGAGAAGGGGGGGAGTTGTTCGTACAAAAGGTTCATTTCATTCTTTTTAGCTTGTAAAAATGCTGATCATATATAATCCTTACATACATGCATGGATGAAGGGTTAAAAGCTGTTGAAATAAATGACCTTGAGTTTAAATATGTTTATTTAGAGGTTAAAATTCAGTGTTAAGAGGTGTTTTTTAATAAAGCCAGTGTTAGCATAAGTGTTATAACATCTTTCAGTCATGAATGAAACCCTGCTTTGGGAACAAGAAGAACTTCTAAGCCATCTTCTTACATATTCTTCTCTGTCATTTGCAGTTTTGACTTTTCCCCAATGCTTTATTCTCTTTAGTTCATAGCACAGGTTCAGGTTTCAGAAGTGTCATGTGTTGTGAATTATGTTTTTTTGTCCTGTTTCTTGGATCATACCTAGCTGATACCTAGCTGAATATATCCTTTCTGTTGGAGTCCATGATGTGTTTATTTATAAATGTGCTGATATATTTAAGACTTCATGCCTTTAAAGGAATCCTCCACCTGAAAGTGGAACTCTTCATGTTAAAACCTGTTGGTTTGCATTTAAAACCTTGCCTGGCCAGCTATCCTGACATAAAGCGACGTAAGTCAGTCTAGTAAAGCTCACCACTCTGGTGTCTAAAAAAGGCTGGAACACTCACAGCGCGGGAGGCGGGCGCATAAGTTAACACTGTTTTTATGTAATTTTTAGAGCTAAGATGGCCGTTTCTCAATATTTGTGCTTTCTCATGTGCTTGTGTACTTGAAAAAGGTCTACAGCCTCAGCCCAAGTACTGCTCCAATTCACAAGAACAAGAAGAGCGAGAACAAACAAAGCCCCAGGGTTGTTCTCGCCCCGCCCTTTTTACCCAGCATGCATCAGAGCAGACTTGTGAAATTAAGATACGGCGTTTTTCAATTCACTAGAATGAGAGTACCGACTTGTGTTTTCACCACAATGTTCTTGAGAAGAACACAGGAAAGTATGGACTTGAGGAGAACGGGAGAACGCAGCATAAATCTGGGTCAGTTGGAACAGAAGCGTACTGATGACGTCACCACACGCTCTGCTCGTCCTGAGCTGCATTGCTTCTATTATTAATAGTCTCTAGATAATAATAAATTCTTACTTTTTTAATTTAGTGGGGGAATAATAATGAACACAGTCAGATAAACACAAATCAAATGAACATTTATCCACATAATACAAAAAGATCCCCATCAGGCTAGCGGTCCTTCACACACAGCTATGCAGAGAGAGGGCTGCTGCAGACAGGCTAATGTTAGCCCTGGCTACCATTACCCTCGGAGGTCCGATTGTTGTGTCGTGGTCATCTCAACTTCGGAATTTGTTTTTATCATGCATTAAATCGGTAAATGGACCATATACTGTAGACATGCTTATAATATTCTCGCTCAAATGATCTTAAAAATACTTTTATTGAACAACAGCATGGTATTACCGGGTATATATATATATATATATATATATATATATATATATATATATATATATATATATATATACCGTATTTTCCGCGACTATAAAGCGCACTTAAACATCTTTTTTTCCCTCAAAGTGTGCGGCGCCCTATGGTGCGATGCGTGTTATGTGTGTGTTGTAACTGCGACTTTTGAGGAGATGATGAAAAGAGTGGCTGAATGTAAGGAGACCAGGTGTTTTTTTTTTTCCACCCCTCACCATCGCTGTTAATATGTACCTCCATGCGTGCCCATCTCACAGCTGATGCGAAAACATGGGGAAACAAATTAACGCTGTGCTCGCTGTTCAACCTTCGACATCGGTGTGAACGGACCCAACAGAGTGCAGCAGAAGCAGCGAGAGCTTACATGCAAAGTCAATGGTTGGCGCGCATATAGGTGCAGCAAAGGTTCGCCGCTAGCCGCGTTTGCTGCAACGCATCGCCGAAGGCGTTTAAGCATCTGAAGCGCCCCCAACGCGCTGCTGCTGCTCAAGATGGAAAAATTGAAGTTCTGCTGCTGGACTGGCGCCCATCAACCAATCAGAGAAGCTGATCACTGGGAGCTGACAATGAGACAGAGCACTGCGCTCTGAAGACATATGATATTAAATGAAAAGGGCTGGGTGGATGAGGAGATGATGAAAGCGTGGCTGAGGCAGGTGTATCTGAGAAGACTAGGTGGTTTTTTCCACGCATCACCATCGCCATGCGTGCCCATCTCACAGCCGATGTGAAAAAAGGTGAATCAAATGAACGCTGTGCTCGCCGTTATCCCGGGGGTCTGACAAAAGGAACTTCCACCGCTTCGACATCGGTTTGAAGCCGCCATTCACAGTAAGGCTGCGGCGGCGTGGGAGGCGATGGATGACAGGCGCGAGACCACAGTTTCAGGATAAGTGGAAGGCAGCGCCCGGGCAGGTTACGCCACAGTTTGCGGATGGATTGTAGATGCTTGGACTAACGCGTGTCTGCTGGCTCTGTTGTTCAAGCTTTCACAAAAGCAGGCATTATTTCTGAGGAGCCGGCTGCGGAAAGTGACTCTGACAGCGCGAGATGGGGAAACTGGCATGTCTGATTTAGCACAGCTGTTTTAATTCAGAGGAATGCTGAGGATAACAGGGATGATGACTTTGATGGGTTTGATTAATACTTTGTAATAAATACATGAATAAAAGCACAATCATACTCAGTTTTGCTCCCCGCTCTATTTTTCTACCTGAAAAACTTAATTCAACAGCAGCCTCTGGGCGGTCTCCTCCTCTTCAGCGCGGTGGCTGGCAGGTGTTTTTTCATCTAAATAATCTAAATCTTGCAGCTATTTGCTGTGATCAGTGGGAATAAAAGTAGTTTTAATATGTTTTAAGTGAGAAAATACACCTGAAAACTTCATAATTGCAGTCAGTTCATCCAGATTATCTATTTCGTCGGAGCCCCCTCCAGACCCCCACATACCAGCGTGCACCGTACACTTAAAATCCCTTCAACAGCATTCACTCACTGCTGCTGGCAGGTGCTTTTCATCTAAATAATTCTAAACTGCAGGCACCAGGATACCGCAATAAAAGCGACCACAATTCCGGCCGCAGGTTTCCAGGATTTTAAGTTAATTTTAGGAAAGCGTGACCACGGCGCTGTGTCATCTGGGCGTATGTATGTCTGTCTCATGGCCAGCTGCCAGGTTTGATTAATACTTTGTAATAAATACATGAATAAAGCACAATCATACTCAGTTTTGCCCCATGGTGTATTTTTTTTAAATAACATGCCAATTCAGGAAGTTTAAAGGTAGTAGAGGACATGTACCTATATAAAACCCTTGAAAAATTAAACCCTATAGTCGGTGGCCTTATGTGTGTGTTAAATACAGAAATGGGACACATAACTGAGAGTGCGCTTTTTAGTCCGGTGCGCCTTGTAGTGCATTGAAAATCACGGTATATATATATATATATATATATATATATATATATAGGCCTAGCCTATAATTGCAATTATAGCCTATCTATACTACAACACAGACTACAGCGCTGAAAGTCATTAATTCCACATCACCTAAATATTTTATTATATGCTATTTTTCGACTTCTCATTCAGCAATGTTATTTTACATTTGTATCTTACTTTCATTGCTCTTGTAATCAAATCTGATTAATATATGCTACTAAAGACTTGAATAGCATAGGCCTAGATGTGACAGGCTTGGTATTGGTATTACTGTACATGTAAGTCATGCGTGCGTGCCCCGTCCCGACTTTCAGCCAACCTCCTCTGGTCCCCCTATCCATGACGTCTGTCTTGTATCATGGAGTCCAGACTAGTTACCACTTCACGTTAAATGCAGTCCTGTTTTATCTTCACCAGCATCATTATAAGAGAACATTGGGTTGTATATTTTTCCATGTTCGGGATCATCCAGCCATGCAGTTTCCTACCTGTTACTTTGAGTTGCGTTGTTCGTCGCACCAGTCTTGATCCATACTGCAATTCACAGGTGTAGTTCCCCCCGTCGCCCTCCTCCACCTCGGGAATCCAAATATGTGTGGTGTTAACTGTAACAGAGCTCCTCCATTCCACTCGCTCACATTCCTAACAGAAGAAAGAAACAGCACCAATATCAGAGAAGCAGTCTCTGGGTAGATATGCCATGCCATTCGGTCATTGTGCCTTACCTTATACCAGGTCATCTGCGGTTGTTTGTAGGGAGCCAGATAGTCCTCTATATCAGGACAGGTAATCATTTTGCTGTGGGTTACCTCGGCCATCTCCAGATGCCGGATTTTGCTGCTAAAGCATTTCCCCTCATCGCTCTCCTCCACAGTCATCGACATGGACACTTTCATGCAGTATGTAGAGTTCCTAAAAAGGCAATGGGGACAATGAAAACAAGTTTTACCATGAATCAAATTTAGATATCGTTCAGACCTTCTCACCGTGGGTTGCTGACATTGTGTCACACCTGGGACTAAGATTTTAGCCTACAAAGTTGTTGTTTGTAGCTTTAGGAAGTACAGTAAGGCCCATACTAATGTTCAGGTTCAGAGGTTAGGGTGAGGAATGGATTAGTGCTAATCTTGCAAGTTCTTACCAAAACCTCTCATGCACCTTTTGTGTCAATAAATGACGAGAGAGGTACCCCATATCCTCGGTAGGGGGCTTGACCAACCTTCAGTTTTTGATGAATTCGGAGTTAGGCCGCCTTGGTAAAACTGTTTCTATATCCTTGTAATGTCTGGAATACACAGAAGAACCCCAGACCCTTTTGAAGATTTCACAGGTCTGTATGTGAGCCTGGTCCATATAGGACATGATAACTTATCTTGTTGTTATCTGAGTTGGGGGGGACCATATAGATATTAAATAAAAGGGCCCATAAGATGGAACCTTGGGGAACGCCATTTGTGATTTAAGTGGCCTCTGATGCAAAGTTACAGACTGACAAATAAGTCCCTGCCCATCAGGTAGAATTTAAACCAGTCCAGAGATTGACCAGTAAGGACAACCCGGTTCCCCAGGTACTGGGTTAACTGTTTCAAATGCTGAATTGAGGTCCAGTAATACCAGCTTTGTGGTTCTTCCACAGTTGAATTTATTCTGATGTCATTGAACACCTTTATTAGGATATGCCATGTATACAGTGTTAGCGGGTTGGCTGGCCAGGCTAGCAGTATGTTAAACCCTTAAAGCACCACAAAAATAGGTCCCAGAAAAATGTTAAAAAATTGGTTCTTTAGTTTGTTAAAATATGTAAAATTGTATTTAGCTGTATTGCTTAGAGCCATCTGGTGTGGCATAGCTAACCTTGGGGAGGAGTTCCTCTGATATAATTGTACTAGTGAAAATGCTGATAAAAAAAATCGCTATTAAATATTATTGGAATGTATATCATTGTTTGACATGAGGAGGATCTTTGTTAGCCTGGTGCTAAACATGTCATGATCCTGGCACTGATGGCTGGCTTAATAGCTCATTTAATTCACCTGTCTAAGACTACCCTGTTTCTCATCACTGCTTATCTGATCCACCTGCTCCTGCTTCTATTTAAACAGCCATCAGTGCCAGATTATTTTTGAGCCTTTAGGGAGAGTTACTAATAGTGTTCTGATTACCTTATCCTGACCCGTTTCTCTCTTCCAACCTTTCAGCTTGTTTGACCCAGTTTTGATCTGTTTGGCTGACCTGTCTTTGGATTCTGTTGGGATTCTACTGTGGACTGAACCTGGATCTGCCTCCTGCCTTCCTCTGTCATCTGCTCAGATCTGATCTCAGTTCAGTTCTGTGTCCTTCAAGGCTTTGGCGCCAGGAACTCTGTGCTGCAAGCGCTGTGTCTTGTTAACTGACCGGCTTGTATCGACCTTTTTCTCTAGGCACAGTCTGAACTCTAAACCAGGTTAGTTACTCACGTGTTCAGATCATCCTACGTCAGGTTTTCGTGGTCACTAACTTGTGTTTCCTCTCAGCAGAGTTACCTGCCTCTGACGCCCAAGGCGCTGCAGCTTTAATAAATATTTTTTAAGTTATCCCACTGTCTTGTCTTAATGTTGGGTCCCTTTGTTCTGAGTCATTACAAAACAGAAATCACTGGGTATTCCTGCTATTTTATCTTTAACCAGAGATTTTTATATGCCTTAACACACAAGTAAGATAAGTTACTTTGCTAGAACAACATTTTTTCAAATCATTGAGTGTTATGTTTTGCAGCTGGGGTACAGTATAAAGCAGGTAGGTCTACCTGACATATACTTTCTTAACTTTTTTCCCAAAAGGGGCAGGCACTGGACAACTTGGGTTATTACTGACCAAAAGATCAACATGATCCATAGAAAAGCTCTGATAACAGCCCTTTATTAGAATTGAAGAAGTCAGTATATGACAACACTAAGGCTGATGCAATACCTTCTCTTCGAGACATTGAGTCATATCCTCCTCCCAGTATTATAACAATACTAAGACAAAAATGTTTCTACAACAGTAAAAACTGAGACAGAACATAACATTTCTAGCTGTGTTATATATTAAAAACTATTAAGATTGTATAATTTTCCACAACACCAATGTCTGGCTATTGTTTGACTGTTAGAGGTGAAATACCCACCAGCCATTTAAATAATCTTTTCTGTTCAGAAGCATTAAAAAAGTCTCAGAAATGTATCCAATGCTGCAATCTGCTCACCTCAGCTCAATCTAATGTTTGTTAAAGGCACCAACCGAGGTGCATTAATTGATAAGTCCCCCACAGTGCACTCTCCATGTGTGCTACCCTTACGCCTTTCAACAGAGCAGTAAAATATATTTAGGCTGATGATTAAATGAGCAAAAATAAAGATTGCAATCACCCGTCAACTTTTTTTTTTGCAGATCTTGCAATTTTGATAGTTGATTCAGATATTTTTTAAGAGACATTGTGAGGAGGAGCTCTGGAGCTCGGACAGGAGCAGAGGAGATCAGAGCAAGAGGAGAAACCAGAAAGCAGAAATGGCTGTGGCTAACATGGACCAGCTATGAAGCTATAGGAGTAGGAACACTGACGAATGATTAAACATTTCTTTTAAAGTAAACCTCAAAATGTAATCTGTGTTTTAGGATTTCCTGCTGCCATTTGTAGGAGCTCAAAGTGAAAATAAAGTGTTGTTCAGGTATGTCGTAAAAGCTCAAAAAGATGAGTATATAAAATTAAACGTTACACAGGTAAGTGTTGACATCTCAAGTTGAAGTAGGTATTAATTATAAACTCTTTCATTACAGTTCAGTAAGAAACTCTTACTGGAGTCATCAGAGCAATTTCTACTTTATTTGTACATGAAAAAATGGTTTTCATTGTAAGGCTAATGAATTTTACCACCTTTAAATATATATTTTTGTTGATTTTCATGTATTTTTCCTGGTTTTACATGTCTGCAGAAGCAGTGATCAGTGCTTGGATGCAGTGACTCTCTCTCCTCCGGCTCCCACATCTACTTCAAAGCTTGCAATGCACCACGGCTAATATTCAAAACACTTTAAGCGCCTCTTTGATGCATGTAAACTCTGCACATCTGACACCTAAAACCTGTTCAGTCTGAGCACAGCGTTAGCGCTAGTGTTAGCCACCAATTTAGGGTGAAATGACAGCTTTTCGACAGTACACTGTGAGATTGCTATTACAATGACTTTTAAAGTGTAAAATCATCATGAGAGTCCTGCTGCTGATGCCAAAGTACAGTGAAATAAATTATTAATATGCTTCTTAAAAAGTAACTATGTTAAAAAAATTTCAAAAAAACTTACATTTAGGAACCTCACAGTTTAAAGTGTTATGTTTATGAATACTGTAGGTGACTTGATGTTATTTTATTGAAAAATCTTTAGTGGAGATTGTTTTCCTTATATGAGAATAAACTTAAATTCAATGAGCTAATGCTAATAGCTATAAGCTAATTAGCAACGAGCTAAAATCTTTAAGGCTGAATGTTTTGTCATGTGCTTGTGTGGTTGGTAAAAGTATCAAATATACTGACTTTGTTAACTTTGTTCTTGTTTTTCCTCTTAATGTGAACAGTCGTCTCCTCCTGTGTACACACTTTTTGATTACATACATTCTGCATTTAGCTGTAATAAAGTGACACCAATGTGCCCTTGAGCTGACTCAGGTTATAGACTTAAAAGCCAGGTTTGTTGTTAAAAGTGATGTAGTCTCCCTTTTTATACTTGAAATCGGACTAAAAGTCTTAAATTCTGCTGAAGGTGATTATTTTGTGTTTGTGAAGCCAGGCTCAAGTCGTTTTCTGCCATCTTAAACTCTGGACACAAAGCAACACATTGATCTCTTTTTCTTTCATCCTCTATAACACACACCATCACGCACACAAGCTCACCCACTGTCCTTTAGCCACAACCTTTCATCTAAGTGAATCTGAACAACTTATCCCATCAATGCAGCCTGTGTGTTTCCCCTGTGTTGGGGTCTTACAGAGGGCACTGGGATTTGGCTCACTGACCTACCTAAAACCTCTAAGCATTGAACTGGAGATTTTTTTTTTTTTTATCCCTCCATCCTTCCCTTTCTCCCCCCCCCCCCCCATCAATCTGCTCCAAACGGCAGCATCTTGTTTTCTTCCTCACAGATTCTGTTAGCTTTCTCTGATTGCTCCGGTGGCTAGGGTGGCTTTATCTGGCCAACATGTTTGTTGACTCAATGTTCCCAAATTAAAGCTCAGATTAGCTGCATAAAAATAGTTTCTGGATCAATATATCTGTAAAAAAAATAATAATAACAACCTAAAGGCTCCTCACATATGGAGGTTCCATGTTCTCCCTGTACATGCATGCATTCTCTCTGGGTACTCCATCTTCCTTCCACTGTCCAAAAGCATGACAGTTAGACTGATAGGATCTTTAAATTGTCCTCAGGTGTGTGTGACTGTGTGTTATCCAGCGACAGACTGGCTACCTGTCCAGGCTATAACCCCTCCTTTTTCCCATAAACTGCCAGAGATAACCATCGGCCCCACCGTGACCCTGATGGTATAAGCTGGAGAAAATGGAAGGATGGTTCAATACATAAAAACAATTTAACAAAGCACTTCTTTGTAGGTTTTTCTGTCTGAAATTACTGTACTCTAATTGATTAAATGTCCATTAAGATTTACGTTGCAAAACTCTAAATTAGCTTCTTTAATATGTTATTTTTGTTCCATTATTTCAAACTAAGCATATATTTTTTATGGGAATTTGAACAATTTTTTATCCAGAACTACAACTTTTGATTTAAAAAAGTTTTGGTTAAACCTTTGTTGTTTCCTAATTTAATGTTTAATTTTTCTTTTACATTAATTTTTTTTTCAAATTTCTCTTTTTCCAGATTGAGTTTTAAATAGAAAAATCATATTACACAAATCCATCCTCTTCATGTAAAGCCCAATACAAACTTTCATAGTTTTCCTATAAAAAAGGTATTTTCTAACAATCAGCAAACCAATAGAAATACATCTTTGCTCATTACTACAGAGGAAAACGCGCCTCTAGAAGTGAAGAGAAATGATCTGAAAAACAAAATAAAATAAAAAATAACATCCATCCATTATTTTCCGTCATGCTTATCCCAGCTTGGGGTCTTTGAGGGGTGCTGGTGCCTACCTCCAGCTGTCTACGAGCGTACATACTGAACAGGTCACCAGTCCATCGCGGGGCAACACAGAGACAAACAGGACAACTAACCATTCACACACAAACTCACCTAAGGAGAATTTAGAGAAGCCAATTAACCTAACAGTCATGTTTTTGGACTAGTAAGGAGGAATCCGAAGTACCGGGAGGAGAACACGATGCTCAGGGGAAACATGCAAACTCCATGCAGAAAGGATCCTGGAACCTTCTTTACTACCCCTGAAAAGAATGCAATTTGTAAAAGCTAAATCTGAAAATAAATCAAAAAAATTAAGGAAACAAAATACTAACCATCTGTCTAAGATATCAAATAAACATTTTAAAAATGATCTGCAATATTTAAAAACAGTAAAAACAATTAAATACATAATGTGACATTGAGAGCTTTTTCAAAATTTAATGTGTGGATTGTTTATTTTTCCATATACAATTTCTTTCCAACGATAATGAAACAAAATTCAATCCATACTTTAATGGAAACCTTTCACCTTGTCCCTAACACCCAAAGTAAGAATAAAGGATTTAAGATGAAACCACTTTGATGGTTTTGATCATTTCCTTCTATAGTTCATGCCAAGGATAAACAGATGAGAGAGGCAGAGCAGCCTTGTTTTATTCCTCTCGGCCCTGGCCTCACGTTTCCCTTCCTTTGTCATTCTGTCTTTTCCTCCGTCTGTCCGACCGGCAAACCGTACATGGGAACAAAACATAAAAATGCATTATGTTTATCTGATGATAAACCTTGTGATGCAGTTGGACTGCAACGCAAGCGGCATGTCAAAAGCATTCGGTTCACACTGTGCAAATCCTCCGTACAGGAATTGTTGCTCTGTGTGTGGGTGTGTATTCATATCTGCTGTTGGGTAGAACACATTAAAATACCTTTGTTTGAAAAAGAAAAAATACCACCATTATTTTGTCAGTGTGCTGTATGATTTTGACAAAAAGTGTCCAGGCTAAAAATAATGGCATCACCAGGGCGTTCTGAATAAAATGCATTGTGGTGAGTCAGTTTTCATTTCCATTTAACTGCAAGACGATAAAGACTTATATTTCATTTGGAAACAATGATTACAGATAAAATGAGGAAGTTATTACAAATGAATCCAAAGCCAATGTCTAATTCTAAAGTTTTATCTTCAAACTCGGCATCTAAAGTCAAAAACAACAAATTTAGATCCCAAGCGTTTATTTTGACCCTCTGCTTGAAGCTCAATTGGGTCCAAACAACGAAATCTTTTTCTTTAGCTTTAGACATGAACCCAGCTTCAGATCGATCTAACCGTTGCCTTGGCAACAGATTTATTTGCTGATTTACTCCATGATTCTTGGTTTCTCTTTTTGATTTGCAACAAGAAAAAGGATTGAATTGCTATGACAAGGTAATGTTAGCTCAAAGTACTGACTGTTGAAAAAAGCACCCAGAAAGGAATCTGGATCATTTTAAACCTGAAAGACTGAGAAAGTGTTTTTATTTTTGTCCTAAAAGTGGAGAGAGTTGGCCTAGTGGCTTAGAGAGGAGCTCCGGTTTGATCCCCACAGCCTCCACTCTGGATTCCTGACCCTTAACCCCATACTGCTCCCTGGTGTGGGATTCTTAAAGTTCAATTATTTTTATTTCTATAAACCATCTAACCAAGTCTTAGAATCTTAGATCACCATAAAGTCTAACCAAGTCCTAGAATCTTAGATCACCATAAAGTCTTTCTGGTTTTGATTGCTGTGCGAGGCAAGACCAGATAATCTGAGATAATTAATCTTATTTTGGGAAATTCTGTGTACTTAAAGTTAATACATTTTTAGACTCCCGGCCACCATAAACTGGTTTAGATTATGCTGCATTTCCCAACTTCCAGTCAAACCTCCCAAAAATCCCACCTCAAAATGTACTCTCATGGAAGTGCACTCCTGCATGCACAGATTTATATAGTAAAAACACTGTCCAGTACTGGAGTTTATCTGTTTATTTTCTTAACTCTGTTATTCTATTCTATTCTATTCTACTCTATTCCATTCTTATCTATTCTATTCTATTCTATTCTTGTTTATTCTATTCTATTCCATTCAATTCTATTCCATTTCATTCGATTCCATTATTGTCTATTCTATTCCATTCTATTCAATTTTATTCTATGTAATTCTATTCTATTCTATGCCATTCCATTCTTTTCTGTTCAATTATATTCTTTTTAATCCTATTTTGTCCAGTGGTCTTAAAATCCAATCTTCTATTTTATTATTTTATACTATCCTATTCCATTCCATTCTTATTTCAATCCTATTCCATCTTATCTTTTCTTGGCCCTATTATATCCCCATTCTATTCAATGCACTCCTATTTCGCTCTATTTTTATTCTATTCTGCCTCCCATTTAATTCCATTCTATTCTATTTTTGTTACTGTTTCAATGCTAGTTCCGTTCTGTTCTATTGTTTTTTTTGCTATTCTATTCTATTCTATTTGATTTAATAACAAATATTTCCATTCTGTTATTTTCTATTCTCTGTTTTATTTTGTGTTCTGTTCTGTTGCTGTGTTAAATTCAATTGTAATTCTGCTTAATTCATTTATTTCTACATATTCTACATTCCATTTCAATTTGAATTTTATTCCATTCTATTCTATTTAACCCTATTCCATTCTATTTTATTTTATGCTATCCTATTCCATTCTATTCTATTTAATCCTATTACATTCTATTCTATTTTATTCTATTTAGTTTTATTTTTTATTCTATTCTATTCTATTTAATTCTATTCTATCCTATCCTATTCCATTCTATTCTATTCTATTCTATTCTATTCTATTCTATCCTATTCCATTCCATTCCATTCTATTGTATTCTATTCTATTCTATTCTATTCCATTCCATTCCATTCCATTCTATTGTATTCTATTCTATTCTATTCCGTTCCATTCCATTCCATTCCATTCTATTTTATTCTATTCTATTCTATTCTATCCTATTCCATTCCATTCTATTGTATTCTATTCTATTCTATTCTATTCCACACAGTTTGTTTCCTGGCTGACTTCATGTATTTCTGCTTTCCCTCTCAGATTCCAATTATATGAAATGTAAAATGAGCCACAAACAAATCTCCCAATCAGCCTGTAATCTACCGCATCCACCACGTCAATAAATCAGCTCAGCCTCCCTGCAATTACCCTCCTATGATCAGGGCAGTCTGCTGGAGGCTGCTTTGAATTATGGAGCTAATAGACGGGGATGTATCCTGGCCAGCAGGCAGCGTGTTTATACCTGGATGGAGCTGCAGATTAATTTGACAATCAATCTAACTAACGGGCAGCGAGAAAGCAGGAACCTGGACATGTCCAGGCGTTTACACTGAGCCTGGCAAATTCCTGTAAATTATAGCTGATGAACTCACACCACTTGAATTTATGGGTAAAGGCCTGATCTCTAACGATATTCTTTTAATGAGATTAAAAAGTCCTTCAGTGATGAGCTTTTTTATATTAACTGTTGACAGCTGGAAAATGTAACATGTTCCTCAGACATGTATTAATCTAGATGGGGGCGGAAGTGGCCTATTTTGTGCAATTAATGTCTTAAAGTATTTTCAAGCCATTTTAGAGAATCAGAGAGACACCAGAATGTTAAAAAAACTTAATTAAAATCATTTTGAAGTACATCTAAAATAATTTCTTTTCTTTTCAACATGCTTCACTGATTCAGTTCACTGATACATAAGAATTTTCTGAAGGCTGGATTCACTTTCTCTGATGTTGTGTGTTTCTGTCACCCTTTTTATGAGTGTTTGACGATGAAAACACCAACCTTCACTACAAAAAACATGAAGATCAAAGAGCCAAATATCTGGCAGATCACAAAGGGAACCTTTTAGGCAAATAAAACCCAGGTATCTCTTGAAAATGTGCGTCGGTGTAACATCAGAAGTGCGGAACAACGCTGTCCATGATAAGCCTAAAAGCAAAAGCTATACATTTATAAAAGGAAACTAATGCTATGAGTGCATTTCTAGGAGAGGGATCTATGCACCAATGAAAGATTGTAGATCGATCGATTGATTGCGTTGCTTAAATCACCACCTTTACCTTTCTCCACTTCCCAGTGCTCCAGAGATAGGGATGACATGGAAATCCTTTGCTGCAGCTGCAAAATTAGTCTTTGTTGTGAATGTACTTATTGAAAAGGTCAGTATGTTGTTAATGCTCACACTTGTTTAGAATCTATTTTCTAATTGTTGGAAAAGAAAGGAAGATTAGATGTAGGTCTATAAATGGTCAAGTTGTTTGGATCCACATAAGATTTCTTAAAGGTTTAATAACAGCTACTTTAATCCTTAAAGGAAAAGTCCGGTCATATTCAGAATTCAAACTCCTGAAAGAATATGAAATTATTCCATACTGTTCAGTAAATGATAAATGTTTTTAATTAAGAGTAATTTTCATTTGAATGTGCTTTAGGGGGAGGCATCCATGTTTGTCAAAGAACACTACTGCCACCTTCTGGTTTGTGACGTCACGGTGCGGTATCTGTCAGGATCCAGAGATCTGCCACCTGATCTCCAGCAGAGAGCGCCGAGGGCCTCCTGAGCTGATTCCTCTACACACCTGGAGATCATCAGCTCATCAGAGGTCCACACTACTTAAGCAGCTGCCAGACCTTCCTTCGACGCCGGAGTGTTGACCTAGTTTGGTTAGCAAACCTGAGCCTCAGAACGTCTGAACTTTACTAGTAGACTCTAGAGAGGAACTAGTCTTCTAATCGCCTTTGTCTTTTGTGCACAGGAAACCCTGAGCTCCACCTAGAAGCCTGCCTGCCTGCTCATGAAAGCCAAACCTGAAGATCTCAGTTTGGATTCCTTCTTCAGCTCTTGGATAGAGCAAGGAACAAACCCAAGCCAGAAACCTTCTAGCTCGGAACTAGACGCTGCTGCTGCTTAAACTCTCTGCCACATCATTGACTCTGGACCTACGGTATCTCACCTCACGGCTCTGTTACAATCTCCTCAAGGTACATCTTGATTCTTCTCTCTATCAATCCATCATCAGCCTGGCTAACCAAACTCTCATCTCTCCAGAAACTCTGAGACCAGTCCTGGACCAGTACCAGAACCAGATCCAGTATTATATCATTGTACATCTTTCAATAAACCTTGTTAAACTTTCCTACAGACTCCGTTGTGTTCTGCATGTGGGCTAATGCTGCGTTCACACCGGGGGCAGCTGGCGCGACAGAAGCAGCGAGTTTACATGCAAAGTCAATGGTTGACGCGCGTCAAGGCGCAGCAAAAAGTCCCGCGGCGCGTTTTGAGCAGCAGACGCAGCGCGTCTGAGCAGCTGAAGCAGCGCGTGGCATCTGACGCGCGTGACGCGCCGCAAACGCGTTGCTGCTCGAGATGGAAAAATTGAATTTTTGCTGCTCGACGCGCCGCGTCAACCAATCAGAGAAGCTGATCTGGGAGCTGGCTGGGAGAGAGACACAGCGCTGATGACACAGACCGCTCTGATTACTCCGCTTAAACAGTTTATTAACGCATAATTAACTTAAAATATATACATCTATGTTCGCTTTTATTATTCTGGTGCCTGCAGATCGGATTATTTAGATGAAAAACACCTACCAGCCGCCGCGGTAAACCGCGAGGAGGCGACCCGTCCAGAGGCTGCTGATGAATGGATTCCTTCTGTCGGCGCACCGCTGGTATGTGGGGGTCTGAGCGGCTCCGACAGAAATAACATTGGAAGGCAGGATTGTAATCTGGATGAACTGACTGCACTGATTAAGTTTTCAGCTGTATTTTCTCACTTAAAAACATATTAAAACTACTTTATCCCCACTGATCACAGCAAATATAGCTGCAAGGCAGAGAAAGGATAGTGAAGCTCCGCCCAACGCGCGTCAGAGCCACCTTTGCACCGCGCAGCCAGAGCAGCAAAGCTGCTTCAGCCGCGCGTCAGAACTAACTGGTACAAGCAGCAAAAATGAAGCAGCAGACGCGATTTTGCTGCTTTTGCAGCGTCCGGTGTGAACGTAGCATTAGTCCTTAAACCCAATCATGACAGTATCAGCTGTTAATCAAGTCCCAGTGCTGTATCTGGTGTTTGTCACAACGCGCTATTATCCAAGTCATCTTGAAAACATTCTTCTATGACATGTTGGCTACATATTACGTGTTTTTCTCTGGCCAGAAGTTCAATGGCAAATCCTCTCTCTTCAAGTTGGCAATCCCGTCCGTGGAAGATCAGGAATCGGAAAGGGGAAGTATATTATTTTTTCCCCTTTACCTGATGTATCAGTTTAACTATAGCACTAATGAATTTCAACGGTGAAGTCCTCTGAAAATCTTCAATAATTGTTGTTGATTGCAGATGTGTCTAGAAGTTCCCATTGATTTTGCTTGTAAAGCGGGGAGAATGGCGCTAGGCTTACCGCACCGTGACGTCACTGCTGGAAGATGTCAGGACTGAGGTGTTACTATATTTGGGCAAAAATGGCCGCTCCCAGACTCAGTAATGACTCACAAAAGTTGTTTCTTTTTTCCCTGATTAACACTAAATTCATTAAATCACTGTAAACGTATTCATTTCAGGTATAGATAAGTATCCATTGATCATTCCTTGCTGACCAGATTTTTCCTTTGAATAACTAGTCTGGAACTGGATCTAACATAAACATTTAATATTCAGGTTTTAAATGAAACAGAGACCTAGATGATGATTGGCCATGGCAGAGGCAGGCACAGGGCTGATAGGCGAAGCATCAGAGGGTGACTGGATAAGTTCAGACTGAATTAAGTCCTCTGATCTGAATTTTCAATAAAGCTTCAAAATGCTAATAAAGAGGAGAAATAAAACACATAAACAGTGAAGCACAGCTAAAAGAGCTGAGCCAAATAAAATTACTCAGATCATTTAAAGTTTTCTGCATGCTGATATCAAAGGGGAAATCTGGATCAGTGACTTTACCGATCAATGTGTTCAGTTTGACGATTCCTCATCTGGCCTCCTTTCTCCTTCATTTATCCACCATGGATAGGACTCAGAGAGCCTTAAACCTCATGAACATCAAAGTGTTAAACTAAAGCCTACTTAAAGCCCCCCCTCTAACACTTCTGGCCTTGCCAGCAGGAGTCGGCTTACGTTGGCATGAACTGGCACATGTTAGCACACACTGGCATGAGAGCAATACCAATGCAATGGATGCCAAGTTAGTGAGGACTGCCAAAAAACTTCAAATGACCGCTCTCCCCTTCTGCGCTCCCAGGTTACTCTCCCCTCCTTCCTGCTTACATGTTTTTCAACCCAGAAAACAATGATGGCTGTCGACTTATCTAAAGTGCACTTCATCTAGTCTCCCTCCCTCCCTCTCTCCTTCCTTCCTTCCTTCCTTGCTTCCTTTCGTCAGAAAATGCATTACAAATAGAACAAGATCCCATTATTAGAAATGCATTTAAAACAATGTAAGGGCCCTGTTACACCTTGAAGATTTAGCCAGCGTACACCTGACGACCCAGAATCACCTAAAAAGCTGGCATATGCTGAACATTCTATGTCCATCCATTCATCCATCCATCCATCCATCCATCCATTCATCCATCCATCCATCCATCCATATCCATCCATCCATCCATCCATCCATTGTCACGCTTATCCCAAGTGGGGTCGGGAGAGCTGCTGGTGCCTATCTCCAGCTGCCTACAGTTGAGAGGCGGGGTACCACTTGGACAGGTCACCAGTATATCGCAGGGCGAACCTTCTATATATTTTTTCAATTTTGGACGCATACAAAAGAGTATTAATAATCAGTTAAAAACGTATGTAAAACGACAGCCTAACCTATGCATAACGCACTGCAGCGTAATGCGTGTGAAATGTCACAAGCAGGTGTCCTGAGGGACAGCGATGCACCTGGGCGCCCGACCTGCATGCATGCAATGATTTATTTGAACGCGATATTAATCTAGCTAGAATACATAAAAAGAAAAAGAAAGAAAAGAAGGTTCCGTTCATTCCCAAGAAAAGAATGTTAGAGGTGGAGTGGATGAGTCTCACTCCATCATACTTGCGCATTTTTTTTAGGAAAGCGGGGGCATAATGTTGTGGATAGAAGAGGGCGCCAGAGGCGGCAGAAGCTTGGTTTGGTGTAGAAGGCTTACAGCCGTACATGTTTGATTGAGCCCTTGCCGTGATGTTGTGGAAGAAGGACCCTGCAGATCCTCTTCCCGCAACAACGATCCAACGAGACGTCCATTCCTGTGAACACTGAGACGTTACTCCAATGGGAAAAGTAAATTATTCTTATTTCTTATTTCAACCCTGTCGCGTATATTAGCTGCGACATATGAATCGATGCTATGACTGAAAAAATTTGATTTTACGACAACGCTGATATATGATTTCGCCTTAATTTAGTGTTCAGGCTGATCGAGGCCCTGACCGGCCAGCATTTCAGATGCAGCCCGCAGCACCGGTTCTCTGTCCAGCCGTGAAACTATCCGCTATACCGCATCCGCCCGGCCCTTCCTTCTGCCGCGCCCGCTACGACAACCGCGTCCCCGTCCAATCATTCCACCTGCATTTACTAATAGTGTACAAACACAAAGATTCACAAATGGACTCAATTTAGCAATCACCAAAAAACCCAAACATCCCCCAATGCAGATGTATTTTCTGCCATAGACCTCTTTTAAAGAGAATGTGTTACTTTTCTCTAATGTGATGTCTAGAAGTTCATAGACAAAACCGAAGGCATGAAATGTCTAATCTAACACTTCCTTGCTCACTATCTAACACTTATTACCTTGTTCTGTCTTTCTCATATTGTTTCGTCTTTTCTATTCATTATGTAGGATGTTCCTGAGCAGAAAGTCGCAGCCAGGCAGCTTAAAGTGTGAAATTGTGCTGTCTCCAGCTAAAACTTTTCCTCCATATTTTTCTACATATTTTACAAATAAAAAGTAAGTTTTTACACAGATAGAAAACCAATGGACTCCAGAACACAGTTAATTTTACAGCAAAATCAATCCGTTAAATATTTGCTGTGGCTAAGCAAATATATTTATTTTCTTAATTAATAGGCAAAGATGATAAATAAAGAGTGTAGGAACAAGATATTCTAATGAAAAACTGAAATATTCTGCTGCTGTCTGAAAATGAAGGTTTCTATATTCAGCAGACTAATCTGTGTTGGTTAGATAAACACTGTCCAAAGGATTTTATTGTGATTCTATTACCGTCTTTAAGAGAACAATGCCCAACTATTCAAGTCCCTGCCCAGGAAGCTGTCCCCTAGGTCTTCAACATGGGACCCCTAGGGGGTCCACCGAGGTACTGCATGGGTGTTGCGAAAGTTTTGTTTGATTAGACTTTTTTTTTTTTAGATTCCCCCTGTAATTTTTTCTACTAATTAAAATTTATTTAAATAAAAAATGAATATGAATTCAACAGACTGTAGTAAACAGATAAATGGAGGCAGAAGATGTCTTTCAGTCATCAATGCACATTCAGAGACACACAGGAGTTTTTCCAATCTGGGCACCGTTTCATTCACAACACCTGTCCCATCAACCAGAATCAGAATCAGAAATACTTTAATAAACCCAGGGAGAAATTACTTTGGTTACATTATTCCATCTGTAATAGACTAACTATAGGACCAGTGTGATATAACACGGGTCTCCGCTCCATCTCGCCATCAGTTTGGGGGTCCTTGGCCCAGAAAACGTTGAAGACCCCTGCCCTAGATTTATTGGTCCCTTTGAGATCACCTCTGTCAATTCAATTCAGTTTAATTTTAATTCAGATTATTGATGTAACACCATTTATAAGTCCTCTCAAGGCACTTTACAGACACAATACACTCAGATTAGTGAGAAAGTTTTCTATCGAAGAAAAACCAGCTGATTGCATCCAGTCATTGACTTTTAAGGATATGCTCCTCCTGGATGAGCTTGGTGTGACAGTATATTTAACATTGAGCATGCATGCAGGGACAGCGGAGAGGAAAAACTCTCCTTTAACAGGAAGAAACCTAAAGCAGAACCCAGAGATTCAAAGGGGCTGTCAACAGCCCCAGTTATTTCTGTATTAAGTTTCCACCTAGTCTCAAGATATCCTCCTGTTTTTACACATGCCTTTGGTCAAGCCTGAGGTCTCCAGCCCCTTGTGTCCCCACATCTGAGCTTTCTTCACCCGGTCATGACACTGATGGAAACCCTTCCTATATGATTCCGATGATCTTGGATGCTAGCTTGAGTGGCAGGTGCTTCCAGTACCTGGCAGACTGAAGACCGCTCCTGGAATCCTCTATCCTTCATCCTGGATCGTTTCCTTATCAGGGTCTTTCATCTTTCTTGACAAAGGCATGGTAAGTCATGCCAAGGTTTTGCTTTTGCAGCTTCAAAGCTCTGGAATGGCCTGACCCAGCACATCAGACAGACCTCTTCCCTGACTGTTTTTAAATCTCTTGTCCATTTTGTGTGGGTTGTTTGTGTGTTACTTCTCTCTCCACCACCAGGTGGTGCCCTGTCCTCGGGCCTCCCTGCACACCTGCGGCTCGTTGGGACATTACTGGAGGATTACTGAGCAGTGGGCTGTCACTACCTCGCCATGCAGAGTGTTTGCCAGTTTTGGGCACTCTAGCCAAGCTGAGTTTAACTGAGTCTAACCTGAGCCTTTGTTTCTCTGAGTCTTATATTGTTTTTGTGTTTGCTCTTCGGCAGGAAGCCTTCCTGTGTACCTGGATACCTGGACCTTCTCCCTCTGGAAAGATTTACTGAGTTCACACTGAGCAGGGGAAAACCTCGACATGATCCGTTCAGGTTCCCATCGGAAATCCAAGTGACAGTCTGCTCCATTACTCCTCCGGGTCCAACGTATGTCTACCTGTCTGCTCTCCAATTATTTCCCTCTTATCTGGATAAACCCATACAGACTGGATTCAAGGATTGACAAGAGCCCCCTCAAACGTGAGTCCCACTCCTGCATAATTCAAGCTGCAGTCTCTTTTCCCACGGTCCCTGAACTGATCTCTGTTATCTTCCCTTCAGACTTTCCAGTTCCGGTTCATCTGTTCACTGAGGTCCAGATCCAACCACCGTTCACATTACATCAAATAAACCTGTTAAACTTTTCTCCGTGTTCTCTGAGTGGTTTCGCTGCATGTGGGTCAGATTCCTTAAACCGATCATGACATTGTCTTTGGCTTTTAACACCTAGCAAGACAGTAAACTTTATTTTATTTTATCATTTTATTCCCTTTGTGGTGGATAGGCATAGTTTTTATCACGTGGTGTCAGCAGTGATTTCTAATATTACCCGTTTTGCTCACCTGGTGAGTTTCAGTGAGTTGGCGACAGGGGATTTAAACTTTTTGCTGACCGCTTTAAGCTTTAGATGTTTTTTTGTTCTCTTTTTCCTTTGATGATGGCTCGAACCTGTGGATTTAATTCTTATGCTGCATTGCTTGGTGTTTTGAAGATCAATAAAATAAAAGGATCTTAACTGCAGCTTGAAGTGAAGTTTTCAATAGCAAGAGTGTCAACAAGAATCCCCCTATTCGGCCGCTCAACGACTCAGTTTGTTTGACGGTCACCAATACCTTTTATCTTTTACTCAATTTAATTGATTTGATTTTGTGCATGTTATTTTTTCCCATGTTTTAGCTGTTCATCTTGGCCTCTAGCGAGGAAGCCTGCAAGTAGGAAGCCTGACCATAGGAAGCCTCGGGGCAGGAAGCCTCTAGCGAGGAAGCCTGCAAGTAGGAAGCCTGACCATAGGAAGCCTCGGGGCAGGAAGCCTCTAGCGAGGAAGCCTGCAGGCGACCCGCTTTTGAAATCGGTTGCAGGTACGAATTTTCATTTTGGGGTTTACAGAAGCTTAGCACGCATAGGGCATTCAATTGAAATTGGTAAAATCCGAAATTTCGATACAATAGTGTTATTGGAATCCGGGATAAGACCTTATTAACATTCGAAAAAATATGGATATTTTGTGGGAAAAATTAATGTCAATGTAATAGCAAATACCAACTATTGAGAGAAAATAACAAAAGTGCTTCTATGGGAAATTCATGAAAAAAACTCTGAGAGCGAAAGAAACACATGTTCTTTGGTACAACATAACATTAAAGAAACTAATGCTGATAGTGGTACTTACATTTTTTAGTTTATAAACCTAAATATAATTGTTAATTAACTAGGCTTACTAACTTTTTAACTTTTCAATTAGCCTTTAAACTTTTTTTCTTGACTTGTTAACTTTTTTTTCATCAACTTAATTTACAGTAGGTAATACGGTATATTTTTCAAGGGCTCAATTTATTGGTCAAATGCCAAAACAAGATTTACAGCCATGCAGCAGTATGTTTGCTGAATTGCTGGATATAGATCTTCTGCTTCTAGACCTCACACTACAGCTCACACTGTACGACCAAACCGCAGGGTTTATAAATTCACAGCGAAGTATTTGGCTGAGCAAACGTGGCTACTACGGTCTGTCAGTGTTACAAAAAGAACTCCATTTCACTTGCACCCCCGCCATGCTTCTGTTTTTTTCGTCTGAGAGGAAGAAGAGGAAGAAGAATCCTTGTTTGCCCACTGAGCGATTTGCCCACGATGGCTGACTGAATTTCAAACAAGTTTAATTTTCTCCCGATCGAGAGAGGCTGATTGCTCCTCGTTACCCCCTGTATACTACACAACGCATGATCAGGTTAACAGTCGGCCCGATTGAAAACTTCTCGCACGGCTAGAAAATTGTCCTGAAAAGGTCAAAAAATCGTACAGTGTATGCCCGGCTTAAGGGCCCTGCAAATGATCAAAAATGGTAATTTGCCCTATAAAGGGTTAAAGGGAACAACAGAACAGATTCTCTCATCTCTGCCCAAGTAGAACTGTTGCCGACTGATGAATTTTCCCTCCACCCAGTAACTCCAGTCTGAGAGCAGTCAAACCTGCCTTCCAGAGGCTGATTTTAAACCTCTGGATTGGTAAAATAAAGTGTTTTAAAACTGCTCACCTGAGTCCATTTGTTTATATCTTCTGCTTGGTAGGATCAAAAGCATTTCTAGATCCCATGTCAGATATGGAGTTATTGCTTGGATCTGGAGAAGTTCCACCTTTCTCTCAGCAGAGTTAAAAACGCCGTGGACTCCTCCTGAGCTTCAAGCCTTTGACACACCTGGAGGCGCATCTCATCATCAAGAGGATCCTCCAGTATATAACAGGCACTTCCAGACCTTACTTGCCTCAAGCGCACGCCAGTGTTTATCCAGTTTGGTTAGCTTACCCTGAGCCTAGCATCTTCTGAGTACCTTGATTGTTTCTGCTTCCCTAGTTTGGATTCTAACTCCTCTTTGTCTCTGCCATGCGAGAAACGGAGTTTCCGCTGCGAGCTCTGGATGAGCTTAACCTGCCGACCCAGCCCGCCCTCTGAGCCAAACCACGAAGACTACTCACTCCTCTGATTAGCATGCCGCTCTGGACTAAAGAGCTGGAAACCCAAAGCCAAGGTCTGCCCTCGCGGCCCCAGAAACCGCAAGACGCTGAAGCGGTTAGTGAACCCTGCTGAACTAAAGCAAGTCTCTGGACCCAACAGTTCTCTCTCAAAGAGCAAACCCTCGACTCCTCAAGGTTTTAAATTAGAAACTCTCAAACTCAAACTCAATTGCTCCCAAAGCCAACTGAACTGTCATCCTCACAGACTCCAGTGAACCTGCCCCCAGGCTTGAACCAGTTCCTGTGTTTTGTGTTTAATCCTTGTGCTTGTGCTTAATAAAACTTGTTAAACTTTTCATCTGTCATCTGTTTCCGGGGTGTTCTGCATACTGGGCTTTTCAGAAACCCATCATGACAGTTATTAGATATATCAAGCTGGTAGAAAAATACAGTGAGATGTTCCAAGAGGTGATTGTTGCAAACCCTGATACTTACAAAGCACTTGGTTTGAGAACCGAATGTAAATCAATATATAGCGTGGAGAAGTTTTTAGGTATTTATATTTATTTATGACTGTAAAGCGCATGTATTATTTCTCTTTTAACTTTTTATGGACAACATTTTGTGGGTGCATAAAAGTTTTATATGCATCTAACTTGCCTTTAACCTGACAAAATGTAAAAGAGTTCACATTCTGAGACTGTTTTTGCAGTTTATTTTATCTGTTCCTTTTTTGTTCATAGTTTAATTGAAAATGGGTTTCATGTTTTCCACAAGAGAAACCATTTAGTACAGGAATTACATCTACTTTCCAGCGCTCTGATTTATTATTTTAGAGTTTGTATTTTCCATCGACGTGAAGCTTGTTCATAAACTCCTGAAAGACTAATAAATTTGTCATTTAATCTGTTTCACGTTCTATTAGGTTTCCAATAGAGCTGATGATTGGACCTAAATTTGGGGCAGGCATGCAAGAGGAAGGTCTGTTCAAAGATAATTACTTTGAGGGCCTAACGCTGGTTTACTATCGTAAACAAATTCATTAAGATGAACTTTATATCCCATTGATTCTTTTGATGAATCGTTAATGAAGGCATATTCGCTTGAGGAGCATTGAAAAACACAAACCTCTTTATTTTGTGAGCGTTAGTTTAACTTGTTTTGCTAAATAATTTCAAGTCACATCACTTTCCCTGTGAAATCAAGCTGTAAGCACCACATCCACCTTCATCCTTCTCTGTATGTGTGTCTCCATCAGCTTTCTGACTCCCTCCCTGCATCCGTCTGATAGACAATCAAGTGTTCCAGGATGGAGGTTTGCTCTAAGGTCTATTTTGTAACACCATACCCTGAAGGAAATCTGAGAGCTCTCACTCTGTGTATCAATTTCTGTTTAAGTAAGGTCTATGGTCTATGTGCCGAGTGTGTGTGTGTGTCCAAATCATAATGTGCGTAAGGAGGGTCCTGGGAGGTCATCACATGTCCTGCCCCCCACTGAGCTCCTTATACCTGAAGAGAAAATGGATTTTTCTTTTTTTTTCTACTCTACTCATCTCTCCATGTCTTGAAAGCTTCAGCCTTTGGTTTCCTAACATCTGTCATTATTTTTCATTCCATGCTCTATGCATCAATTTCCCTGTTTTTGCCTAGTTAACCTCACACTCTATATCCATAATTTATCTACTTTCTTCCCTTTGACTTCTGCAGGTTTGGTAGCAGCCATTACAAAATGGCTCTTCCCATTCAAAAGCCAGGCCAATCACAGCCAACTTTCACTGAAACCGGCAGCAAAATCCCTCCAACTTCCAGCCACTGTCGGTCAGGACCTCTGTTTTTGTGATTGCGATGTTTCTCTCCCTTCATCCATGCCTAGGAGTGCGCTTTGGTTCTGGTCCGCTTCCTCACACACCTGCTGATGGTTTCTCGCTAAACGGCAGTGTTCTTAACTCCAGCTTCTGACTCGCCACTACTTGACGCCAGAGTGTTTGTCACCGTTTAGGGAAGTCATCCAGTACAAACCAATTTCATTTCGGACCTTCACTCCCTGGAAGGGAAGGATCCACTGAGCTTCAAACTGAGCTGGGGTTCAAACAAGAAAGGTTTGGGATCCACTTTCCCCAAGAGATCGCTTGAGCTTCAGAAAGGGGATTATTCTCCATTACTTAATTCCCGTTCAAGTACCGCGAGGAAATCTGAGTGTAAGTAGTCAGCTTCTTCGCTTCACCAACAATCAACCGCATTCTGGGTAAACCCTGTTCCGCCCTCTACCGAATCAGACAAACACTGGAACCACGGCACACAGACAGGAGTCAAGGATTCAACTTATCTTCTCTGGAAACGTGAGTCAGCAACCAAAACCTCTTCCAAGTTCACGAGGTCAATTCCCGCTGGAGCCTGAACTAAGCAGCTGTGTCTTCATTTCAGCATGTTTTGCTCCTATGAATTTAATGATAAACTGTTATTGCATGCTCTCCTCAAGCTCCGAAGGAAGTCGGAACGAAACAAGACAGTGAGGAACAGTGGAGACTGTAGGCTTTGCTTTGTGCAGGCGGTCTGGAGCACAGACGGGCGGTGACGGACTGATGTGGGATTTCGGGGTCATACACCTCATGTTCAGTCACTGTTTGCTGGTTCCTCATCATTTTCCTGGTTTGTTTTCCTTCATGTGTTTCCACAGATCTTGGTTTTCTGTAGTGTTGGCAATGCCATTTTTTGGCCCCTATACTGATACCCCATACCTGGCTGTGCAGTATTGGCCTATACCGAATACCATAATAATAATGTAAAATAATTGCCATCATGGCTTTCTGTCAAGCTGCTGCCTACCTTGTGAAGCAGGAAAAAATCTAATACTAAGTGAATCCAGTAGAACTTCTTTTTATTGCCTACCAGGAGTGGGTGACACAGTTGAATAAACTTATGGCTCTCAAAATGGTGGTATCGGTGCCCTATTTGTTGGTATCCCATACCAATACCACCATTTTAGTACTGTCCCGTCCGATACTGGTATCGTATCGGTGCAACACTAGTTTTCTGTATTTGTTATTTTGGATTTTGCTTCTTCCGCGTTTTGGATATTAAACCTTCAAGAACTCATCTCTGCCTCCCTCATTCTGCATTTGGGTCCTCCAAACTCAACCTGACATTCTGATCATCTGCACTATGCCTAAAAGTTACTTTCCGTAGCCATCTTTGTTTTCTTCTTGAGCACATACATACTTAGACAACATATGGTGACAACCTGAAAGCAACAATAAATTCAATCAAATGCAATAAACTGCTCTGAAGGTATGGTTTTCTCATTGCTCTAGCAGCTTTCACAGCCTTTTAGTAATGTAACAGGATCCAGTTGGAGGCTCTCCACCAGGATATGAGGTGATTTGCCTCTGTGCATGTGTGTGCACTAATAAGAGGCCCTGAGACAATGACAGACACCGAACCCTAATTAGGTTGTCATGCTGAGAGAGCAAGCAAAATATAGAAAGAGAGGGAAAGTGGAAGAGAGAGCTTATTATGGAGGATAGGTGTCAGGCGGTGGCAGGAAAAGGTGGGAGGAAGGCACAGGAGCGAGATAGGGGGGAGGAGGAGGGGAAGACGACATGGATGATAGCAGTGAGGGAACTGGTCAGAGATGAGGAGGAACAAGTTTTAGGACTGGGAGAACACTGGAAGCAGGGGAAATCAGGGATCGGAAATAGAAGAGATGAAGAGGACGATGATGGAAGGATTAAGATACAATTAAGTAGTTTATTGTAAATACTTCAAACACAAGCTGCGTAATCTATAATAGTAATGCAAATGAATTCAACCCTGGCTACTTAGGAGCTATTATAGACCATATTTTACATTCAAGTTTATGAAAACATCCATTATCCACTTGGAGGTAAAATAGAAGCATGGCTTTGTTGTAGGCATCAAAGCTGACTGGTCTACATATGTTTCTACTACAAACACTAGGAGAAATGTCCCTAAAGTAGCACAACAGCAGCTAGTGTTCCAGCGTCTGAAGTCCTGCCAGCTTCCATATCGTCAATGAACAATTTGCAAAAACTGGCAGGATTTCCTCAGTCTGGCAGCTTTAAAACATTTGTCACACCTTTACAGAAAAGTTTGATTTCAGACAAAACTAAAACCATTTTAGAAGGAATTATTTTATGAAAAAAAATTGTCTGGGTAAAAATATCAAGACAAGCCTGTTAGAAGTTTTTATAGTAGAAAATTATAATCAAATGTTAACAAATTTAGAAATCTAGCTTTTATAGTAAGTAGCTATTCTAAATTTTCCACTTTCCTTGATGGGCCCTTGTCTGGATCCCCTTTATTTTCTTTTTAAACATCAATCTTTGTACTAAAATATTCTTTCTGTCATTCGCTCTGGTCAGACCCTGTAATTCAGTGAAAGGTGGAGTCAGAGTGAAAAAATATGAAAGAGGGGATCACTCCAGTGGCTGGACGGAGGGGATTTTGCTGGGAGTTGGAGGGAAGTAGGCTGCCATTGAATGGCTGCTACTGCAGCATCTCTTTGTATATCAACTATAAAATAGGAGCCTTAATGAACAAGACTACACACACCGGCCACTTTATTAGGTACACCTGTCCAACTGCTCGTTAACACTTAATTTCTAAGCAGCCAATCACATGGCGGCAACTCAGTGCATTTAGGCATGTAGACATGGTCAAGACAATCTCCTGCAGTTCAAACCGAGCATCAGTATGGGCAAGAAAGGTGATTTGAGTGACTTTGAACGTGGCATGATTGTTGGTGCCAGAAGGGCTGGTCTGAGTATTTCAGAAACTGCTGATCTACTGGGATTTTCACACACAACCATCTCTAGGGTTTACAGAGAATGGTCCGAAAAAGAAAAAACATCCAATGAGCGGCAGTTCTGTGGGCGGAAATGCCTTGTTGATGCCAGAGGTCAGAGGAGAATGGCCAGACTGGTTCGAGCTGATAGAAGGGCAACAGTGACTCAAATAGCT
>JAGKQL010000054.1:33087036-33115449 GCA_018398635.1 Cyprinodon brontotheroides
GAGTTTTTCTTCGGGGTAGAACAAACTATCGAGTCAGAATTAATTTAGAACGGATTTGTGTGGTGCAGTACCTTAGAACACAAGTGTAGAATCCGTTATCTTCCAGTTCAGCAGATCTAAACCAGATGGAGTCGTCTTCTTTGCTCAGTCTGTGACCTGAGAAGATGATAGGCTCCTGAGGGAGACATTAAAAAAGAAAAAGAAAGACAACATTTTAGTAAGTAAACCCATATAAACCAAATAAACCAGGCAAGTAAACGAAAAGCTGCGTTACATTTTGGATTTCAACTTAAGTAGAGATTGTACAGCTTTTGGTAGCTTTAATGGCAATTTTAGTCATAACTGAATGTAAATTAGGTGAACGCTGAAGGTCAAATGATACAAATTGTTGTGATTCTCTCCTTTGGGGACTTTATGGCTACTGTACTGTTTAAGTTTCTGTCTGAGTTTTCAGTTACACTTCGATTTATGTCATTCTGTGTTTTCTTGGTCATTGGTTTCTTTTCAATTTTGTGTCATTCTATTTGTTTTCTAGTGTGGAAGCATATTTTTTCCTTTGCCTATTTGTGAGATAAAATATTCTGAGTGTGCCTTTCCTCTGCCTAAATAGGGGTGATTGTTTAGAAGTTTTGTATCAGTCTGAATGCTGGAGTTAAGTTATGGAGTTACGAGTTGGGATGGCAGAAAGCAGTCACCTCCCTACTAGACCAGGGTGATGGGAGGGTCGTAAGAGATAAGAATGAGTTCACACAGCCTCCTTCATGCAGTGAACAGGATTTTTATCTGGCTAAAATGTATGTCCTTGATTAATTGAAATGTGAATAACAAAATGTTCAAATGTGAGAAAGTTCTTTGTGTAGGGGTGGGATAGTTTCAAGGGACAGTGTGTGTGTGTTGGGATTTTGTAAGGTATAAATCTATGTACTGAGGTTGCTTCAGTTAGAGCTCAATCTCGCTGTCTGAGGTTGTTAAAGGGGAACACCGTTTTTTTGCATTAAGCCCTTGATTTTACGCCATGTAAAACAAAGCGGCGCGCAGATATGACGCCATCCGGCAAGCGCCGGTTACCGCTTCATTCTTCCCGTCCAGCTGAACTGCTGCTAGTTTTACCACATGCCTGGAAGATGTCTAGTGCTGCTACCACAGATGATCTCGCTCTCCAAATGGAATTGAACGATTCAGATTAGCTAGAATGAATAGAAGGGTAGAGCGTAGCCGCCTGGGGCCCGGGCTACAGGCAACGCTTTGTTTTTAAAAGATATAAATATTAAAAATATAACCGCTGATGTCTGGGGACAGTGATTCACCTACATGTTATGAATGCTGGCGCACTATAATAAAGAATAAATTATGAACAGTTTAGTTTTGTGCCTTCAAGTCGCTGCCCATAGCAAGACATTACTTTGATATAACAAAACCGAATATCTTCAGAACAGCTCCAAAAGACACAAAACTTATATAGGTGAGTAGAACATGATGTAATAACGTAAACTCAAGGGCCCAATGTTAAAAAACGGTAGTTCCCCTTTAAATAAATTTGAACCTTGTCTTGCAAGAGTTTCAGCTTCCTCCTCAACTTCCCACTAGTTATATTTAACGGCACACTGTGAACTTGGTGACCTTCAGAGTTGGCACCTATGAGTTATTTTAAATTATTTTTCAGGCCAAAATACAGTTCTTGACACAATCAATGCTAGAAGCAGAGCTTCCCTCTTTAAATACTGACTATGTAAGTTGTAAGGAGACGCACCATCATTGGCCAGGTCATGTGACCCAGAAGAAGGTATCGCCTTATGGGCGCAGGCTCTTATATCGTCATGGAGCTAAGGCTTTTGCTCTGCTATTTTTCCGCCTGCTCGACTACTGGTCATGGCTGAGGCAGGGAAAAAGTTTAAATCTTCTGAACAGGCGAAAAAACATAAACCCTGAAAGGGATTGTGTGCGAGGAAAAACAAGAGTTGACCATGGGAAGGAGTTTGTTGGGTGTGTGTATTTTATTAATAGCCAAATAAACTAAGCTATAAAATGTGTATATACATAAATTCAGAGGTTCAGTTTTGTCTAATCTTTTTTTATATATATTAGTTTCTTATGGGTTTTATTTTCAGCACCTTTTAAATAAATAAATGTTCTGTTTTGCGTGTATATTCAGTAGCTACCTGTGATTCTGGGAAGCTGTTCCAGAAACACTTAGAACTTCTTTGATGCCTTCTTCATAATGCTGTCTTTGCCCAATCAGTCAGCTGGGAGGGATGACAATGTCTTGGTAGCTATGCAGTCAGGTCAGACTATCTCAATTATCAAATGCCAGAATAAACACAGCTGAACTATTGTTTCATAAACTAACTCTGCTTTTAATTTCCCTACAACCTACATGGTCTCACCACAGAATAGCTAGATTCATTTAAATATAAATGGACATACTGTATTTTATGTTGCATTATCAGAGTGGGGGGAAATATAAAACATTCACATTTTTCAATTATTTTTTTAATGAAACTTGGAGAACAATGTAATTTTTCTCCAAATACCAAGTCATGCATTAGCTATTATTGGTCTAGTAGTGCATTCAAATCTCAGAAAGATACATTCTGGTTTTATATAGAAAGGTAAAATGTCAAAATGTTCTATAAATATTCTAGTAAGGTGTACAGAAAAAAATGGCTGAGGGAATAACCAAAAAAGAGTGAGAAATTCCCACATTGACTACAAGTGCTGAACACATTTGGAACCAAATAGGTTTTTAGAGGTAGGCAGCAGTGTTGTTAACCTGGGTAATTGTACACTGACCCAAGTAGAAATGAAACCAAACATATTCTGAACCCAAGAGCTTTTCATTCAAAGCCTTATAAAAGGAACATTTAAAAGGCTAGATCAACTACATATTAACACCAAACCTCTTTTTTTTTCGTTCAAACTGGGAAATGAGGTGGTTTTATCCTGAGTGGGTGAAACCCTTAATGGCCACTAAGCAAGCAGAGGTATGCTGCAACCATACAAGGCTGTAGAGATTTTAGATTAACAGTGTTAAACTACTTAAAGCATTGAAAGTGGTTCGTAACTCTCAGACTTCTTACATTCAAAGATTGGCTGTGGGCCCAATGAGCCACATTTGTTCGCAAATGTCTCTGTACAGATAGGTGTATGCAAAAACAGTTTTGACTGTTCGTGGTGTTTTACTATACGGCTTAGCAGGAGACAAGCTGTCATTGAACTGTTTATGAATGTGAAACCGAGCTGATGAGGATCCCAAGCCGAAAGCAGCCAGTCACAACGACCCGTAGCTTCTCAGCAGATCTATCCACATCACTGACAGGTGTGGGATGAGAGAACTAAAACAACTAGACTTTGCTTTTTGTTTTCTTAAAGCTAGAAGCCAAACTCCTACAATGATGTTTTCACATTAAGGGAAATGAGTGCATTTACCCCCTTACAGAAAAACCCATAAACTTCCCTAATATGTGGTACACATGTGATTCCCACTTTGGACGGGATTTGGACAAATTTATTAGTACTCCAGACACCTGACAGCCCAGGGTGCAGACCAGGAAGCAGAGCCATAGATAAACACACCTCTCTACAGCTTCTCTGTTGTTACCAACCCATTAAGCCAAAAAGAAAAATAGTAAATTATAATAATCTTATTCTAATTACAATGACTCCAACTGAGAAAAAATAAGACAATTATATGTTTTTTTTTATTGAACATAAGATCTATAGTTTACTAAAAAGAGCTTTTTAGCTAATGAATTCATCTGTCATAATCAAATTGATTTATGCTGTCTTATGGAAAACTGGCTGCAGCAAGAGTATTATGTGAGCATAAATGAAGCAACCCCCTCCAGCTATTTAAATTCCCACCTACCCAGAAGTTCTGGGCAAGGAGGAGGACTTAGAGGACTTAGCCCAAACTTTGTATTCACTTAGACTTAGACAACTTATTGTCATTTCGGTAGCCACACAGAGTGTATACAAAACAAAATATTCAGTACAGCTCTCAAGACATTCCCATTTCTAAAGGGCAGACAGTGATAAATGTAAACATGTGGATCAAATAAATGTATATACATAGGACTGGTATATATGCGCGATTTACAGTGTTTTTTTCTGCAACATTCAGTTCACATACTACCTCCTCGCCCTTCAGGAGGGCAGCAGGGAGAACTGTCCATGGTGGGGTGAGGGTCATTTATAATGATACCATGTCCTGACTCAATTTGTAGAACAATTTCTACAATTTCTACATATAGTTCTCATATGATTTAGTATTCAATGATTTAGTATTTAATTCTGCTTTATTTTATCTCGATTCTCCAAATCTGCAGTATTTACTTAGCCCGTCCACCTATACAGGGCTTTATTAATACCTCCCGAACCCTCCAAATGCCAGTGAATTTCACCTGCGGTGGGTAGTACAGCCACTCCTACAAGCCACTTTTTAATCCATTTACTTTTTATTAGTAGTTTTCTAAAATGTCAGCTGAAATAATAATCAAATCTAAATGTGACTCTGCAATTTAAAACTATTTAAAATCTAGTTTAAGTTAACTTAGGCATGCCAAAGACAGGTTGACTCATGTTCAACATAATTTTCTAATATAATTGTGGCAAGTGAAAATACTGAGTGGCTAGTAAATTTGGACACACTTTAGCCACAGTGGCCAGAGAGCAAGAAAGAAAGAAATAAAGCCCTGCCCCTAATTGTGGTTAAAGAGAGTTAGATTGTCCTAAAATTGTGGTTAAAGGCAGGAAAAGAAACCAAAATATTGTATTTTTGGCTAATCGTGAATAATCATAATAAAAAAAAAATCATGTTTTCTATGTATAAAGACACTTTTTGCTTTGAACTTTATTTAAATCTTTTGTTTGTTATAGAAAGAAAAGCTTGAAATCTTTGAAAAAGAGAACATAAAGGGTTAAAAGGAAGTTCCATATTTATGGAACACTAATGGGGAGAAGCTGCTATCAAACCACAGTCTGTGGCCATTAAGTTGTATTTCAATAAAGTCCGGGTGCATAATGCAAGAGAAGCAGAACTTTCTGTTGCTTTTATCTAAACATATTTAAATAAGTACAGTATAAAGCATAGTTATGTTTATATAATTTGTGTTAAAGAGCCAATTTGGTGAGCCAAAATAGATCCGTGGCATCAGAAGGCAGGGTTGTGGAAAAACACAGTCAAAGATGTATTTCTAAATGTAAAATAATTCAACATAGTAATCAAACCTGTCTTACCTCGGCATCTCCTTTGTTCTTGTACCAAATGAGCCGCAGCTTGGCATTGGTGGCCATGGTATAATTGGTTCGTATGTAGCTGTAGAACAAGGCACATTTGACCCGAACAGGCTCACCGGCCAGGACGTGGTACTCCCTCAGATCCACCGACCAGTCTATGCATCCATCCACTGAGAAAAGCAAAAAGAACAGAGAGATAAGGCTGGGATTCCAAATATGAACAAAAATATAAATCTAAACAACTTTCCGCTCTGAACGTTAAGGAATTGAATCCTTAGTAGAGATCAAAATCACTTTCATGAGTTGAAGAAAAATAGAGAAAATCAAAATGACTAATTATGAAAAACAATGAAAAATGAAGTCAATGAAAGGCAAAAACAAAAGACTAGTTGAAGGCAAGGAAGTGGTTTTGCTCTGAAAAACCTCAAAGTGACATCCACTCTTTTCAATCTTACATTTTCTCTTTCCTTCATCTTTGTTTTTCCCTCAATGTTAGGTAGGACAAACCATGCTTTATCCAGGGTTCCTACTAAGGATATGTATACTATCATGCAACTGATTGATATGAATAGAAAACACAGCTGATAGAAAGATGGAGGCAGTAGGCAGAGGAAAGGATTTAGCTTCTCAACCTATCATAAATAACGTTGCATCGATATCAGTATAGGGTGGGGCCCCCATCCAGCACTAAAATGGTGGTATCAATATCGGCGAAGTACAAACAAATAGGGCACTGATACCATTTCTGAGAGCCAAAAGTTTCTTCAACTATTGTCACCCATTCCAGGTAGGCAATAAAAAGTTCTACTGGGTTCACTATATTAGTCTTTTTCCTGCTTCACAAAGGTAGGCAGCAGCTTGACAAAGCCATGAAGGCTATAATTTTACATCCAAGTAGTATGCACTTCTTCATATATAGACACTAGAGACTGACACAGGAGTGGATTTTCACTCCTGTCCCGTCCCACTCCCACAGAAAAAAATGGTGTCCCGTCCCAATCCCGAGCCAGAGTAGAAATCTAAATCCTGTCCCATCCCACTCCTGGTGAAATTACTCCCACTCCCATCCCGCTCCCATTCAGAATGACTCCCGCTCCTGCACCACTCCCATTCTTGTTGTTTTTTAACGCGTGTGAAAAACTCAGAGCGGAAGTTACTATTGGTTTGCTCCTGCTCCCGTCTGCTCCCGTTAATGTTTAATCCTGTACCGTCCCAATCCCGTGATCGTTACTAATACTGACTCCCATCCCACGGGAATCCCACGGGAATCCCGTGACCCATGGGATTCCCGAAAAAATGTCAGTTTCTAATAGACACACACATCAATTTCAAACAGATGGTATTGGTATGGGATCGGTATCGGTAATACTGCAAAGCCAGGTATCGGGACCAAAAAATGGCATCTGTGCAACACTAATTATGACCAACTTAGGTTGTTGGTGGGCTTAAATGCTTTAAGGATAAAGGTACAGTTTGAAGAGTTCACACTAAATTTAGCTGATACAGTATTTTCATACTATACCTTATTTTCAAATCCTATGAAGCATGTAATGGGTAAACACACTTTCACAATTGTTTCAGCCTCTTAGGATCTTGTGTGATTACCTGTTGAACTATAACCCTTACACAAATTTATCATGAGAATCGTTCCTCAGAATTAGACTGAAACTAAATCTGAGAGTAACAATTTTGTCTGCAAAGAACTGGATAATGTGATGTGAAAAAGGAAAAATCATGCAGAGTCTGATTTGTTGCATCCATTCATCTTTTTACCTCCAGCGTTTATTAGCTGCAGTGTAACTTAAAAATAAAAACTGATTTCACTGATTCCCTCAGAAAGCACTCACCAACTGACAGGCAGTAAGTCCAGTTATTTTAAAAGCTGGAGCACAACAGAGATAGGTCTCATCTTTTAGACCTGGACTGCTTGCATGTTGTATAAATCTATAAGACCCTCAGCGCTGGTTTTCTCTACTATTTCCCTTCCCTCGTGTTAAAATCAATTTCTTTTCACATGCAATTCTTATATTGTTTTAATTGGATTTACTGTAAGAATTAAAGGACTGGGTCAGAGTTTAAGTAACTTAAAGGTATAGAGAGGACAATCTTTTTTTTCCAGGTGGGTCATCTAAATAAGTGGTCCTCCCTAATTGTCAATCATTCTGGTGATATGTTTATGTAAGGCCATCCCTACGTGCTTCGTCCCCAGTTAGCTATCTTTTTTCTGTGGATGCGCACTTTCAGGCTTTATATCTGTGGTGAGCTACGGTTTCAGACATATCATTGAGGCTCACCTTTCTCACCCTGTTGAAAATGGCCGAGGATCATAGTAGGAGAAAGAGTGTCTACAAATATATCCCTGGTGTAGGTACCAGATATGCTCGGGTCCTGCTTCATGCCAGTGACATTGTACGCTACATGATTGGCTGAACACATGATGTAAAACGTTGTGGTTGTTTCCCAGACAACAACGATAACAACATCAAATCCGTGTAAATCAGGACCGCCTATAGTGTTAGCGTGTCCTAACGAGTGATGACGTTTTACCTGATCGACAACAAAAACTGAAAAAAACGTTTATGGTGAATAAAGCAACTGCACGGAGCCCTGGTATAAAGGGGGAGAGCTGGGTAAGCGCTGTAGCTAGCTAAGCTAAGTAGCTAACAGGTTTAGTCTCTTTTAGCTAAGCTCAGCTAACTTCACATTAAAGCTACACTACTTTTTAATTTGTGTCAACAACAACCCTTTGTTTTCTACAAGCAGAATAACTGTTTTATTTGTCTAAAATCTCTACAAAAGCAATTTTTAAGATGTTCCATGTGTCCTTCCACTGCCCTCAGATCTTAATAAAAGAATAAAAATAAGATGAGACTTTTTTTTTCATCTTGTTAAATACTTTCATTTGGGACTGACAATGATTGTTTTCTACTTTCGGCTACTTTAGTTTGGCATTGAAATGTAAAATAATAGAAAATATAGTTAATAATATGTTGAGACTCCAAAAGAGATTTAATCCTTAAAAAATAGGTGCAATACAGTTTGTCCGAGTGGGGTTGCCATATTTGACATCATAAGAAGGGGCGGGGCCACGAGCAGATCTGGTACCTACACAGGAATGCTTTGCGTGGAGAGCTCTACTCGCAAAGCATTATGGGATTAGCTGTCACAGCAGCCTGCTGATTAAATAGGCTGTCGGGTAGCGACAGTCAATGGCAACCAATGACAATAAAAATAAACATGATTTCTACTTGTAAAGGAACTTTTTTTCTTTAAACTTGATTTAAATCTTTTGTTTGTTATAGAAAGAAAAGCTTGAAATCTTTCAAAAAAAGAACATAAAGGTTTGAAAAGGAAGTTCCATATTTATGGAACACTAATGGAGAAAAGCAACTGTCAAACCAGTCTGTGGCCATTAAGTTAAATGGTTTTTGGAATGTACTAAAATCGCATATTGATTATATTTTTATTGTATGAGCCTTCTTTATGCTCTATGAACCTTCAGATGAGAGCAGATATATCTGCTTCCTGCAGTATTAGCAAATTTTCCCTCAGTGTTGTTTCCTAAATGCCCTGTTAGCTTTCCCCTCTAGGTCATCTCCAGGACCTCATCTATGGTAATGTAAACATGGTTTATCACTCTGTAAAATGTGTCATATCTAATCTGTGATGACTTAGGTCACTGTCAAAGATTTAAAGGCTTCATTTCCATTTGTTTACTGTTCAAATTTACAACCGCACACTTAATTGGTAACATTTATAGATTTAGCAGTAGGCATTAACTCATAGCAGCGACAGGAGAGATTTAGCATCACTGCACACGTGCAGGCAGATTTATTGCACACAAACTCACTCCCTCACCCTCACAAATTAGTGCTCAGCCGTGCTCTACACACACTTCTGCACATAGGAATGATTTAATAAGTGACAGAGAGTCAGACATCACTTTTTCGAAACTTACTCTGCCTTTGTTCTGGCGGGATAATTAGTGTGTGGTTAGGATTTTGGATGTGTATGAAAGAGTTGCTGATCTGTAATCTACTTTTAGCATTAAACACACACGGCAACCTACAGGGGATGACCTCAGAGCATCGCATTAATAGAAAATCACATTAGTTTGGTCTACTACACTAATGCCTTTTGTTCCCGGACAATGCTCAGCACAGGTCAGGAATACTAGCACATACGCACATAAAGCAACATGGAGGCAAAAATAAAACATAACCGCTTTTCTTAACCAAAGCAAATTGCCAATAATTCATTTTTTCCTCTCCTTTACACCCATTCAAGCATGTGAGTTTGTCTGTACACGAGTGTAGAAGAGGGGAGTGCAGCTGGGCGTGTGTGTTTGTGTGTGCAGGCATATTAGAGATGTGGGCGAGGTGTTAGCATGAGCAGATATATCATTCCCGTCGGCTCTGTCTGCATATGAATGCTCCCTGAACGGCAGAATGGAAATAACTCTGGATTAATGGCAAAAAAAACTTTTAGACGCTGGGGAGGCACAAGGAGTTTCTGGCTAAGGCACACACAGTTACATGTAGAGGAAGCAGAGTAACACACCCAAATGCACATTTATTACACAAATGTATGCTGCAACTTTTTAAACTTTTTATGTAAATTGGGTGATGATTAATATGCAAGTTAAATCTTTGGCCTAGTCCACACGAAGACCAACATCCTATCTTTTCATAGGTGGCTAAAAGAAAAATTGTACCACTAAAGTGTTATTTTTGATCAGGACCTGTCATTTAAATCCCATATCAAAGAGGTTTCTAGAATTTCCTTCTTTCATCTGAGGAACATTGCAAAAATTAGAAATCTCCTGTCCAGGTGTGATGCTGAGAAACTAGTCCATGCATTTGTTACTTCAAGGCTGGACTATTGTAATTCTTTACTATCAGGAAGTCCACAAACTGTAGTTAAAAGCCTTCAGCTGATCCAAAATGCTGCAGCCAGAGTTCTAATGAAAATTAAAAAGAGAGATCATATCTCTCCTATCCTGGCTTCTCTTCATTGGCTTCCTGTTAAATCAAGAATAGAATTTAAAATCCTCCTTCTCACATATAAAGCTTAAATGGCCAAGCTCCATCTTATATCAGAGATCTGATTGTTCCTTATGTTCCTAACAGAGCACTTCGCTCTCAATCTGCAGGTTTACTAGTGGTTCCTAGAATTTCTAAAAGTAGAATGGGAGGCAGATCTTTTAGTCATCAGGCTCCTCTGCTGTGGAACCAACTACCAGTTTTAGTCCGTGAGGCAGACACCCTGTCTACTTTTAAGGCTAGGCTTAAAACTTTCCTTTTTGATAAAGCTTATAGTTAGGGTGGCTCAGGTTATCCTGAGCTATCTCTATAGTTATGCTGCTATAGGCTTAGACTTTTGGAGGACATAGGGACCCCCATTTCATCATTCTGCTTCATTCTCTCTCTGTTCTCCTATTCTGCAGAATCTGTTAGTTCAATCTCTAACCTTCTGCTCTCTCTGCTTTTCCTCAGAGTAGCTTTGCCTCGTCTGTTCCTGTTTGGCTGTGATGTCATCCTGGAAAGAAACATCAGCTGTGCTGCTTCCATCAACACCTTTGTTTATAGATGTTGGAGATCGGCCTGTTTTCCAGTGTGGTCCTGTTTCTCTGACCGTGACTGAGTGGCTGTGTGTTTCCTGGACGGGGCCGCCTTCTACAGCTGCTTTTTGTATCTCTGCTTCTGTCTCCTTGAACCCCAGTCGGCCTCGGCAGATGGCCGCTCACACTGAGCCTGGTTCTGCTGGAGGTTTCTTCCTGTTAAAAGGGAGTTTTTCCTCTCCACTGTCGCTACAAGCATGCTTAGTGTGGGGGATTGTATTTGAGTCAATGAGTCAATGCAATCAACTGGTTTTCTTTAGATAGAAAACTTTGTATCAATTTGACTGTATGATCTGTTGAACTGTAAAGTGCCTTGAGATGACATGTGTTGTGAATTTGGCGCTATATAAATAAACTGAATTGAATTGAATTAAAGTCACTGTAGTGCATTTCACTGGTCTTTGGGGGGCGAATCACACTAACAACAAGAACATGGGCGTCAGCAGACAGCTCCCCCTGTTACTATCTGATCTGTACCGGAAGCACGATCGGTACCATCAGCTCATTAGCGCAACCAGATATACATCCGGGTCGCCCTTGATTTTTCTCTGTAAAAAAAGACCTAAATTAAATTTTTTCATCCCCAAAAATAGTATTATGGAGTATAGGGGCCAGGCTAAAGTTTTTATTTCGTCTATTTCAAGAATAAATCCGTAACATTACAAAAATAAAGTCGTGAAATTACGAGAATAGAGTCTCAACAAGAATAGTCATAAAAGTACGAGAATAATGTCGTAAAATTACGAGAATAGAGTCTCAACGAGAATAGTCATAAAAGTACGAGAATGATGTCGTAAAATTACGAGAATAGAGTCTAAACGAGAATAGTCATAAAAGTACGAGAATGATGTCGTAAAATTACGAGAATAGAGTCTCCACGAGAATAGTCATAAAATTACAGAATAATGTCGTAATAGAGTCTCAACGAATAGTCATAAAAATTACAGAATAATGTCAGAAAATTACAAGAATAAAAGTCAATAATAACAGAATAAAGTCCTAAAATTACAAGAAACAAGTTGTATTTTTCAAGAAGCACTTTCTTCCTTAAAATGAGGAATGTTGAGCATCATGTTTAGTTTTATTTTGGATCTGGTTTGACAAATAAGGAAATCTTTAGCACATCAAATTGAGCAACATGTCAAAATGAACTCCAGGTTGCTGATTGGTGGAGCTGGTCGGCCTTCATCTGCTGGTCGGAGCCCGCTTCAGCTGAAACGGGTTTTGTACGACTTCACCTCGGTACAGACATGACTTTACCTCAAAAATGAAAATAATGTAAGCCGCCCTGCATGTGTTCCCCAGCTCTTTATTAATGCATTTCCTGAGAAAATAAACGCCTTAAAATCTTTATTTTATCACTCATCTCTACGTGTAAACATGATGGTGTATAGTCAGTAATCTACAGAAAGAAACAACTAAAATACATATAATCATGGTTTAATAATAATTTCTTGACTGACTCTACGGCAGGTTGACTCTGATGATGACATCAGACATGCTGATTAACAGGAGAAAATGTAAAAAGCTGATCACAATTTGTTTCAGAAAAGTCATATAAAAACATTTTAAAAATGTGTATTAGCATTCTTAGTGAGTTAAGGCTAGAAATAAGTAATTTGAGTACCATATTTACATTATTTATGGAAACCTTAGTGTGTATCTGGTTGCTCACACACAAATGAGCTGATGGTATGGATCATGTGGTGACATGCTGGAAGAGAGACCGGAGTGGAGTTAACGAGACGCACTAAAGTTAGTATACTTCTATGAATGATGTCAATAGAGAAGGAAGACTGCAACTGCGCCCTGCGGAGAGCACGCTCTTGTTGTTCTATTTGGTTTGATCAACGTGAACACATGAATTAAACTGATTGGATGCCCTCTGGACTCAGTGCAAGAGGTGGGAAACAAAACAACTCTGTTGGATAATGTCTCCCACCCCACGCATGAAGCTTTTGCAGAACTGGAGAGCTCCTTGAGTGACAGACTGCTGCACCCTAAATGCACCAGATAACGTTAACACAGATCCTTCCTACCAGTAGTTGTAAGGCTTTATAATCAAAACCTCAATAAGTTGTTACATTCATGCTGATTTTGCTGCTATTTTCAAAAATCATTTATTGTAAAGATGTCGCATAGCTGTATATTCATTATTTATTCTCCAGGTGCACAGTTTTATATTGTTAAAACACTTTACAGTATTTTGTTGTTTATCTTTTAACTCTTACCTATTACGTTATTCTTATACATTTTTCTAAGGTCCACATTTGTGAGAAAATATTTTCTGTAATCTTTTTGCTGCTGTAAACACCAGAATTTCCCCATTGTGGGACAATAAAGGGATTTTCTATTCTATTCTATTCTATTCTATTCTATTCTAAACTAAGTCACTTTCACACTCAGATCATGCAGCAGGTTTTGACTAAAGCCCAACACAAAAAGGTCAAATTTCCAGGTGATGACACCTTTAAAAAGTGACGCAGCTCACACTTACATACTAAAAAATGAAACATCAATGTATCCACTCTTAGACACATTTTTTTTAATAAAATAGTTTATGTTTTCACCAAAGGTCGGACCTGTTTGCACGAGCACCATAAACACCAGAATCTTTTGCCGGTAGAGCTGATCTCATCTCATGGATGGGGTCTTGGAACAATTAATTTAGCTCATAAGATGATAAAACGGGAAATTTACCAATACTTTTGGGACAGTTTTACACTAAATATTTTTGGCTGTAAAACTATCCAGTTCAGCTGTCTACAAATTTTAGATGAGTGTCAGCAGACAACCTAATGGGAAGTCTTAATATGCCTCATGTAAGGTTTAATTGATAGGTTTGTCCTTTAATTATCTTTAAAAAAAAGGTATGTGGGAATTTGTCATGTAAGGGAAATTACATATCTTAAAAGTTAGGATTTAATATTTTAAGTTTTTGCCTCCCACAAAATCCTCTTTAATCTATTCAAACACTTATAGTATAGCGAGTAAACATAAGTAAGACATGGGACTCGAGATAGATAGATAGAAGTGTGAGCAGCAATTTTAGTCCAGGCCTGTCACTCAAACGTAAAGTCCTTCAGAGCCTCCAGTCTCTCCACACGCCTCCAACAATCCCCTGCAATACCACTACAGCTGCTGCCATAATAATAGCTTGACCTGACCCTCCCAGACAGAAACACACACACCCACAGCAAACAGGTAATGATACAGACACTCTCCAACAGGCCAAGTCAGACACGGGGACACACACATTACAAAGAAAGCCTTGCAGACAGGAGTCTATCACCGCAGGAGTATTTACACCCTGGATGATGCCGAAGGAAGAAGAAGGAAGGAAAAATTGTGAATGTAAAGGAGAGAAAGAGTGAAGCCCATGGTTTCAGAGCACGGTCAAGTTTACGGTTATTTCTTTCCTGTGAATACATTTTACGAGCATAGGCTTTAGCCTTGATGGACCTTTTTATATACGCCTGTGGGATATATGGAGTGCGTGTGAGGAAGCCAGAAGAAGCATGAGAGAGCCCTTTTCCCTATTTTCAAAAAAAAAAAAAGAAAAAACTCCTTTCAAATAATTCACCCCCCTCAAAAAAGCTAGCAGAAACTCCCGTTATACTTAGCTTAGCGACACCCACACATTCACACACACACACAGAGCCAATCTATTTTGTGAGCTGTATGAATATGGTAATGCATGTGTGGGTTACGGCCTTCATTCAATGGAGGAGAGTAACAACAGCATCTATCAGCAGACGTTGCTCCTCGTGACACTGCAACACACATGCATGTTCCACACAGAAACGCTCCGCCACGTATTAACACACTCCCTTCACACAAACGCATACAGCAGGGCTGAATAAATGGAGTTGACCACAATCTGCCCTCCGTCTAATGCTGCCAAACTGACTAAAATGTATTTGTTCTCACACCAACATTCACGTGCACACACATTCGTTTCTCCAACTATTTTTTTATTTGAAAAAAAAAAAACAACAACAGCAGCAGTCGAGGAGACAAAACATAATCCAATGCATTTTAGGGATAGTGGAACCTGTTTTTTGGGCAGAAGGTTTCATTGATGAACGCCTTCTGCAGGTTTAATGTAGTTTGATTCCTCTAGGATGATTAATTCATACAGTACTTTAGATGGATACGACTTTCCTCAAGCTGGGTTTCTTTAATGTAAAGTTTCTGCTTTACTTACTTTAACTTTGATCTGAAAACATGTTTTTATCTGTCAGAAGAGTGCATTGTCAGGGTACGAACACAAACATCCTTTGTGGAAATCTGCACAAAACTCCTTTTGAACCCAAGGAGGAAGACATCAAAGGATTTTAAATTTCATACCTTTCTATCTTGGCTCGTTTGATTGAAGCAATGGAGTCATGCCAGGTCACGCTGGGTCTACAGAGGCCAAGATCAGGACCAGACCCTCCAAAACAAAGACTAGACTCCTACGGAAAGCAGACCAAGACTGTACCCTCCAAGGCCAAGACCCTCCAAGACAAGCTCCTCTTGAGCCAAGACCAAGACCGGACCCTCTAAGACCAAGCCCAGACCCTCTTAAACCAAGCCCAGACCCTCTAAAAACAAGCCCAGACTCTTAACACCAAGCCAAGACCCTCTAAGTCACAAGCCCAGACCCTCTAAGGCCAAGCCCAGACCCTCTAAGACCAAGCCCAGACCCCTCTAAGGCCAAGCCCAGACCCTTTAACACCAAGCCGACACCCTCTAAGGCCAAGCCCAGACCCTCTAAAAACAAGCCCAGACCCTCTAAGACTAAGTCCAGAGCCTCCTCTAAAAACAAGCCCAGACCCTTTAACACCAAGCCAAGACCCTCTAAGACCAAGCCTCCTGACCCTCTAAAACAACCCCAGACCCTTTAACACCAAGACAAAATCCTCTAAGACCAAGCCCAGACCCTCTTTAACACCAAGCCCAGACCCTCTAAGACCAAGCCCAGACCCTCTAAAAACAAGCCCAGACCCTCTAAAACAAGCTCCAGACCTCTAAGACCAAGCCCAGACCCTCTAAAAACAAGCCCAGACCTTTAACACCAAGACAAGACCCCTCTAAGGCCAAGCCCAGACCCTCTAAAACAAGCCCAGACCCTTTAACACCAAGCCAAGACCCTCTAAGTCCAAGCCCAGACCCTCTAAAAAACAAGCCCAGACCCTCTAAGACCAAGCCCAGACCCTCTAAAAACAAGCCCAGACCCTCTAAGACCAAGCCCAGACCCTCTAAAAAACAAGCCCAGACCCTTTAACACCAAGACAAAACCCTCTAAAAACAAGACATGACCCTCAGGGTTATAGACCAGACCCTCTAGGACGGAGGTCTTCAACAGGGGGTCCACGACTCCTAGGGGTTCCACGGAGGTACTGCATGGGGGTTGCAAAAGTTTTCGTTGATGAAACTCTTTTTTATATTAACCCCTGCAATAGTTTCCGCTAATTGAAATGTCTTTAAATCCACATTAACATAAATTCAACACATTGTAGTAAACAGATAAATGGACAAAGTCTTTCAGTCATCAATGCACACATTCAGCACACACACAGGAGCTCTTTTCAAGCTGGGCACCATTTCATTCACAACACCTGTCCCATCAACCAGGAATCAGAATCAGAAATACTTTAATAATCCCAGGGATAAATTACTTTCATTATATTACTCCATCTGTAATAGAGTGACTATAGGACCAGTTTGATATAACACTATTTCAGACAATATATACAATTAGGGGGTCCCCGCTCCACCTCACCATCAGTTTGGGGGTCCTTGGCCTGGAAGACTTTGAGGACCGCTACTTTAAGACCAAGACCAAACCCTTTAATTCCAAGACAGGGAGCAGACCCTCTTAGGCCAAGATCAAAACCAGACCCTCTAAGAACAAGAACGGAGCCTTTAAGTTGAAGACCAAGACCAGACCCTCGGAGGCCAAGATGAAAGCAGAATCTTTAGAATTACACATTGTTTTTTCTTTTTTTTTCTATTAAAAAATCTTGAAAATCTTCTTTGAAAATGTTGGCTACATATTATGTGTTTTTTCTCTGGCCAGAAGTTCGAAGGTTGGGAGCTAGTCATAATTACTCTTATTGTATTAGTTCACAAGGCTATAAAATAAAAAGTACTTGTGAAAACAATTTTTGAAAAATATTTTAGAAATGTTAAAGCCCCATTTGAAGGGCGTGTGGATGAAACACCATGTGACTGTGTTGTGGCCATTTCTATGAATAGATAAACATGAGCAGGTGTCAGTTGGGCCTGGTACCGGGCCAGGCACGCTCGTTGTTTTTGTGAATCAACATCTCAGTATTCTTTAGTGCAGGCTTCCCCAAAGTCGGTCCTGGATGGTCCGCTGTCCTGCAGGTTTTAGAGGTTTCTCTGCTTTTAGCACAGCTGATTCTGATGATTGCAGTTCAGCAAAAGCCTGTTAATCAACTATCAATGAAAATCAGCTGTGCTGGAGCAGGGAAGTCTCTAAAACCTGCGGGACAGCGGCCCTCCAGGACCGACTTTGGGGATGCCTGCTTTAGTGCAATAAAATGATTATTGCAGTGACCAGAGTTGCTGCCATAGATCCAAAGGAGGAATTTTGGGAGCCTTTTAAACTGGAAGTTTGACTAGTAGTACTTTAATAAAAGATTGTTGGAATAAATCTGCCGATAGTGAGGACTAAATTATGAGCAGAAGTCATTATCTTTAAAGGCCACATGTACAATTTCCAGCAGTCTGTCCTGTAACACAGAAACAAGAGAAACGAGGAGAAATGTCAGAACAGAGAGTGGCCTCTGTGGAGGATGACTCTAGTGTATAAGAAAGAAAACTGTGTGTAATATTCTGTGTGGCAAAGCAAGAGAACAAATTAATAAAAACTAAAATAAAACTTTGTAAAACTAGTGGTACTTTCAAAACTTGTATCTCCTGAGAGGGGTTGGTATTTCATCACTTTTATAAGCTTATATTTTCTAAGTAGATTATGATAAAGTGGTCATTTTCTTGGGTGGTTTTCTTAGTGGAACAGTAAAAGAGGAATTTATCCCACCAAGCAGATCAGTGTTAATTCAAGATGCTTCGGGTGAGCTGGGGAACAAATGTTGACAGATTCCAAGAGTATGAGCAGAGTGTTATGCATGGAGAAGATAAGAGGAGCAGACATTTACCTTTGATGTTCTCTGCTTTCATGTTATCTTGTGTATAGAAACTATCTCAGCCATGACGGCTCCTCTACCCCTTCCTCACAGTCTGTTGCTCTGCCTTAGTGACGATTTGGTAAAACACAGACATATACCCTGGGTTTTCCAGCAAGAAAGAACAATTTATTAGCATCTGACTGAACTAGGCAAATAATGCAAGGTTTTTAAAACCTTTCTGAAATACAACTGAAACTTATCAGTTTTTATCCGAAATACTTTATAGAAAACACCTTTCACAACAATTAAAGGAAAGGTGTGGTCATATTCAAAATTCAAACTTTTAAAGTACTTAAAAAAAAATTATTACATACTGTTCAATAAATGTGATTATAATTACTTTACTTACTGGAGACATGCATGTCTGTCAAAGAACACTACTGCCATCTACTGGTTTGTGACGTCCACGGTGCGGTATCGGGCTGTTGATCAAGTCCCAGTGCTGTATCTGGTGTTTGTCACAACGTGCTATTATCCAAGTTATCTTGTTCCAAATGTTGGCTACATAATATCGTCTTTTTCCTCTTGCCACAAGCTCGATGGTAAATCGTCCCTCTTCAAGTTGGCAATCCATCGAATGCTAAAAAATATTTTTTTTCACTTTTACCCCGATGTATTCCAACATCCAGCTGCCATACAGCCATGGGCATTGTCAGTTTTCACTATAGCTCTGGCGAATTTCAATGGGTGAAGTCCTCTGGAAATCTTCAATAATTGTTGTTGATTGCAGATGTGTCTAGTAGTTCCCATTGATTTTGCTTGTAAAGCCGGGAGAATGGCGCTTAGGCTAACTGCAACTGACGCCACCGCTGGAAGATGGCAGGAGGGAGATGTTACTATATTTGGGCAAAAAATGGTCAGCTCCAAGACTCAATGATTGAGACGAAAATTTGTTATTTTTTTATGATTAAATCACCGGAAAAGTATTAGTTTTAGTTATAGATCATGATCCATAGATCATTTCTTGCTGACCGGACATTTCCTTTAAAGCTACAGAGTTTTTAGGGCTAGATCTTTACGTGCCTTCCTACACATGTGTTAGCCCAACATTTTAAAAATAGCAGAAAGTTCTTCCATGACGAAGTCCCATCAGAAACTCAACCTTAATTGCCCTGACTAAATTTCTATTTATATAGTTAAAGCCATCGTAATTTGCTTTAGAAACGTACATTGCTACATTAAAAATAAAAATTGTCTTTCAGTTCTGCAGTAGCAGCAATTCAAAATTTCCCCACTTTCTTTGAGGGGTCCTTGCCAAACATCAATCTTTGTACTAAAATATTCTTTCCGTCATGATTTGTGGAGATTAAGATCTAAAGAGAAGCGTTATCTTCTGGAGACACCCTGTAATTCAGACAATGGGTGGAGACAGAGTATTAAAAATATGGAGAAGTAGGGTGTCACTCCAGTGGCTGGGGAGTTGCAGGGAGCTGTTTTTATTGTTCTTATTATGAGGTATCAAAAAACCTTATGTATGACATGTTCATTGTTTTCTTTGGTCGGTAGGTCATTTTATAACAGCAATACAGACACAATATGGCTTGTAACACAATTACCTATATTGAAGCAGCACATATCAAATTTGCCTGTTTCTTCTCTGAAGAAGCTTCGGTTGCATAACCGCCTTGGACTTTTTTTCCTCTGTAACCAAACATTCAGAAAGCCCTGGAACAGATTGCAGCTATCACAAAGTGGAAGAAAATGTGATTTGATTGGTCAGGGTGTCGGCCAGAGCTCAGCACCGTTTCCAGCTGAGTTATAGGACTGCCACGGGCCTCCTGACACAGCCTGAGGAAAGTGATGAGGAAAAAAGCTGAGTAAGTCTGAGATGTCTTTAAAATGGGGTTGTCTTTTAATCAGGTCAAGAAATGGAAAAAGGAAGGACCCATCAGCAAGCGGCTGATGACAAATGAGCATAATGATGATAAGGAAAGGAAGGAAATGAGAAACTGTAGACGATGGAGTATTTTACTGCCTAATAAAAAGTAATGAGCCCTGTTTTCCTGAGAAACAGGACACACTGGTCTCCATATTTACTACTGGAGAGGTAAATAGGAACGGATGAAGTGACAGGGAAGAGGCATGTAGGTGGTAGGTGAAACAAAAGACGCACCTCTGGATAAATGTAATAGGACAGACACTATTAAAGCAGTTAATGAGTCTGCCTCACCTTCCTTCCCGCTGAAAAATATTAACTGGTCCAAAGGTTAAGGGGAGATGGAGGGTGTATGAAAATACTGTTTGGAGTGATGCCACATCAATAAGTCACTGTCAGATTAAAGGTGGTTCGTCAGTATAACTACCCTAATAAATGAGATTATAGCCGTGGTGACTGATGATTCAGATTAAACTACAGACCATGTTTGTGTTTGAGCAAGTTAAGGATTTACATGTGTTTAAACTATGCAACTATTAATAAACCAAACATCATATGTGAAATAAAAACTAGAGAAAAGAGGGAAAATAGACAAACTCTGTTTTTAGGCGATCCACAACTCCGGTCAGATGATTAAAGTCATTCATCTTAAAAACTTTTTAAGTTCAAAAGAAATACAACTTTGAGGCTATTAGTTAAACAAAAGATGGGTGTTTAAATATGACTTTATTCACTAAATCAGATATTTAAGGTCAGAAACACACACACCTTGCTATCAATGGGTAAATGGCAGTGACCAAGTTGTAAAGAAAAACACTTTTCTGTTGTCATTGTTTTAGCATCAATTTGGTTGATTGTTTTTTAATCTATTGTCTTTTTTTTAGAGCTTTGATATTTAACTGCTTTATTTATTCTAAAACTAGTCTGTATATTTTAGTGTATCATTAGTTTTTTGGAAAAGACTGTGGTCTTCAAATGTGACCTATTTACAGTAGCAGCCATTCAAAATGGCCCTTTCCCAGTCAAGCATCAGCCGAATGGTAGCCCACTTCCTAGCCTCAGGGTACCATTCGAACTTGAGTCCCGCCCACAGCGTTTGAGAATTAGGGGAAGTTCGGATCGGTTGGCCCTGTTCTCCATAGTAGCCGTGAGTATTATAAGCCCACTTTCTCTGGCGATCCCAATCAAATTGTCAGGGCGGGGCTTTATACGGATGATGGACAGATGATCAACAGATAACGTAATCAACAACTATGACCACAAAGCGCTTGGGTATAAATGTAACAATAACTGCCGCTGGAGAGTTTGGGGTGAGTAGATTCTGCTATTAGGTCTGTTCTCTAGAAGATATGGAGCAGCAGAATTATTATTTTAAAAGAGGAACAGAGAAACGCATCAAGGCTCATCTTCTTTATTCTAGGCGTGCGGAAACTGCACGTTTTGATTTTTGTTGACAACAACTATCGCGTGGCTTAACATCGTCCGCACTCGTTGCTGTTCTTATTGGTTGTAGGTCTATCCAATTGAGTGCAGAGAGGCATTTTTTTCCTGGTTTGTTCGAGAACATCTAGCCCCATAATCACAGCTCTATGGAGCAGTATCAGACCTCATATTCTTCTGGACTCAGGAGGTGGTAGTAGGACTGACGCCAGGCTACCACTTCCTGCAACTCCCAGCAAAATCCCTCCCAACTTCCAGCTATTGGAATGACCCCCTTCCTTCTCCTGAAGCGTATATTTTTATAACTGTAATAATAATAATTGACCTTTTATTGATCTCACATTTGACAAAATTACTTTTGCATTTAGTCCATCCCCTGCGGAGCAGTGGACTGCCATCGTGCGGTGCCCAGGGAGCGGTGTATAGTTAAGGCTCTTTGCTCAGAGACCCAGAGTGGCAGTCTGTGTGGGAGTGGGACTCAAACTCTGAACCTCAGGATTCCAAGATCTATGCCTTAACCACTAGGCCACCACTCCCCACTTTTACTCTGACTCCACACTTTTCAATGAATTACAGGGTCTGACCAGGAGATTCTCTTTAGATCTTAATGTCCACAAATCATGACAGAAAGAATATTTTAGTACAAAGATTGATGTTTAAAAGGAATTATAGGGACCATCCAAGGGCCCATCAATAAAAGTGGGAACTTTTTGAATGGCTACTACTGTAGTTGTTAGTTTGAGGTAAGATCTTTATACAGTCTTGGCCTTTATTTTACTTATTTGAGAGTAGACAGACAGACATGGGATCAGAGGAGAAGAAAGGCAGATAAGGTCAACAGGCCGGGACACAAACCTATGACAACCACGATGAGGAATAAAGCTTCCATATATGGTTCACGCAGTTCACCAACACGCCACGTCTGCACGACTTGAAAAAGAAATTTAAAATATCTCCGAAACAGATTTTTTGTCCTAGTTCATAGATTCTAATAGCAATTGAAAACATAATACTCAGCAACAGTCTACCTTCTCTATGCTAAACTATGTTTGTTGTTTAAAGGCCTTAATTTGATTTCTTCAAGCTCACTTTCACAAACAACTGTAGCCAAACAGTCTTTGTTAGCTCATATGGTGCATGCTCCTTCCAGAAGGCTGCGGAATATTGTTATATTAAAGTATTAAAAAACTGAGTTAAAAGTTAACTTCAAATTTTATAATGAGTAAAGTAAGTGTTTCCTATCTGGTAAATAGCTGTAGTGCTCTGGAGCTGTTATGTTGGCTAGACCACCAGACCAGAGAAATGATTTAATCTTCTAACATTTACCATTCTGATATGATTTTAAATAAGATTAAACAACACATGAATAAAACAGCAAAAAGAAAAAAAAAAAAAGCTTAAAAAACAAAATATGCAACAACAAAAAAAGAAAAGAAAGAAAAGAAACACAGAGTTTTAAAGTTCAAAAGCAAAACATATTATTGCATCCTCTGCAGGTCATACAGAACAAACTGCCTGCAGGCTGAAGATGGAGAGCTGGAGATGAATGATGCGGACAGTGTCAATAGCCTTCAACCAAAATGACATAAATATTGTCTTTCTTCAATCCTTGTTGATTAATTTTACTTGCACTTTCCACTACATTTGTTCTTTGCTTTATCAGTGCACTATTTGAGTGCAACAACGGCCTACTTTTCCCTCGTTGATCGTTAAAATCCAATCTAATCGGACTGGGCTGGCTGGTTCTTAAGCACAGGCAGGAAGATGTATTTCATCTTTATGCAGATAATGACTGTTTTTATTACTTGTTGATGTCCCTTGGTACTTTATCTTCAGGGTAATGAAATGCTCCCAGTGGCTTTATCATGATCGGCTGTATCAGTTGTAATCTGTTCAAAGCAGCAGAGAAAGGCTGTGAGAATACGGGTCTCAAAAGATAGGAGATTAGGACAATTTTTTTTATTTTTTTTGTTTAGTGGATTAAAAAAAACACCAATTGGAAGACCAGGGGATTTTTTTTTTTTACTTTTTTGAAGATTTTAAAATGTTTGAATATTAATTTCACTTTGGCAACACTGCTTAGAGACTAAATATCTGGCTGAAGAAAAGATTTAGACGAGACAGAACATTTAGCTATGATAAGGATCAAATTCTGGAGATCCATCTTCCTAAGAAATGGATTAAACAAGGCAAAGCTTAACTGCTTTAATTAACCTTTTACAAATGTTTGAAATTATTGTTGCCGTTTCTGTATCGTTTAGTTCAATGCATAACAGAAAAACTGTCTCAGGGTTCTCCAGAAATAAAAGCAAATTATCTCAAGCTCATATTTAAATATCCTAGTAGATCAAAAATGGATTCATATTTTTTTTATTAATACTTACTAATTAAAATTTTCTGTTAAACTGGGTTCAGGTAAAAGAAAAACTACAAACACACTCTAGTTTTGTTAGTCCTGCTCAATAACCTTCCTAAAGGATAAATAATCTATGTTAGTTTTGCATTTTTCATGGCCCATTAGTTAAATGAGCTTGGTCAGCCTGTTGTGTCAGGACATGGCTCTAAGTGTTGGCAAAACAAAAATTCATTGAGAAGACTTAGGAAGGAAATTGGCTTCAATTTAGAGTCTCCAGCAATCACCATAAAGACCAGAAAAGGTTACAAGACTAGGTCGTTAAAGACGACTAAACAAAAGTGCTCTAAGCTGGCTAACACCAGGTGGTGCTCGTTGTGGAACCAGTTCCACCCAACTGTACCTGTTGGCATTCTATCCTTAAACGGCAATGTTAACTTTTGGAGCTTTAACTATGCTATAATGCTATATCTTCATCTAAATCACAGACAAAGTGGGTTTCAGCTTGATTGTTAGGTAATTTTTATGAATTCTGTGAATGGCCATGACAGGTTTAAGTGGAACTGTTCTTCACCGTTTCCAGGAAGTACCTACCTTGACTGAGCCACACCTGCTCAATAAACAGCATTGTCCGTTTCTCAATTTACAAGAATGCAAGTATTGACTCTTGTCTTTGCCAAGTGCGTTCTTAACAAAAACACAGGAAAGTATGGACGGGGGAACGGGGGCATATTAGTGCTGTCAAAATTATCGCGTTATTATCGCGTTAACGCGAGGCCATTTTAACGGCGATAATTTTTTTAACGTGAGATTAACGCTATGTGGTTTTATGGTACAATTTTCCAAGTACATCCCGCTGCAGCCTGCGGGAAGGCGGGGCTATTTTCCCCCAGTCTATGCATTTTTCCATAGGCTTCGAGAGCGGAGCTCCTCAAGGGAAAAAGACGCTCATACACTGGGTGACGCTAGTGCCTTTTCTTTAAGCCCCACCACCAACAAACAAGTTGAGTGTCTGGTAACTAGTAGCAACCTGAAATACGCTGAGAAAACAGATTACTGAGGTGAAATGGAATCTGCTACGGCACTCTTGCTGTCTGTGTACGCCACAGGTCGGTATCGTGTGTGTGTGTGTGTGTGTGTGTGTGTGTGTGTGTGTGTGTGTGTGTGTGTGTGTGTGTGGTGTGTGTGTGGGTGGGTGTGTGTGTGTTCTCATTTTTGTTAAGAGGCTGAAAAGTAACTTTCTAGAGCATAGACTACCTCCATCTAGTGATGTCGGTCTATTGATTTTGATGTATTGATTGAAAATTGTTCATTATTATCTTGGTTAATTAACATCTAATGTTAACTCTACTGCATTTTATAGCAGTAGGGTAAAATGCTTGTCTTTGTTCAAAAGACTGTATTAACTGTAAAGACTGTCTTTTACATCAGCCTGTTTTCAGGGCCTTTTTTTGGCTACATATTTGTTATTTTTTGCTACATGCCTCCCCATCTTCTTGCCATATGTTTCTATGGCATAAATCAGTGTCTGTGACCTGTTTTCATTTTAAAAAAAGAACATTGGCACAAACCTAGCCTGTATGTATTTTTTGTATGTCATCGAGAGTATTTAAATGATTTTCAATCAGAAAAAAAATTTGCGATTAAAATGCGATTAATCGCGAGTTAACTCAGGCATTGATGCGATTAATCGCGATTAAAAAAATTTAATCGATTGACAGCACTAATACTAATACAAAGTGAATCCAGCAGAACTTTCTATTGCCTACCTGGAATGGGAGACAATAGTTAAATAAACTTTTGGCTCTCAAAATGGTATTGATGCCCTATTTGTTGGTACTCTCCAATACCGATACCATGATTTTAGTGCTGGATCGGGGCCCCGCCCGATACTGGTATCTGTATCGACGCAACACTAATAATGACGCTTAAAAGTATAATGTTCTCACCTCAAATGATCTTTAAAAGTACTTTTATAGAACAGCTGCTGCTGGCGGAGTGCATGCTGGGATAGCTAACAATTTTGAGCATCTCCTCTGATGCATGCTGGGTAAAGAGGGCGGGGCAAGATCAACAGTGGAACAGTACTAGGGCTGAGGCTGAAGACATTTCACGAGCATTTCACGAGCACATGAGACCGCACAAAAACACATATTGAGGACCAGCAACTTTCGCCGATCAGCAAGTAGTGATGTGAGCAAAGCTTCATCTTTTCTGCCAAAAGTTGAGACAAAAGGGCTCTTTTATCAGCTTTTCTGCATAATGACAGCAGCTGTCAAGAAAATGTGTTTTCAGGCTACAGAGATCTCAGACTTTGCTCCGCCTTTCTGAAGAAGAGCCGAATTTTATTTATTTCTTTTTTTGTTTTCTTTCCAGAAGTTTTTTGTTTTCTTGCTGCTGAAGTGGCTCTAGGGCGACATCCCAACTGCAACGCAGAAATTAATCCAGATGTCTTTTCCAGGTGCAGTTGAAACTCTTACCAACATTTAAAACTCCTCTATGAAACGCCCGTGTAGCACTTCTTAACTCATATGGTCAGGTTTTTATTGCCTGCATCGTAAACTGTGAAGAACCATGGATCATCTCTACAGAAGTGGATGGCGAGCCGCCATAAGACTCGACCACACTAACTAAGCTAACTAACACCAACCAGCCAATTCTAACACTAAGTACTAATGAAATATTGAAATATCGTTTCCAAAAATGTCCACATTAATAGGATTTATGACCACTTGCCAGATAGATAGGGCTATCTAAATTCTCTTTTCTTAAAATTCAAAGTTTTATTTGCTCTATGTTGTTATGTTAGGAAAGGTAAAACTACAAGGCAGTCTAAGTTTATTTATTTTCTTCTATAAATTTATTACTTCTAAACAGCTGCCTCTGGCTAATAAATTCAAAAGTGAGACATTGAGAAATGCAGCTATCTCCTATGTAAGAAAAGGTCATAAGATAATCAAAGATTTTCTTTTGATGTTTAAATGAAAAGAGGTGAAAATAAAACAATATTCCAGATTTCCCACAGTTGCAGCTTTCTAAAGTAAAATTTCAATTATAAGTGGCATTTCCCTTTGAAATATTTTCAGCAAAGTGTCCCCAAACCAAAGCAGAAAACTTTTAAAGCTTTAAACCACATAGTTCCTCATCAGACTGCTTCTTTGTCTTGTTTTTATATATACACATCTCCTGCTCCATCCATTTGTCACTGTGCCGATGGAGCGTGCCTCAGAAGTCGCTCCCACATTTGTCAGTTCTCCGGCCTGAAACGCACACACCCACGCGCTGTAGTCCCCTTTGCTTTCCTCCTGCCTGTCATTAATAAAGGGAAGTAGCTCCACACCTGTTCAGTGACAGCACCCTGCAGAGAGGGGGGAGGCAGGCAAAGCTACGACTGCAACTAAAGAGAGAGGTAGCCTGACTGGAAGAGACAGGCAACAACCAGCATGCAATAAAAAAAGAAACTTTCCAGCATGAAAACATAAAATTCAGGTAAAAATAAAAGAACTAAAACCTTAAAAATAGCTTTGATTTGTATCGAACCTTTTTAGTTAGGAAACAATGTGACATATTTTTGTAGGCGGGGCATAGCTAGAGGAAGAAAGATTCCCCTGAATTGTTAAATAACGGATGATATGAAGTTTTTTTAGTTTATATTTTTCACAGGGCTTTGAAAACCAGATCTGTAAAATTTCTGACCTTCAAGGAACACAATAGTTACCTAAAGAAATACATTTTAAGTCCAGTGGATTGTTTTTTTTACTTTTTTGAATTGACCCCTCATACAATCACTCAATGGATGGAAGATCTGACAGGATTACCTTTGATTTAGAGGCCTGACATCCATGCCAACTTATAGAGAAAGAGAGCAAAGGACAACTAAGAATGAATAAATCTTTAAAAGCCTTTTACGAATCAAAAGCACTTCCATCCTCAACTCAGGAAGTAGTGGAGTTGTGCATAGCGTCTGTGAAATTAGGAAGCTGAGGCGGAGGTATTTCTTGCAAGAAATAGAGTTCTCTGACGGCAGCAAGCTCAGTACATACGTACCTACGAAGACACAGACACTTCCCAGGTGACAACCCAACCCCTACAAAAGAACTTTCTCGCACACAAAACATTTGGTTATTCCCAAGAAAAACACTTCAATTCATCAAAGGGCATAAATTTTAGCCAGATAAACGCTCAGAACAGGTCTCCTGATGTTCCACAGCATAGAGGCTACATTGTGAGCTCATCTCATGACCCTCCATTTAACCTTGATCTAGTAGGGAGGCAATATTTTCTGTCAACCCCAAACTCCCTATATAACACATAACTCCAGCATACAGACTGGTACAAGACAATCACTCCTATTTAGCCAGAGAAAAGCACACTCAGAATATTTTATCTCACAAATGGGCCAAGGAAAATATGCTTCCACAAGCCAATTATGCAAAGCTAGTTTGAAGCTTTCTTCTTAACTTGCAGTCGTTCTTGTTGCTTGTAACTTTTTTATCTTTGCATGAGCTTTTGTTTGAAAAGAAATTCCACTTTGCTACCCGACATTTTTTGTGTTTGCAGCTTTTCTTCTTTCCTGTATTTTTCCTGTATCTTTTAAGCTAGTTTGTTGCAATTTGCTGTGAAATGTTTTATTTGCAGGGTGTTTGCACCCACTACCACTGTACATGCATATTTGTTCTGTTAACAATGA
>JAGKQL010000054.1:33145449-33200535 GCA_018398635.1 Cyprinodon brontotheroides
ATCTACTTTTTCATGATATTCTAATTTTATGACCAGCACCTGTATATTGAACTATGATTGGTATTTCTATGCTTCAGGAAGGGTTTTGTTATATCAATCAGCACATTTATAAAAACTAAATGTCTGTTTTGTTCATTCTTGTCTAGTCCCCTTCAAGAGCCTCACGCAGGCCTCTTTTTTACGGCAAACATAAATAAGAGCTGTAAAGCCTACAGGTAATACGCACACTGACATTCTTAAATAAATAATAAAATAATCTAGTCATGACATATGTATGCTTCCTCGCCTTATACCCAAAATCATTGTTCTCCTAATGCTGTTTCTCCTCACTCTAAGTTTGTTGTCTTCACCTTTTCCTCTGGTCGTCTGCTGACATTAATCCCATCCTTAATTGCAGAGCCATCAGTGATTGCGGTCGCATATCTGTAGACACAAATGTGTCCCTGCAGTCAGCTCCAGTCACTGTAGGAAAGGCAGTAGCCAATTAGGGCCCACATACACACTCGTTATTCGTCTAGGAGGCCGATGAAGCCAACATCTGCCCAGTATGTGACCATCAGCACAGCGTTTCTCAGTCAATCTATCCCCACAGCACTTAAAGATGCAGTGCCATTAGTTTCCTGCTTATGCCGTATTTATCTGTCTGCCTTCTCTTTCTTTTTTGATTCTCAGCCAGAGAGAAGCCAATTAGCATCCAAGCACCTCTTACTTCCTTCCTGTTTCCTGGTGGCTGAATGAAATGGTCAATCAGAGGTCTCATGAGGATAACCGCTGACCTGAGGACATTTCTCTGTCAACTAATGCAACAAATCAATACATTGTTCAACATAATGCATGGTAAACATGTCTTAAGACATATTTTATATTATGGTTCTCCCCATTTGGGACTTTTTAGTTTTCAGTTATCAGTTGTTCTGATTTGTTGATCTTTGGTTTATTTTCCTTTGTATTCAAGCAGCCTTTAATTACTCTTTGCTGCCCCCTGGTGCTTCTTTCCTTTCCCCTTGGCTTCCTTCTAGGTAGTTCCACTCACACCTGCTCCATATTCAGCTCATTAGTCCATCCTTTGTTCTGTTCCCTTTATATTCTCCACCTCCACCGTTTGTTGCTTCCTTGTCTCTGGCTCCCCATGTGAGTTTCCCTTGATGTTTTTTGGTCATTTGTTTCTTTGTATTTTTGGATTTTGTCTCAGTTCCTCATTAAATCTTCAAGATTCACCTCAGCCTCCTGATCTCTGCATTTGGGTCCTCAAAAACCTCCCCCCCACCGTAGCATTTTAGACCTGAAAGCTCATGCAGCTGTTCCTTTATTTATGCAAAAAAAAAAAAAAACATACAAACAATAAATATATATATCACAACTTTATAAATATATAAAAGGCAGAAATATGAAGGCACTTGTTTGAGTTTTTCCACCCAAAGGATTTTCTTCCTGCTATAATCTGCTAAAGCTTGAACAACGTGTCCTGCTGTAAGCATGCAGAGATGGTGCCTTCTGGCTCCTCCAGTCACACCCTGCCATCACTGAGGGGTCGGGTCTGAGGACAGAGAGCACCCTGAGCTGGAGGCGGATAACATCCGTTCTTTCTCGCAGCACACTGGGAAAGTCTGGAATACAACATGTTTCCCTACCAATTATTTACACCCCGTTATCTACCCAGATACTATCTTTCTCATGTGGCTCCAAAGTACAAATACTCTGTTGCCTTAATTAAAGGTATGAAAGAGGATTATTGTTAGAAGTTAAGTATCCAGATTTATTTCAAATGACTTGATGGCTAGCATTCTTACATATATCAAATGTAAAAAAAAAAATAAAAAAATAAAAAAAAAACCTCTTGCCGTGGTGGTGCCTTCAAAACATTATCCAATCGGGACACAGTCCCCTCTACCCAGCATACTTTGCTCAGGTAAAAAGAAATGGCAACCTTTATGGGTGAAAAATTGTGCAAAAAGATTGTTTTGGCAATATATCCTGCTTTATGGCTGCCTGATATAATATCGACCTTTTAATATCGACCTAAAAATGAGGGAAAATGGACGACCTTTGTACCGCCACTGGCAGATGGCGCTGTGGAGCCCTTTTGCTTTGCGGCGCAGCCCTAAATCTGTAGTTGACGCTGTCAAAGTGAAAGACGTGGACTTACGAACATATAAAGAGATTCCTTTTTTATCGATACATTCTTAGACTTTATTGTCATTTTGTTCACACAGAGTGTATAATAAAATAAATTTCGTTCAGTACAGCTCTCAAGACATTTCCATTTTTAAAGTGCAGCAGAGATAAAATGTTAACATAAGATTGGTGTATGATTTACAGATTCCAACATTCAGCGCTTTAAAAAAACAAAAACAAACATTTTATACATTCAGCAGTCTAATGGCGATGGGGTGAAACTGTTCTGAAATCTGCTGGACCTGCATCAGATGCTCTGAAGTCTCCTCCCACATAAAATTTGGATAGCAGGAAAATTATTGCAATATATGCTGATATTGTAATACAGTGATAATATCTTATTGTGACCCAAGTGTCGTAAAACTATGGTATCGTGAGACCCACGACATTACTCATCCCTAGTGGAAAATATAACAAAGGATTTACACTTTTTGAAGTAATTACTGTATCAGTTTTCATGGCAATTCTAATGCAATTTTTTTAAGTTAATAGTCAAATTTTAAAATATTTAGTCTAACATGTTCAACTGAAATATGTGGATCCCTTTAAAATAACAGCATTAATGATTAGAAGATTAAATCAAACAGAGCTCTGAGTCTGAGTATTCCAAGTATTCTTTGTCTTTTCAGGCAGAAAAGTTCACCCAAATAAAAAAAAAACAACAAAAAAACAAATTAAATTTTGCATCACTCTAAAATTCCTCTTGTACTTGTTTTTCATTTTACTTTAGGACTATATTAATCACCTATGAGCTGTAAAAAGAAAACCGTTCACTGATTTATCAATGTGAAAACAAACCAATCAATTCACCTTAGTCTCTCAGTTACATGCAGCTCCTTCCTATGTAGCTCTGTTAACATTTCCAGCATATTAAGACCTAGAAAAGACCATAATGACCGACAGAGGAAGACTTAAATACATGGTGATGGAGGGGGAGCTGTTATTGAAAGAAACACTACAGATCAGTGTGGAGAGGATTGATGAGTGAGTGGCGTGTGTGCGGCAGCTAGTGGAGGTGTTGCTGCGGCCACGGGCAGCATTGTGAGGAGGACGATTGGTGTTAAATTGGGGTGAAAAGAGGCTTAGGTAGAGGCAGAGAGACTGAGTTGGACAGAGAAAAGTAAGAAAGCGATGGTCACCCTTCACTCCACACATGGATTAAAGGCTATAGAGACGTTGACAGACTCGAAACCAGGCTTACACAGCTAAACCCTTAAAGCACACACACCGACCGTAACACACTCACTCTGAAAATATGTCACTCCTAACAGCTATGTCCAATAAAGAAATCACAAAAAAAAAATAAATAACTATAGAATACTCCCAGTTTGCTAAAATTCAATTGTTATTTCTTTTGGCATTCAGTTCCATACATTTGATGGAGATTTTCCTACCATCAATCCATGGAAACATATAATAAAACAAGTTTATTGATGCCCATCTCAAAATGAAGGGGTTCCTAACATTAAAAAAAAAAATCCACTGGACTTTTGTTTTCAAGTTTAAAGACGTTTCGCTTCCCATCCAGGAAGATTTTTAAATTAAATGTAGAATGAGCACCAAGTAGAAAGTGCTCCTTCTGCTGCTTTAGTGACAGAAAAGGCAGAGAGCTTGGGGGCAGTGGGTGCGTGGATGTTTTTTCTTTCCAGTGTTTTCTTTGCCAAACAGGAGAGTAGCTTCAAAATATTTACTATTGTTTTATTCTGTCCCAGTCTGATGCCAATTTGGCCTTTTAAATTGTACTTGACAAAGGTTTTAATTTCTAGTGTGCAGTTTGTCATGGGGGCTGAGATGCACTCCTGGCTGCTAATCACAAACTGTTGCCCCTGTTCTCTCAGTGCAGCAGAGACCCGCATTAGAGACTAACGGAGCCTATAGAGGCAACTTCAGTAAACAGAGAAGAACATTACAGTAGAAGAACATACCAGTAATTGTAAGGACATGTATCTGAAATAAAAAGAAAAAAAACCCATTAAACTTGTGCAATACTCCTTTAAAGATCTAAACAGTTGTGTAATAAAATACCCTAAAATGTGTGTTTTTGAGGGACTGTTCCACAGCACCATATCTAAGGTAAGGCATAGATTCATTTTGAACCATTCCACTTCCACTAATCGATTACCATTCTTACTGATTTTTGTTTCAGATTATTTTAAGAGCTAACCAAGATGCTAAGCTAATTGACTTTATTCTCGGTATTTATTTGACTTCATTCTCATAATTGTATGACTTTATTCTCGTAATTTTCTGACTTTTTATTCTGCGTAATTTTAAGACTTTATGACTTTGTTATTCTGCAGTAATTTTTATGACTTTATGCCATTAGGTTTTGCGGTCCATTTAATTGGTTACGACTTTATTTCTAAGTCATTTTATGACTTTATTCTCGTAATTTTAAGAGTTTTGTCTCTTAATTGTATGACTTTATTCTCGTAATTTTTATGACTTTTATGCTTTCGTAGGTTTATGACCTATTTTACGTTGCGACTTTATTCTCGTCATTTTATGACTTTATTCTTGTAATTTTACGAATTTATTCTCGTAATGTTACGACTTTATTCTTGAAACAGAAAACACAATCTCTAGCCTGGCCCTAATACTCTACACAGGTGATTCAACCATCTACTTTCTCTGCCACTTTGTTTCAGCTCAGGCTAGTGAATGTGGAGCTCCCTGTCCAGGTGATTAATCCAGCACAGTACAGCCTGTTTCTCCTCCATTCTGGGGACTTTGTTTGGGGACTGTCTGGCATTATTTGGTCTTGCCAGTTTTAGTGTATAAGTGAAATCCACTTATACACTAAAAATAAATCTGCTTATTGTTTTTCTTTTTCTTTTTTTTTAGCAGAACCAAATTAAGAGAGCAATGTTTGAATGGAAGCAAAATCTACTTTTCCCCTTATCATCTATTTTCCCAGTCTTATAGAAAAGCTGAGGGGTTAGGATTATAAATGCTAGAGAGAATGGGTAAAAAAAACAAATGGTGGACAATTCCCTCTGTGTGCTCCAGCATGTGAAACGTTATAGAAGGTAACAACAACCACAGTTTGGACTAACAGAGGGATGTCAATGGACGTCCCTGCCAATGTACCACAGTATGAAGGTAAATGTCAGTTTTCTTGGCTTTAATGTTACTTATTAATGATCACAACAGGGACCTGCTGCCATAGTGACCGTTTTCAGAATACGAACCTCGCAGGGCGTCATTACAGCCAATTCCTTCACTTTGAGATGTTTGTTTCACAGTTGCAGGGGTTAGAAGATTAAAAGTCTATTTATTCATTTTCAAAAACAAATGGAACAAGATGGAGAGAAGTGAGAAAGAGTTATCTCATCTTTTTTTAGAAATTAGATGAACCTAATTAGCGTTTATTGTTTGAGCAGCCTCTCCAGAGGAACACACAAAGATTTGTTGATGGCGTTTATCTTCCTGGCTAACCTTGGGCCATTTCAAATGTTTACTTTCTTTTTTAAATCAACTAATTCTGATATACTATGACAGCTATTACACTTTTTAAGAAGGCACAGGATGGTCTGTTGCATCCACCTATTAATAATTTAGACCTTTTAAAGATATATTTTTTTTATAGATTTTATAGAGTTTTCTGAACATGTCTTCTGAACGGGTTGGTTAATTGTTGGTAAGCAGATAGCAAACAGTATGGAACAAGTGTGGCTGAGTGTGAGTGCGCCGCCTAGTGGCCGGGAGGAGTTAAACTTTAAAATCATCATTAAAATTTGTTTTTAATTGTATGAATCTTTGCTTTAATAAAGGGATATTTACTAAAAACAGGAGGGATGTAAACAACCTTTTAAATTTGTTGGGAGCAGTGATAGTTAAAAAGTCTAAGAACTGCTTGATGGTAAGAATCTTGGATAACGGTCTGTGGATTATTTATATTCCTAAAATGATTTCTTCAATCTGTATTTTCTCATATTTAGTGTGTTTGTAAATGCAAAATGGTTTGTTAAATTAAAAGAAAAACATAGAAGCTTCAGACTTTCCAGAAAATACGATCACAGTTATTATATCTGTTTATGTGTTTTAAAGAACACCTCATACTTTTATCAGCGATTTAAAAAATTCTTTCTACACCTCTGTAAAATATATTACTAAAGCATTTATACCCAGTGTGGCTTTCCTCCTGAAATTTTGTGTCATTTTTTTACTAATAAAAAAGATTATTCCTAAGTTTTAATATCAGTTTGTTTGGTTTATAACAACCGAACTCCCATTTCAGCCAGTCTTTGTATTTCAGCTCTCCATCTATTAATGATTAAGGATTCCAGATTCATTAAAAACAGAAGAATATGGCTTTATTTCATTGACTCTGTTAACATAACAGGGTGCATGACGATACATTTTCCTACAGGGCCTTCACTGTTCAAAGCACAGGGAGGGGGCCCAATCCTCATTGACTCGACGTGCAAAAACAGCCAGAGAAACTCAGTTGGAGGCTTTTCACCCATGTCAAAAACTGGTTTCCTCCATCTGAGATCCTGCTGTGCTTAATCTCTAATCAATATTAACTTTTCATTTCATTTTTCAAATCCCCTCGACATCATCAGGAGCTCAGATGGCTTCTGTCTTCCAATCATAAGTACGTCTGACTGGCTTTTCTGAACACACAGCCTGCTTCTGTCTGTAGAGGAGGAGGCGACACTACAGCTGCTATGAAAAAATGCTTTTTTTTCTGCATCTCTTCAGCACATGCTGTGGTGAACGGCTGGAACTGTAGCATACAGTACTGGTGTTGAAACATCTGCTGTAAAGTCTGGTCCCAGCAGAAAGTTACAGCATTCACCCATGAATCAGCTTGTTTTCTAATGTGCTAATTGATGAGCAGCTGCAGCTGGTGGCTTCAGCTAGTGGCTGTATTATATACAGTGATGTGAAAAGTCTTTGCTCCATTACAGATTTAGCCTGTAATGGAGCATTTTAAAGTCGTAAAATTTTTCTTATAGTTTTACAACTTTATTTTCATAATTGTATGACTTTTTTCTTGTAATCTTACAACTTTATTCTCGAAATAGGATATAAATCTCTAGCCTGGCCCTAATATTCCATCGTACAAGATAATTATCTCGTTATCACAAGAATTTGATTTTGTCAGGACTCCTGTTTTTGTGTTTGTGTTTCTGTGTTTGTCTCCTTTCATCCACCAGGAGGCGCCTGGTTCTGGTCCGCCCTCCACACACCTGCTGATGGTTTCCTGTAAACGCAGTGTTCTTAAGCTGCTGACTGCCACTACCTCTCGATGCCAGAGTGTTTGCCAGTTTAGGGTACTCTAGCCAAGCTGTGTTTGTTGAGTCAAGCTGAGTTTTTGTCAACCTGAGTTTAACTTTGTTTTGTCTTTGCCTCTCGGCAGGAAGCCATCCTGCAAACTGGTTTTTTCAGACCTTCTCTCCCTGGAAGGATCAACTGAGCTTCAACCTGAGCTGGGGTTCAAACAGGAGGTTTGGATCCACTTTCCCCAAGAGATTCTTTGAGCTTCTCACTGAGAAAGTTATTATTCTCCACTACGACCGCTCAAGTACGCAGTAGAATTTTGAGTGGCAATCAAGTTTCTCCGCTCACCAACTTTCAACCCGCATTCTGGGTAAAACCTGTTCCGCCCCCACCGAATCAGACAAACACTGGAACCACGGCGCACAGACAGGAGTCAAGGATACAACAACCTCACTGGAAACGTGAGTCGCCAACCAAAACCTCTTCTCAAAGTTTCACGAGTCAGATTCCCCACTGAGCCTGAACTAACCACTTGTCTTTCCCTCACTTTACAGTTCCGGTTGAGCAGTGTTCAGAGCAACCTTTTCCCTGGACTCTCTGTTCGGTTTTCTGCATTTTTGGGTCAGAACTTTGTTACATCATGACAGATTTCTTGAGATAACGAGATGATTAACCTGTATGAGAAATTAATGAAGCTGGCCTACAGCCCTGAATTCCCAGTCCATTCATGCCTGTAGTTGTGCAGTCACAGCACCACGTTTAAGCAAAAAAAAAAATCACTTTTCTAGTTTCCCTTTTTTTTCACTCATTGTCAGGTCGTGGTGGAAGATTGGATTGCATGGAATACAGTAGAAACCTATCTAACTGGGTTTTTTTTGTTTGTTTTTTTTTTTTTTATCAAAATCTTTAATCTGAACTCATTTTGGGGGTAATGCATTTTATACCAGTTACAGGTGTAACACTGGGGCTGTTCAGAAAACACTCGGTGACAGATCATCGCCGCTACGGCACTGGAGGCCCAGGTTTAATGGCTTATGAATCAGAAGTGGAAGCAGATCATCAAACCAAGAACGTCGTCTCGTTACCTAAAGCTTAACCTCGGGATTATTTACATTATTACACATAGGCTGCCATGACCTAGACATATAAATCCTTTCCCACTGTTGTGGTATTGAAGGTTGCAATCAGTTTTAACGCACAGCAATCACCTCGTTATCACAAAAACACTGATTTAATTATCTTTAGATAATGAGAAAATTAACTCGTTTTCTTGAGAAAACCACTGAAGAAGGATTGGAGGGACATGGCTGCTCTCTGGTTCTACGGAAATAAGTCCATTGATGGTTTATTCAGGAGATCAGAGGTAAGGGATGAGATGTTTGAAGGACTAACAGTAAAACATTTAGGATGTTTTTTGCAGCAGAGGGAGTAAGCATTACAAAAACATCTATGTAAGCTATATTTGCCATGGAGAGAGGCAAAATGTGGTCAAACCCCCACTGCGAGAAATAAACTAACCAACCTCTGACATTTTAATGGAGTGGACAGCAGGAGATCATTTTGGACGGGCCATACTGGGCCTCCTCCTGTGAGACATATGCACACACAGACACCTACACTCTCCGCCTGCGCGTGTGCTGGAGTCTGCCTCTCTGCTGTGGGGGAAATGATGGATAGCTGTCACCTACAGGTCTCTCGCATTCGCCATCCCTATTTACGCAGGGTATGTTAGTGTGTGCTGCTGAGTGTGATAAATAGCCGTGAGAGCAGAGGTCTTAGTGGTTTTGTCCAGAGTCCATTAAACACCTGTTCACTGGCCTAATGTGTGCAGCCCCATGGCCTCAGGATGGTGAGGACGTACAGCAGGGAGGATAGCATCCCTCTGACGTAAAAATCATCTAAATCCTCCTCCCTCTAAAACTGTCTCCTCTCCATCACTGCTATTCTTAAATTAAATGCATAACTTATAACTATATGATATAACTTCACCATGATAAATGTTGAATAAATATAATCTGAGGGTACAGCTAAACAAGCAGACATGCAGGGATATAACATTATAGTTATTTTCAAATAATCGATGCCTGATGGTGCAGAGCAGCTGAATTAAAGGTGGTACGCTGCCAACTAGTGGCAGGAGGTTTAAATGTTATATAGAAGTAAAACAATAAAACTAAACCAGCAGCAGCTTCATTCACATTGAAAAAGACATCAAAGTAAAACAATCGAAAACTAAACACTGGAAATTCAAATACTGAAAACTTCAAACTTTGTGTTGCCCTTAAGGCAATTGATAAGTTCATAAGGTTGCATATATAACTCTAAAATTATTTCTATGGTATTAAAAATGATTGCAAGTTGTTTAGTTAATCATTTCATGCTTTGTATAAGTTTATATTAAAAAGAATTATTGTTGGTAAATTGTACTTCCGGTTCGCCGTTAACATGCAAAAATCAGCATGGAAATGTTATCAGATGCCATCCGCTCCGAATTATCAGGCTGGAACGCCGTAAGTTACATTATATGACAGTTTGCACTGATAAGTTTGAATATTAATGATGATTTTTTGTAAATGTTATTTTAGAGAAGTTGCAGCACTTATTTTTTGTATCGATGTCTACGTATCGAGAAAGTGTATTCTCTGTTATTTCAGTTTTTCCACATGCTCAGGAAGACAATTAAACAAGATAAAGCTAAAACTCCAGGGTCTTCATTTGTGGTTTAACTCGGTGTCACCAACATCTTCATTGAAAACACTACAACCTTGCTTCTAATTAATTAAAATAATGTGATTATTCTCTCGTATTATGTTGCAGCTTCTTTTTTCAGAGAGATGGGACGTTTTTGAATTCACAAGAACACAAGAACGGACTCGTGTCCTCGCCAAGTATGTTCCTGAGAAGAACACAGGGAAGTGTGGACTCGGGTAGAACCGGAGAATGCAGCATAAATATGGGTCAAATACTCTTGACATCACCACATGCTTGGCTCATATGGAGCTGCATTTCACCTCCTGTTATTAATAGTCTCTAGATAATAATAAACTTTTTTCATTTAGTGGGGAAATACTAATTAACACAGTCAGATAAACTGTAACAGCTGTAATTGTGTTCTGTCTCTTTAGGATAGTGTGGTACTGCTAGGTGCCACTGCTTCTCTATAGAGAGCACAGGAGATGGGATGCAGAGATACAGGTACTCATACGGACATTATTTACCTATATTTTCTTTGTAATGTTAGGGGTTGTTTGGATGTTGGTTGGTGAAGAGCGTGTTTGATTAAAGGTCGACACTGTTGAAGTCCAGTGTTAGGGTAGCTGTGAGTTTTTGACCACCTTCTCCTTCCTTAAACGCAACCCTAAGCATTAGAAAACAAAATCAAATTAACATTTTGCCAAATTAAACCAAACTCTCCATCAGAGCCAGCGGTCCTAGAGAGGGCTGCTGCAGACTTTAGCCATGGCTGCCCTTACCCTCAGAGCTCCACTGGTTGCCGCGGTCCTCACAACTTCGGAAATTTTTTATTTTTTTTATTATGCCCTAAATCAGTAAATGAGCCATATAGCGAAGCTTAAAAGTATAATATTCTCGCCTCAAATTATCTAAAAAAGTACTTTTATTGAACAACAGCAACAGAAAATAGAACTTTTAACTTAATACTCTGAGCTCTGTGAGCGCTAACCTGAAGGATGCTGCTGCAGTGCATGCTGGGACAGCTGTCAATCTCAAGAACGGACAAGTCTGCTCTGATGCATGCTGGGTAAAGAGGGCGGGGCGAGAACAACATCCGGGTACTTTGTCCGTTCTCTGTCTTCTTGTTCTTGTGAACTGGAACAGTACTAGGGCTGAGGCTGATGATGTTTCACGAGAACTCACAAGTACACGTATTGAGAAACAGCCATGGTTTCAGTACCACTGCAGAGTTCCTTCAGATGTGATGTCACTGCAAGCTGCCATTATTTTGGCTTGGGGGCGGGGCTAAATTAAAGGGACCCTTCTATTCTGTTTTATCTGTACTCTTCATCATTTCTTGCATTGAAGGTATCTTCACAGTAGTAGTAACAGTATTATTATCATTATTATCTTGATTAGCTGAGTCCAATGAACCTGCCTCCCTCTGTGTTCTAGTTCTGATAGCACACCGCTTTTGTGGAAACATTCACCTTTCTAGATTAAATCCTACATCATAGAACCAATGGTTATATCTCTTTTGGTGTCTAACAGCCGCAAGGCGGCGCTCTGGATAACATGACTCATTCAGTGAGGGATCTGACCCTCTCAAGTTGCATAGGTGAGTTTTTGTGAAGAGCAGCCTGGATGGAGCATCAATACACACTAAGATCTGATTATTGACCTAAAACATAATTTAATAGATTGCTAATTAAGCCAATACTGGGGTCAAAGGTTACACAGTGCTGCTATGATAGGAAGCAGGATAAAAAGGTACTAATTAACAAACTAAATCGAAATACATATATACGTAGCTTAGCTCTGTTGATATGTGAGCTTTCCACCTCAGCTCTATCCTCCCTGAAAACAAGTGTTGCCCACATTTCATTAGAATAGGGATGTGATGCTTTGACCGCATCCAGGATCGTTCTTAGACAGGAGTCGGTAACCCGCGGCTCCAGAGCCGCAGCGCCCCCATTTTTAATATGGTGTGCAGGAGGTCAAACAAACATTCATTATGTTTCCAATGCTATAAACATTTGTAAAATATATAAATGTAAACATTAATAGTAAACATTTCTTGCAACAGAAATTTGCGGCATAGCCATAGAGCTCTATAGAGAGCTATAGAGAACCTGCAACACGTTTCAGCGTGGCGCGGCGCCAGGCAAACAAAGCGGTGGGTGTGTCATGGATCCCAAAGGGAAAAACAGGAAGACAGCTGATGAGAATAGAGGATTCAAAAGACAATGGACCAAATTATTTGCTTACATTACCAATGTGGATTTTTAGTTTGGTAAATACATGTTTAGCTCAAACTTAATTTTTAGTTTGCAAATTAAATATTTAGCTCGGTAAAAAAATATTTAGCTCCAAACAACATCCGGGTACTTTGTCCGTTCTCTGTCTTCTTGTTCTTGTGAACTGGAACAGTACTAGGGCTGAGGCTGATGATGTTTCACGAGAACTCACAAGTACACGTATTGAGAAACAGCCATGGTTTCAGTACCACTGCAGAGTTCCTTCAGATGTGATGTCACTGCAAGCTGCCATTATTTTGGCTTGGGGGCGGGGCTAAATTAAAGGGACCCTTCTATTCTGTTTTAGCTTAAATTAAACTAAATATTTAATTTGCAAACTAAATATTTTTATAAATGAAAGAATGACATATTAAAAAAATGACCCTTTTTTTGTCCTAAAACACACTAAATAACCATAAATATTGCTCCTAATTTTTGACTACTAAACTTTACAAATGGCGCCCCATAGCCAACCTCTGTTCTAAGGCATTAGGAGACCAATGGGTTAAATGACAGGATATTAATGAAGGACGCAGCATTGGGACGGAGTTTCGAACTCACCAGCAAGAGCCAAATAGCAGAAAAACAGCCTCAGTTTCTATGGTTTGAGTATTATTTTGTCTTTTCCAGTTTGGTTATTTTATGTTTTGTTATCTGGATTTCTGAAGCATCCCAGTTAATACCAGCAATCTTTGTCACTGTATCTTTTAAGGTGCTGTGCCCCCTGGGGCGGGGGGGCGGAGGAAGATCAGCTTTTGTCATGTTTTTGTTTTTCTAGTTAATGTTCTTGAATCATTTAAAACTTTACAATAAAAAAGAGAACATAGATGTGAACTAAAGTGGATTGAAAGCTTCCCTTTATCGTTATTTTGGTGTCGGCTTGCACCAAAATTTCATAAATAAAAAAAATAACAAAAAAATGAAATGAAAGAAATGCATGAAGAACCGTATGGGTCCCTCACTGGGGTGCTGCTCACACATGAATACAGAAGCCTCTGGAAAAAAAAAAGGCAGATCTTGGAATCTCAGGACTACATTTGTGTTGCTCGGCAACAACTTTTTTTCTTTTTTTGGTGAGCTCAAAATATTATTTTTGTACGCTGTGACTTTTTGAGAGAATTTGTGCTGTATTAAAATGTATCAGCATGTATTAGGCTGGGCCGTGGACATGAATGTAGTGAGAGTCAGAGTGTCCTCATCACTGCATGGCCGCTCTTGCATGAAGAGAGATGGCAAGCAGTCTTTCACTGACCACTGCTTTGACAGACTGTGGGCTAGCTCTGATTATGACTGCAGCCTTGGGATGACATGGCCGTCACTGCAGAGAAGGCTGCAGCCATAGCTGCTCTACGCCTGTTATGGTTACGGTTGTGACACTTGTGTTTTTAGGGATGTAAAAATGGCTTCATGTGTGCTTTTGAGTTGTTCTACTCCTGTACTCTGTGTGGAACACAGAGGCAGCGAGGGTTCAGAAAACAACAGCTGCACATTTCCACTGCACCGCTGAAAGTAGAGTCAGGAGAAATGCTTTATCTGGTCTGACAGTGGCTACAGAGGCACCCCATCCCAGCATCTGGATACAATCAGAGAAGAAACATGAACAATGAGCAGTCTGTGCATCATCAGTTAAAGCAGAAGAAAATTATGTTTAAATGTCAAATCAAATGTACTCTTTATCAGACCATATTGTCCCAAAATTTAGAACATTTCTATAAATAAATAAAAGAAAATCCTGTCTAAAAACCTATGGTTTTTCGTTATCTTAATTAGGCCAGTTAGTTATATCGTCAGCCTGAAAACCTAAATTCTGGCAATCATATATCAACGGTCATCTGTCAATCAAATTTTTTTGGTCATAGCATCTTGATTCATATGTCGCAGCTAATATTAGCAGCGGTTGAAATAAGAAATAAGAATCATTTCCTTTTCCCATTGAGTTCCGTCCCAGTGTTCCGTGCGAGGATGGGCGTCTGTGTCTTCGGCAGAGTGAGAGCTAACAGAACTGCCAGCGTTGCGAGGCAAGGGCTCAAACATGTATGCGGCTGGAAGCCTTCTACCCCCAAACCAGCTTCTGCTGCCCTGGCGTCCTCTGCCACAACATCTTCATCCCGACTTTCCTCCTCTAAATAAAAATGTATGACAGAGGGAGACTCATCCACGACCTCCGACACTAAACTCTCCTCCTCTTGCATGTTTCCTCTGTCCATAGCGTTCCTTGACAGTGTCGTTTTCTAAGTCACCAATTTAGTGCTACTTGGTCCCAATGGAATTTCCCACGACCAATCACATTCACTTTATTCACTTGTGTAAGTCATGCACCACTCGGGAGAATTTTAGATGCTGCGGTTGGAACAGCTGTTTCCCTACAACGGAGGTCTTCAACAGAGGTCTACTTGGTCCCAATGGAATTTCCCATTGGGAACCTGCTAGCACTAAGTTGCTAACTGGTTAGCAAGATGCTTCAGAGAAACCGCCGCCACAATCAAACTTGCTTGTTAACGTTCCACCACAACAACCCCGCCCTTTTAATAAATGGCCAATCAAATTCACTTTATTCACTCGCGTAAAGTCGTGCACCACTCGGGAGAATTTCGAAATGCAACGGTTGGAACAGCCGCTTCCCCACGACTTTAAATAGAGAAAATGAATTAAAATGTAACTAAAATAAGTGTACCTCATCTTGCTAATTACCAATGTTTTGGCATTGATTTTGTATCAGTGGGTCATGACGTCTGGCAAGATGGTGGAGAAAAATCCTCCAACACATATGAACAACGCTCTCATGTTAAAGCTCCGCTGGCCATGTCTGTGCCCATCTTATTCACGGCATTTCTCCAATATTAAACGCTGGCAGTAAGACTCTGACACGTCATGAGTTGGACTTTAACTTCTTGGCTCCTGTAGATTTATATTAGCCTGGGTGCCATTCGAACTTAGTCCCGCACCACAACGTTTGAGGTCGGGAAGTTAGGTCTGGCATTAACTCAATAGTAGCATGAGTATGCTCGCCCAATATCTGGCGGAGCCAATCAAATTGTCAGGAAGGGCTTTATACGATGATGGACAGATGATCAACAGTAACGTAATCAACCCGTCACCAAAGCAGCTTTGGGTGACAACAACAATGGCTGCCGCTGGAGAGTTGAGGTGAGTAGATTTCTGCTATTAGGTCTGTTCTAGAAGATATGCGACAGCAAATTAATTTTAAAAGAGGAAAAGAAGCAGCGATCAAGTCTCATCTTCTTATTATAGGCATGCAACTGCACGCTTTGATTTTTGTTGACAACATCTATGCGTCGTTTAACTTAACATACGTCACACACTCCGTTGCTCTTATTGGTTGTAGGTCTATCCAATTGAGTGCAGAGGCATTTTTTTTCCTGGTCCGTTCAAAACACGCCCCATAATCACAGCTCTATGGAGCAGCATCAGACTCATATTCTGACTAGAATTGAGTTGGACTATGTCAGGCTAGATTTATATTGAGTTAAAGTGCAAAAAAACTACCAACCATGGACTTAATATTTATAATTATTTGATTAATATGAGGGAATAACAACTTTCCCTCTTTCCAACCAACACAACAACATGAAGCTGTGTTCTGACCCTAAGAAGCTGCCTGTTGTCCCTCCTAATTCTGCTAAACATCTCTCTAATGGCCCCAACATCAGCTGCTGACATGGCTGTCACCGTAATGACCCGGGAATAACATCACTACTAAGGAAAGGGTCCAGACCAGGCTGGGGCTGTCACTGCCAAAGGAAGACATTAGACGGATTTTCCCTACCCTGCTGTTGAGCCGCAGCGGGTGATGTACACCCCATATTCACCCTGAATCATGGTTAATTGTATGGAGAGGACTTTAATAAGCCAAAAAGGTGTCAGGTATTATATGGATAATGTCCTCCACTCTGTCGTGGATGCCAGCGTAATCAAGTTAGCCTGACGGGAGCACTTACCATTAACATCAGCACCGGTGATAGCTCCTTACTCTAACTTCCCTTCCTTACTTCCATAGAAGCTATAATGATCTCTCAGCATCCACCGTCCTGCTCTTCTTTTTCTCCCTCCCACCTCCACATTCCCACATCCACCCTTCATCTCTCCGTGTTTACAAGCAAGCCTGCCCTCTCTCCTCTTTTGTCCATTTTAATTACATTTGAAAATTGATTCTTTCGCAGCTTCGTCATTACATTGTGATTAGAAAACCGCACACACCATCAGAGGCAATGGGTGTGAATGCCTAATGAAGAGTCAGCAGTGTGGTGGCAAGCAACAATGGAACCCAAACAAAATGGAAAGAGTGCACACATGCTTAGCGGCGTGTCAGAGAGCACTCCTGCTCACCACTAATAACATGTCACTACTGCTGACACCGCACTATCTGCTTCACCAGGATAGCCTATCTACAGTATATACAGTAGTCTAGTTGTAAAAAAAAGAAGGGGGATGATGGAATTTTTTATTTTTTGGAAGCATACATAGCGGTACGCTGGTTAAGATCTTCAGTCATCCAGGTCATAGTTATTCCGAAAAAGTAAATAAAAAACAACAATCCCATATTCTTATCTTCAGCTACCACAGTGTACATGTCAGTTCAATCTGAAAAACTCACACGAAGACAAAACACAATTAGTAGAAATTTATTGATACAATTACTTTTACTTTGATGCTCAGACATCGGCAGTTCAGTTCAGTAGATGTGCAGTAGTAGTAGTACACCTTTCACACACACATTCACATTTCACAAATAAAAAAATAAAGGAAACAAGAAACACACAAAATACTAGAAAAAGATTAAAGTAAGGTGGATAAAAGAGAGAAGAAAATATATAAATAAATGAATAAATATGTGCATTGCAGGGGATGAATGGGAGCGTAGGCCTATATGCATGCAACAAATGACTGTCTGCTTTTCCTGGTAGAGTTTAGCAGCTGAAGAGATGAGGGAATAAAGGAGTGTTTGTATCTATTGGTCTGAACTGGTGGATATTTAAAACGGGAACCAGAGGGTAGAAATTGGAATTCGCTATGTAGGCGATAGATATAATTATCCAAGATGGACTTTTTATTCTGGTTTAATTTGCATGATTTCTGAGCCAAAACTAGTGTTTGTGCTACTATATAAAGCTTCTAACGCGATGCTGATTTTGACATTTGGAGTTGAAAAATGCTTCCTGGATGGGAAGTGAAACATTTTCAAACTTGGACACAAAGTCCAGTGGATTGATTTTCAACTTTTTTGGAACTATACATAGCCTAATTAATATATTCTATTAACCTAAAGCAATATGCATGGTATGGTTGTTACATGTCAGGTATGGCGGTCATTGACCTTGACCGAGGGACCTTCCAGTAGAACTGCAGTCAGTCCCTGGACTGGCATGGCTATCACTGCCCTACAGAGTTAGGCACTCATTTCCCTCTGGGATCAGCCTCATAGTCATGATCAGAGATGTTAAGTAACGAAGTAGAAATACTTTTTAGGTATCTATACTTTCCTCCATTACTTATATTTCTTCCTACTTCTGACTTCTACGCTTCAAATTTTCACACAACTATCTGTACTTTCTATTCCTTACATTTTTAAAACAAATGTTACTCGTTACTCTTGGCTTCGGTTTAATGTTTATAAATATTTATGTCACGTCATGTGCTCCATCCAATGCAGATCATTGGCTCCATCCACATCTAGTGAAAACTAGTGTGATTGGATGAGTCATATAACGCAAACACTCATTGGTTAGCTAAAAAGGAAATCATCAGCAGCAAGCAGGTGTTCTTCAAACTGCAAATGTGAATTGTCTATGCCATGCTACAATGTAGGATTCAGAAAAGATGTAGAAATGTCTGAAAGGTCGGACACAGGCGAGAAGCGTGTATCCGGAGATGGAGACCAACAAGACCTCCCTCATCCTTGGCCCTATCTCAAAAGAATTTTTTGAAACAGTCGAAAGATTTGAGCTTTCAATTCATATAGCGGCATCTGGCTGTTTCTTTTTAAAGGTTACTTTATACTTTTATACTTTCAGTAGTTTTGGAGCACATACTTTTCACTTTTACTTGAGTAAAGAGGTCAAGTTGATGCTTCAACTTTTACCAGAGTGGTTTTAAACAGCAGTATCTATACTTCTACTTAAGTAACTAATGTTTGTACTTTGACACCACTGGTAATGGTAGGCCACTTCTTTTGCTTAGGCTACTCTTCAGCCCACCGCCCGCCAAATGTTGAAAGGGCAATATTATTGCCACTACTGTTAATATATAGTAGATATTTTACACATTCAGTAATAAAATGTTACAGGGGATGGTATGGGGGGATGGTCATTTAATAAGGGGGGTGTCATCCCCCTTCATCCCCCCTCTACTACAGTACTGAGTATATATGTGTGTACAGAAGAAGAGGATAAAAATAGAAACAGAAATGCACTGCGTGTGAATTTAAAATTTACGCATTTTTCCGCAGAAAGAGGGGAGGAGACATTAAGTTGGACGGTCTGAGATCCCTGAGATTTTAATCAGAGTTAGAGCTCATGTCTAAGATGTTATACAGGAGCTTTGGTCATTTGTTTGTTCGATGGCAGGATGTCCTTCTCTTAGAAGTTGGGCTCTTTTGAGTGATTATGTGTTGAGTGACCCACTCGCTTGCAGCGACGTAGCCTGAAAGCACGAATGACTTTCAGGTAATTACTATCTGCTGTCGTTATTGGTGCTTAATCTGACACGATTATTCAGAAGATTCACTGGAGAATTTTTTCTGAAAGGGCTCAGCAAGGATGTGGTAAGTAAGATCGAAGGTGACCCAGAAAAATCATAAAACCAACAGTCATCACACGCATCAAAGAGCTGCAGAGGGCTGGTAATTTCCATCTGAATGGATCAGTTAGATCATTCTCATTTAATCTGGTGTGCAGAAACAAAAGACCACATCATTTCCTAAAAGTGTTTTAGGGAACAGTGGATTGTGGATATGCAAAACGGTTTAAGTCTTTCATGTCTCTCTTTAAACTTGAAAATGTCCAGATTTGACTGTCAATAATTTTGTGTTTTTATTTTTTACAGATCTTTTAGGATTTTTTTTCTCTCTCCCATACCCTCTCCTTTTGTTTTGCCTCTGCTAATTGAGCCTCCTCCTATTTCTTTCAAATGTTTCTCCATGTTGAGAACGGCATTCATAACTCCCATAAATATGCACCCAGTGAGGCGTTGCTCTGATGCACCTTCAGCTGCGGATACGCACCAGTGCAGCAATGACACTGCATTTTACTGGGTAGAAAAAAAGAGATTTGTGATGAGGTGATTTCAAGCTGATTTGTGAATGGTGATGAGGAAATGAGAATTAGACGTGTTTCCATCCATCAGAGTAAATCAAAGCACTATGTTACTGTACGTTGACATCATAGTTGGCTGTAAAAGACAGGAGGTAAAGCTAGCAAGCTAATGCTGACCACAGACCAGTGATGGACTGATGTCCCAATTAAATGTCTCGCAAGTGGACAAGTTACTCTTCCTTTATCAAAAGAAGATCTCTGACATGGTAGCTGGCTCGGAGATCGTCTGCCTGGCTGTGTGTTTCCTGGACGAGGCCGCCTTTTACAGCTGCTTTTTGTATCTCTGCTTCTGTCTCCTTGAACCCCAGTGCGGCCTCAGCAGATGGCGGCTCACACTGAGCCTGGTTCTGCTGGAGGTTTCTTCCTGTTAAAAGGAGTTTTCCTCTCCACTGTCGCTACAAGCATGCTTAGTGTGAGGGATTGCTGAAGAAGTCAATGAGTCGATGCAATCAACTGGTTTTCCTTTAGATAGAAAACTTTGAATCAATTTGACTGGATGATCTGGTGAACTATAAAATGACATGTGTTGTGAATTGGTGCTATATAAATAAACTAAATTAAATTGAAGATCAAACAATGGATTCCTGGCATAAGTAGAAGATTGTGTGCCTGAAGAAGATGTCTGTCGAGGATGTAGAAGATGCATAGATAATTGGATTCTTGATAACAGGATTTCTACTGTTTGGAGTTTGTGGATACTTGGTATATTGTGATATTCGGAGGATGTTGGGCTCTTTTGGCCACTGTAAGGCTACCCCCAAGGTATGAGGGGTTCTGCAGGGCTATTAATAATCGGACAGAGATGTTAAGGGAGCAGAACCGTAAACTGGATGCAATCCTTGCACAAGATCGCAGGCTGGCTGTGGTTCCTGGACTCAGAGGTGAAATAGTATAATCTTGGAGTCGAGCATAAAGTCTGTTCTATTGGGTTTGGCCAGGATGAGGCTCCAGCAAAAACTCTAAAGGCTGGAAAAAAAATAATAATAACAGCCAGCCTGACCCAAACAATTTGCCTCCTCACTGTCCTAGAGAGACCTTTATCTAAGCAACTCTACTGGGATAAAATGTAGATATGAGGCTCTGCCCTCTGCTCCCTCCCTCCTCTGAAGACATCGGTGAAGCTGCCTTATTGTTCAGATGACGAACTGTTACATCTGTCAAGTCTTCGATCAACATCTTCATGGACTTACTTTGCAAACACGCTGCTCAGATATGATATATGCACCTCTCATCCTCCTCGGCGTTTCTGCTAGATCTCATGTTATCCATGTTGGCTTAAATCTTATTAAGAATAAAGTATAAAATATGATTTTTTTCCTCCCCTCACTGATTGTGGTCTTTCTTTCTGTTTTTCTGATTTTGGCAACAGAATCGGCTGTTATTCGTATTTTCTTTTTTATTTGTTATTTATTTTTTAATATAATGCACTAAATGGCATCTCTCTAACTATCTATAAATATAAATATTAGTGTATTACAGTTCTTTTGTGTTCTCAACAATAGGAAAGCATTCAATAAATATATGTTAGTGCTCATTTACTTTAAAAACATAATCAAAGCATTCAGGTCGAGTAACTGTATTAACTTAGAGCGTTCCCCCCAACTTTCATTACAAAGTTACACCCTTGCCGTGAGGTAAAAGTTTAATCTAATCTTTACATCAAAAAAGTTAGAATCTACATCAAGCGATTGTGAAACAAATTTTTTCCAAATTAATTTAAGTGTTTGGAATTATTTTGTTTCCTTTAGGCTCTTCTAATGCAGTATGGCAAAATGCACATTGAAGTACTTCTGAGATTTTATCTCAAACTCAACGCTATTGCTGACATTTTGAACTGAAAAGCCTTCTGGATGGGAAGTGTCTTTAAACTTGGAAAACAAGTCCAGTGGATTGTTTTTCTACTTTTTTTTTTTGTCATGAAGCCCAGAGAGAGAGTCATCCATGACCTGGATGACTGAGAATCTTAACCAACGTATCTTCTGAGAATTTATGTCTTTGGACTCACTCATTTTGGGAATTGCAGATATTAATTACAAATTTGAACAGTAGATATATATGAATATTTTTCTGAACTTTTTATCTTTTCCTCCATTGTTATCAAATTTAATGCTTTTCTGGACTAATAACATCACTAAGTGATCCTGCATCCAAGACACCTTTAGAATTTTCTTTTTTAAACTAGCTAATAAACATAAAATATATTCACTCATTGCTGTCTTAAAAAAACAGTACAAACAGGACCTCACTGAATAATGCTATTTCAAATCTGGTGGAACTTTTATTTCAGCATTTAGGTTGAAAATAAGACTTTCTAGTCACATAGCACTGCTGGATTCACCTTCAAAAGGTACAAAATTGAAATAGAAAACAACCCTGGCAATGTTTTCTTTGCTGCTGTATATTATTTCCTATAACACAGCTGATAAAGTAGTAAAGGAAAAAGAAGGGCCTTCAAAGTATTAAGAAAATGACCTCAAATGGATAAAGGAATGAAAAAAGTAATATAGCGTTATTGTGCCTTGAAAAACTTCAAACACCTTGCAAAATCTCTACATTTTGTTATGACACAATAAGGTCTTTTAATTGTTTTATTTTTTTTGTGAAAGCGCAACAAAAAGTAGCAGAAGAATCCAATTTTAGGTGGTTTTTAAAAACCAATGACTGGTGTGACACTAATTTCACTCTCCCCATTTCTTTCTGCAGAACAACCTGATAGTTTGACATATACTTGTTATAAAAGCCAATAATATATGCTTGTTAAGATTATTTTCCACAATTCATCAACACTGGAAAGAACTATTATAGAACATGGAGACACAGTAGAGAATCTATGCAAAGATGCACCAAAATGAAATGAAGTCACCATCTTTCACTAAAGCACACATGAAGCGTCCCTGAGGTACTTGGTTTGTGGCTTGTACCAGATGGTCTGAATTCCACAGCCAAAAAGAAACTGAGATTCACTAAAAGGCAGTGAGCTGCTCTTTATCTGGTTCTGGGTCTTTTTTCTGTCCCCCCTTCTCCATCAGTGTCTTTTTTTATTCCTCCATCTGTCAAGCTAAGCTTGTCTGATGGAGCATGCTACATAGCAAGCTTTAACAGAGCTAGACTTTTCTTTTAAAACAACATGAATGAAAACTCATCTGTCAATCTAGAAAGGGATGTTAGAACCAAGAAGACCATCTAAACACAGCTGGCCTCACCATACTGTACTTAAAGCAACAATGAGCAACTTTTAGTCACTAGGTTCAGCAGACCTGAAAGCTGTCAGTCCATGAACCAGCCTCCCTCTGTGGTTTGGGATCTGATAGCAAAGCCCTTTAGATCAGCAGATAGAGAAGTCATGAAGTTCCCACTAAATAATGGCTACATTTCACCCTCTAGATCAGAGGTCATGGATTAGTGGACTGCAGTCCGGATCCGGATCCACCTGCTGGCGATCCAGACCCAACCTGATTTAAAACGTTTATAAATTACCGCATGTTGTCCAACGACAGTGTCTAATTTCACTTGCACCGCTCCTCCTGTTAATACGGTAAAGCCCTCTGGAGCGTCCAGCACCAGGCTGCATGTGATCCAAATGATCCAATGAGCTGCTGTCAGTCTGGGTTGCTGCTGCTGCTACTTTTAGACACAGCAGGCAAACCTGTGGCAAGCCGGGCGATGGGAAAGAAGGAGAAGATGATGAGAAAAAGAGAGCAGAGAAAGTGTGGACTGCTGGGAGAACTGTGGTGAACTGGTGAAAGAAAAGTGAAATGGTGCTCAAAGATGACCCTGAACATTTAGAGGATGTTTGGCTCAACCTGCTGCTGTGAAGCAGGATTCTCCACCATGAACAGAATCAAAAATAAATATGGATCCAGGCTCAAAATGAGCTCCTTGATCTGTGCTTTAGAATGGCTTAGTCTCCATTCAAACCAGGTTTAAAGCCTTGCAGGGCAGCATAAAGCCCACTGCCAACATTAAGCCATAGGAAGGAAAAGAAGAAATAAACGGTCAATTAAGGTGTTTTATAAAATATGTGAATAAGGAAGTTGTTTATATACCAAACTTAACGATTTTTGTTCTCTACTTAAAAGAACACTTTAGATTTTAAATTGAAAGAATGTTCTATTTTTTGTATATTTTCTTATTCAAAAATTCAATGTATAACATGGATGCATAAAAACCTAATTTATTTCAGTGTTAAATTCTGTTTAAAGTAGCAAATTATAATTTTAAAAAAGGCTCTGGACCTTTACTGGTTGATGATTGTCTTTATTCGGGCCCCACTGATTCATAATTGGTTCCCCTGATCAGAGATGGGAAGTAATGAAGTACAAATACTTTGCTACTGTACTCAAGTAGATTTTTCTGATATTTTTACTTTACTTTACTACTTATTTTATGGCGACTTTTTTACTTCTACTCCTTACATTTTTACACAAATATCTGTACTTTCTACTCCTTACATTTTAAAAAAATTGGCTCGTTACTTTAGTTTTGAATCATTTCAATGGAGTTACCGTTATTATTTTTCACGTCATCAATACCAAATTCAATCTAATTGATGGGAATGCTACGTTGCATTTGACGCACCACTACAAGATGAATCGACATAGTTTCGGCGGTATTCATTGCGTCATCATTGCAGCTTGGTGGCTGTGGCGTTAGCATAGTAGCATGAATGACGAGATGATTGAAAATGAACACAACGGAGAATCTAGTCCTATTGGCAGACATCCATTTAAAATGTAGACAACGGCATGAAAAAAGTGGTTTTCTACTTTTACTTTTATACTTTAAGTAAATCTTACAAGCCTGTACTTTGTTACTTTTACTTGAGTAAAGAAGTTTAATCAGTACTTCCACTTTTACCAGAGTATTTTTTAACACAAGTATCTGTACTTTTGCCATCTCTGCCCCTGATCTAGATTAAATCCTACATCATAGATCCAGCAAAATGTCTGATCCGGTAAAGGGTCAGATCTGTTTGGTTGACTAGCAACTGTTGCTTAGCTCTGGTGATTGAGAGTGTCGCTACCCGATCCGTCCCGGAAGCTTGATCATATACACATCCAGATATACATCCAGGTCGCCCTCGATTTTATTTTGTTGAAAACACCTAAATGACATTTTTTTCTTCCCCAAAAATAGTAAACGTACTAAAATATAATCTGTTAAAAGTTAATAATGTATTTCCTGAGAAAATGAATACCTTAAAATCCTTTCTGTTTTAACATTCATCTCTTTCGATCTGCACATTTGGATTTGAAGATAAATCTAGTCTTTGTGAGGTTTATTTTTTCCTTTTGTGTTAACATTATGGTATATAGTGCATAATATAAAGAAAGAATCAACTAAAATGCAGATAAACATGGTTCAATTGTCTTTGCTCTCTTGAGACCTTTGATGTAGCAAGTTTAGTCTATTCAGAGTGTTAGGAATGGCCTTTGTGTTCTTTTTTTAGAGCCATGGTTTGGTTTCTTAAACATGAGGAAACCAAAAATAAATGTTCTTCAGCTTTATGGTGTTGGATCTTGGATACTCCCCTTAAAGGAACACTGCACAAATTCTGACTAGGGCTGCAGTTTATGATTATTTAGCAAAATCGACTAATCTGTCAATAATTTTTTCAATTAATTGATTAATAACCGGCTAACCAAAGCTTCCTTAAAGACTTTATACAAAATTAAACAGGTAAAACTAAAACTTTTTCAACTTTAGGAGCTTTGAATAGTACGGAAGACGATTAGGACCACTGAAAAAATTTAAAAAGTTAACTGATTTTTAAAATATTATTTCAGTTTTTCTCAGAATTCTGAGATTAAAGTCAGAATTCAGACTTTTTTCTCATATTATACAGAAATGATGCAGTGTTGTTTTAAGGGGAGTATCCGAGGTTCAACACTATTAAGCTGGAGATCATTGATTTTTAAAGTCTCTTCATGTTTAAGAAACCAAACCATGGCTCTACAAAAAGAACACAAAGGCCATCCCTAACACTCTGAATAGACTAAAGTTGCTACATCAAAGGTCTCAAGAGAGAGAAGCAAATACAAGTTTTCTTTTTCCAGAGTCACTCTACATAAATATTAGATTCTTTTTTTTTCTTTTTTTGGATAAAATATCTTCTAAAAAATAAGACGTGTCAGCTTCACACTCTCCTGAGAGATATGCTGCTGGTCAGAGATTTCAAAAAGGAAGTTATAACTGACTGAATGAAAATCCTGAATTAATAGTGAAAGCACAGAGATTTGGATGCTTGAAAGGCATCTGTTCTGCTCACTTCCTTTTGAGACACGTTTACACATCCCTCAGGCATAAAAGAGCAAAATGGAGAAAAAGAGGAAGACTTAAACACTTTATAACTTTATGACCCAAGTATTAGTTTAATTTGCTATAGAGGATTTGTCAGGTCAATATTCAGCACATGGTGCTTATCGGTGATCCATGCCGACTGACTTAAAAAACGAATGTAACTAGACTGGGTCAGATAGACTCAATGTATTACAGTACTTGTTCATTTTTCTTGAATGTGAAACCAGTCATTTAAAACCTGCTAAATAAATTATTTAAAAAAGTATAATGAGCCTATAAAGAATTTTTAAAACTTCCTTTGTGCTCTGAGGTAATCATTTATAAGACGCAAGCAGCAAGTAGAAGAAAACAGGAGAATCACAAATGTGCTCCAATAAAGAAGATTCAACTGCAGCTTAGAGTTTTGCAGATCTAATTTATCTATCAATTTAGCAATTATAGCATTAACTGGTATAGCTGCAGCTAATAAGTAGACTGATAGATGTAATGATGTCACAATGGGCATTTTTTTATGTTTACAAACGAAAAAAATATTATTGTCATGGTCAAGGTTCTGTTAAGTTTTTTTTTGAGTATTCAGTTTCACTTTGATTCACATTTTTCTTTGTTTCTAATTCTATTGGTTTAATTCTCTATTTTGTTGTGTTTTCTGGATGTTTTGGAGTTCTTAGGTTTTTCTGGGTTGCCCTCTGGTGTTGGTCTCCTTTTCCCTAGCTCCCTTCTAGACTCCTCTATTCACACCTGCTCCCAATCAGCTCATTAGTCCAGTCTTTGTTCAGTCTCCCACATATACTCTCCCTGTTCAGTTCTTCAGGACTGGTTCCTCATCTTTTCCTGGCTCCCCATGTAAGTCCCCCCCCCCGAGAAGTTCTCTGGTTTTTGGTTCCATGTTTTTGTTGTTTCTCAGTTATTCAATTACATCTTCAAGAACTCATCTCTGTCTCCTCACCTCAGCTTTTTGGTGCTCAAAACCTCAACCAAACCCAGACAAGAGTATTATGTGAGTGTTTAAAACTCCCAACAGTGGACTGTAACTCCCAACTGTGCACTATTGGGAGTTACAGGTCTTGTGCCAATATTGGCTAAAAGTTATAGTGTTGGAAAGTTTCCCTTTTTAATCCACTACACTTTCTACCACTATCTAACGAAAAAGAATTGTGAATTTGTAAAAGACGGCAGCCTTTTTTCTTTGAGTTAAGAAGATACAAATGGAAACTGCTGCTCTAATTACAATTGTAGTACGCCAAAGACAGCTGAAAATGTCTTCGCCATAATCACCTCATCTTTATTTTAAAATTGGAAAGAGCCACTTCTCTCTCCAACACATGTCTTGATATATATAGTGACAAGTAGCACCAGCATTTTTAATCCTTCTCTAAAGTTGGAAATGCTATACTGATCTATAATCAGATAAAATATATAATAGGAGGACAACACCTTAAATGTTTATCTATTCCTCCAACACTCTGGTGGTGTGTCTTGTACATGTCCACTGAAGGAAAAAAGGTAAGAGGGTAATCTTTCTTCAAATAAAGCAAAATGGAAATATCTCCAGTTATCGTCTACCGACATCAAATATCACGAAAATAAAGTATATTTCCTACAGTCGTTCCCAGTTTTCACTTCCTTCCCTGAAGAAGTTATTTAGAAATGTAAACTTGAAGCCCAGAGAGAGAGAGAAGACCGCTGACGTCTCACTAAAAACATTTTTCTACAAGTAGAGATAAAAAATGTCACTTCATTAGGCCTTACCATGTTGTTTTCTACGGCATTTTCTTTTCTTTTTTTTTTCCAGTTGCCTCATTCTCATAAATCTAGAGTAAATACCAGAGTAATATCTTTATATTTCTATGACAACCTCTGGAAATAAAGTCATGGAAATCATGGAGTCCTTTAGTTGCTTTAAATCGATATCAGAAACGTATCTGGATGGAGGAGCCCTTGACTGAGCTACCTAAATATTGATATTCAGCCCAATTTTACTTTTTAAATCAACCCTTTTATACAGTTTTGACATAATCATATTTTAATAATTCACTTTAATTCCAGTTTGAATCGTCTTGCTACTAAATAGAATAAACTGGCCTCTTCAAAATCTGAAAACATTCACCTGTTATATACTTTGTTGGTTTTTGTTTAGTCAAATGAGTGGAGTCAAAAACAAAATATAATTTAGAATTTCTATTTTTCTGATGATTAAATGCGTTTTCTAATCTGCTATCATTTTCTATCCATGAAAAGAGTCACCTTCGTGTCTCTAAATAACAAAATCTATAAAGAATCAATCCGCTGAAAGGAAAAACACCATTAAGAGAGAATTACCAACCGGTAGTTTTCATGCTGTCATTTTCCCTTTTAATAAGAAATATAATCACAGTGAAATTGTTTCCTGTCGAACTAAAACATTTCGCCCATTATTCCGTCCTTCTTGTCCTTGTTTATTAAATCCAGCTACAGGCAAATGGAAAGCCATTTGATGATGCACTTGACTGACGTCCAGCAATGCCTGGTGCTTTCTCTGATGTTCTAATTCATTTTGGAGCAGCCAACTGACAGCTGCTTTAGTCACCCGGAGTTCAGCAGTTTGTGACCCGCTCTCCCTGGAGTGTAACATGTGAGAATAAACAACAGCTCTTATTCCCCCGATGAGATGTTGATATACTTCAGCCTGCCTGTCTGGATGAACTCGCTGACCGTGGGTGTCTGATAATAAAGCAGGAAGAATAAAGGCCCAAAGAGGCAGCAAGCAAGGGCAAACCAGAATAAAGAGAGAAAGGAGGGGGGGCAGGAGGAAAGAGGAGGAAGTTATCCGCTGTAGTGAGTGACATCACTTTCTGCTGATCTGTTGCAGTTTAAAGCCTCTTGTAGAACAGATCTCTCATTCCTGCTCCTGGTGAAGGTTACAGACAGCTTTGGCTCCACCCACCCTCCTCCTCTCACCTTTAGCAAGAACATACACAGTACATTTTACAGAGTGCATTTGGTCCCACTTGGATGCAGTGTTAAATTAGAACTCTACATAGTGTATATTTTACTCCAGTTGTTGTTGTTACAACTCTAAAAGACTAAATGCACTTAGACACTACATATTGAACACTGTGGAATTTACTGGCATGAAGCAGGTTCCCAGATTTCAGCAACATTTTTTGGTTTTATCTATGTTGCACACAGTGGCTGGCTGGCCAATATAGGGGGGCGCCTTAGGAAATGCGATAGACACTTGCAAGCATATATATATATATATATATATAAGTGGTATATATATATATATATAAGTATATATATATATATATATATATATATATATATATATATATATATATATTTATCATATATATTTTAAATTAACATTCAGTGTTTTATTATGTTTTTTTGTTGTCATTCATATAAATATACTGGTGGGATAACCTAGTATATACGTTTGATTGGTTTTTGGTATACTGTATGTCTGTTTTTAACTTATAGCCCCCCCCTAACTTGGGATGGGACTCTACTCAGAGTCAGCAGGCAGCTGCAGCTTTTCGTGCTGCTGAATTAAGGGTGTTGCTGCGCTTTCTCACTTTGATTTTCGATACCTTTAACTCAACCCTAATCATTAAGCCAAAGGGAAAATGATGCTGTTTATATCCAGCACTGATAATCCACTTCAAAACTTAGAGGAGCTCTGTGCAGAACGGCTAATTCCCTTAAAACAAACTAATTCAATTACACTCCTATTCATCCACGGATCATTTAAAGCGTTGGCTGCAGATTAGAAATACCAGCAAACATGAGGTCACCCTATTCTCCTGGGTCATGTATTGATGAGCGGTGTCCATATCTCCACTTTATAATCCAGCAATCCCTGCACTCCTGATCAATCACCAGCCTATCATCTATCATCATCACACACCCAGATTAAGCGGCGTACAAAACGCCCAATCAGTCATCCATTCATCAGTTAGTCAGTCAATTAGCCATCCATCCAACCAGTCAACGACCGCCGAGGCTTTTCCTACCAACCAGTCAGATGGGGTCGTATGAGTAATGAGGAGGAAGAGACAGATTCTGTGGAAAACTGTGGAGTCACGACCCACATATCATCCCACTCTGACTCACTTTATGGCTCCTCTCACATTTCTGTCTCCGCTCGCCTGCCGCTCGTCCCTCCCAGCACCTACTGTTCAGACCCTTGACTCATCTTTTCACAGCGAGGAGACTGCATCCTCCAGGGACAAATCCTCCAGGCTTCATTTTACGCTTTTACTCTCCGCGTTGAAGGGAGGCCATCGAATCTTTATGTTTTGCAATCCAGCATTCCTCCCCAAAAACAAAGGCTTCGACGCACTTGCTGTGTGGAAAAATGAAGTCTGTAATGGCTGCGGTGGTTTTTCCTGTCGTTTTATTTTTTTATTGAAAAGCAAAAAAACTAAAGCTGTGATCCAACAATTGTCTTATCTCAGTCCTCCTGCAGCAGAAGTGCTTACATTATGGAGAAAATGAGCAGTGCAATAAGCTAAAGCAGTTTGGACCTAAACCGCAAAAGCATTTAAAGGAGAAGAAAAGCAGTTGTGTCTCTAAACATGAAGTGTGGAGCACTGTGTTACCTGTAAGGGCCCTCATGGACCCTGCGCTCAATATTGTAGGTAAAGACAGAGAGAGGGGGGGGAAAGTGGCGATGCCAGCTGATGAAACAGGCTCTTGACTGCGGTAGGGGCCTTATCGAGGTACCATCAAGTGCATAAGTACACGCTTAGACCTATATAGAGATCGTCGAGCCTCACTGTGGTTATACAACCAAAACACTTCTGCGGTGAACAGCAGTTAAACTCCAGGCTAAATCAGGCGGCTGCTGCTTGTATAACAGACAGGAAAGACACAGACCACTGGCCGGGAAGGAAAACCCAGGCTTCCAGGTTTCACTCATCCAGCTTCAAAACGGTTGATTTTTAAAGATGTTTATTTTTATCGAGCATGTATTCAGTCATCCTTTCATCCACCTTTAGTTTCTCTGCAAACTTGGTAGCACCACACAAATAGTTAACAAGTAAACAGGGGTTCCTAAAGATGAGGTCAGGACCCCCCAGTGGGTTACAAAACACCAAGTGTGTGTGGGGGGATGCATGCCCGTCAAAGTAGTTTAAAGTCTATTTTTCATATAAAACTAAAGGGATAAATGCAAATCTGACGTCTTGTGCATGCATATTGACTATAGGTATGCTGATCTGACAGAACAACTGTTAGGAATTCAATCTTTGTGGCTTGTGTTTTTGTGTGTTTTCCCTCCACCACTAGGTGGCGCCTGGTTCTCATTGGCCCTCTCACACACCTGCAGATGGCTTCCTCTTTCCTCAAGCTGCTGACTGCCACTACCTCGATGCCAGAGTGTTTGCCAGTTTTGGCTTCTCTAGCCAAGCTGAGTTTTGCTGAGTCAAACTGAGTTTTGTCACCTGAGTTTAACCTTGTTGTTTTGTCTTTGCCTCTGGGCAGGAGAGTCATCCTGCAAACTGGATGTTGTGGACCTTCTCCCCCTGGAAGGATCATCTGAGCTTCAAACTGAGCTGGGGATTCAAACTGGAGGTTTGGATCCACTTTTCCCTAAAGGATTGTTTGAGCTTCACACTGAGCAGGGGATTCATCTCCACAAGAAGCTGTTCGAAATACAGTAGGGAAATCTAAGTGGCAGTCAGCTCCTCCGTTCCTCAAGGAAACTCCTCAACCTGGGTAAACCCTGTCCGCCCCGCAACGAGCAACTCAATTACTGGAACAACCCACAACGACTGGATTCAGAGAAAGACACTTTTACAAGAAACGTGAGTCCTGTAGCCTTTATTCCCTTTTGCAAATCAAAGCTCAAATTTCTCACTGAGCCTGAACTAACCACAGGAACTTCCCCTTCACTTTTCAGTCCCAGTTCGCCAGTGTTCAGAGCAGCACTGGACCCACCTCTACCAGTTCTCAATAAACCTGTTAAACCTTTCCTTGGTCTCTCTGTTTGGTTTTCTGCATGTGGGTCAGATCTTAGAATAAAATCATAACAACAACAGGCTTAGCTTTGAGAAGAAGATATTATTATGAGAAGGAAAACAAATAAGATACATTTAGTTTCCTTTGAGATAAAAAAGATGATTTCCTATTTTTCCTTTAAATATGGAAACACTTGCTGTACTTTATTCTCATGTAATAACTCTACCTGCATTAAAAATCTCACAATTGGAGTCTTTAAATTAGCAATCAGCATGAATTGTAATATTAACTAAAATCAGATTAATTTAGAGAAATCTGCTCTGATAAATATGGATATATACGTGTTATCCCTTAACTACCAGAACAAATACCTCAATCTCAGAAACGGCAACATATTAATCTATGTTATTTGTTCTTATTTTATGTGTTGTATTCTTCAGAAGAGAAAAAACAAACAGATTAGAGCATCTCTAAAACATGCAGTGGCTTTTTAATATAACAAAAATTACCAACATTTTTGTCTATAAAATTCAATTGTATTTGGTCAAAAATGATGATGAAAATCTAAAATTTTTGAAGGATAACTATGGTAAACCACTGAATATAACAGACTGGTTGCAAAGCAGAAACCAGTCAGTTTTTTAGACATTTATCTCACCTATATGCAGAGCATTTTTTTTTTTACCTAGGGGTGAGTTATGCTCTCATTTCATGTTTGATAAGTCCACCTTAATAGGTGCGTGTGTAAAAGTGTGAGGATGGATGTGGAAGCTACCTGCATGACCTCAATCAGCATCTCTTAAGACAAAACAAAGAAAAACAAAACAGAACCGAGCTGCTGATCCGCTGTGTAACAAATCAAACCATCGCTATGATAATTTGTTTCTTTGTTCCTGTATGGTGAAAAAAGGCTCGTCTATAAAGTCTGTCAAACAGCGAGTTCCCCCAAAACAACACTTTATAAACTGTGACTCATGACAAAAGAGAGAAAACAAAATGCACATCCAGACCCAGAAAACACCAGAACTGACTCACCTAACAAGGACACACAAACAGCAGCCCTGCACTGCCAGATGAGCGCCCGCTGACAGATGTGAAGCCATGATGATGAAGGAGGCTGTTTATTCCCAGATACGTACTGCTGTACACTACTGACGAGGGAAAAGGAGGAAGCAGAAGGATGACGAGAAAAAAACTTGATGCATGCGCTTCTCTCACAACAAAAAACTCTGATTCATTGAAGCACGTTTTATGGAAAAATAAATGGCTTTAATAAGCTACGATAGGTAGAGATGTGCCACCTACAGCCATTGGGGAGAGAGTACTTCACCAGAGACTGAAACATAAACATCTGTAGTTGGGGACATGGGCTCTTCCATAAATGACCACTGAGTGCAGGACCATAAAACCAACAGATTTTAACAATATTTCAAACCCTGTCTGGAAAAAATGCTTTAATATAAAGACTGGTCCAATGAGTAAAATTAGGAAAATATTATCAACCGATACCACGGTGATTTTAGCACTGTGGATTGTTTTCATGGTGTTCAAAGCAAATTATATGGTATATAATATGGATAAATATTGGTTATCTCTTAAAATGACATGTTCTTTTTGTTTATTTTTTATACACAGTTCCCAATGGTTTTAGATAACCAGCATGAATCAGCTGCTGGGCACTTTTCCATGCAAGTTTCCAGCTGTTTATCATGACAGTTATTCTTAGAAAAACAAAACCCAGCCAAAGCTGTTCATGCACACACATCATATGACAAATCCCTCTTCACATCTTCAGACTTATCTTTCTCTTTAAAATTTTCCAAAGATCCAACATCCATTCACTCTCAGTCACGCTTCTTCGAAGCGGTGTAGCGAGGGGTGCTAGTGCCTATCTCCAGCCGTCTACTGGCGAGAGGCGGGGTTCACCCTGGACAGGTCACCAGTCCATCGCATGGCAACACAAAGACAAACAGGACAAACAACCATAGAGAAAAACAGCTCTGTGTTGCTTTATGTACCCAAATGATAATAAAAAATCTGAACTCACAACAAAACTATGAAACTATTCTTTTATGCCCTAACTTCTTATATCAAATGTTGTCTTCATTAAATTGAGCTACTGCCATGATCTTAATGTAGCATTACCTACATGATAAAAGTCAGAGTTCATTCGTCCCTGAGGATTAAAGCATGACCCCCGGAGCGAATCCTTTCCTCTCCCTCCTTCCCGTCCACCGCTCCATGCTTTATTGATCAGTCATATGGTTCTTTAATCACTCATGGCCGTTCTCTTTGCTCATGATTTACAATCAGGGATGACGATTTCCACTGTTATGAACCAATTAAAGCCACATGTTCTATGAAGTCCGAAGCCCAAGTCAAAACAACTGACCATATAAGACAAAAACCAGACACTTTAAGACCAAGACCAGGCCCTAAAAGAACAGGCTGTTCAAGAGTAAAACCTGATCCTACAAGAACCAACCATAGACCAAGACACAGACTAGACTTTTCAAGACCAAACCAAGACCCAACCCAGCCCAAAGACATAGGCTGGACCACCCTAAGACCAACAACAGATCATATACAGTAGCAGCCATTCAAAATGGCCCTTCCCGGTCAAACGCCAGAAGAATGGCAGCCCACTTCCCTGCAGTTCCCAGCAAAATCTCCTCCAACCACTGGAGTGACCCCTTCCTTCTCCTGGGCGTGCATATTTTTTTATTCTGACGACTCCACCTTTCACTGAATTACAGGGTCTGACCAGGAGATGATGCTTTTCTTTAGATCTTAATGCCCACAAATCGTGACAGAAAGAATATTTTAGTACAAAGATTGATGTTTTAAAAAGGAACTGTTGGGGAACAGCCAAGGCCCATTTTAAATGGCTCAGCTGTGGACCCAACTTTATGACTTTATTCTCTTAATATTATGGTTTAATCTGGTTTTAGTTTGACTTTATGGCAGGCCATTGGCCATTGGCCACCCTTAGTCAATTTTTTGCCACCCCTGTGGCCACCCCTACCATTTTTTCCACCTCTAATACAGATGTTAGCAACAGTAATACATTTTAATTTTTTTGTGGTTAAATTTACACATCAATATTCTAACATCAAAGAGATAAGTACAGAATTCCTGCTCTTTTCAGAACTAGATTTTGTGTTATATGGGGTGAAGAGAAAATGATGTGTCTCTGCAAGTCATCTAGGAGTCTTCAGTGAAATAATAGATAAATAACAATTTAAATAAAAACTTATCAAATGATTAATTTATGTAGATATTAGTGCTTGTAAATACCAATTTTATGCAGAATGTTTATTGATATAAGTAGGTAAGTAAATACAATGGAAAAGATTTACGCCCCACAACTCGAGTTTTATCTAGAAATTATGGATGTTTAAATATATGCGTCTATTTGTTAGCAAAGGCTGTAGGAAAGTATAGTTTGTCTTTATTTAGAAAAATATGGATGTTTTCCTGCTGGAACAGAGTAGATTAAGCCTGAGGTCCTGGTGCCTATCCGCTTTCGGCCCCCCCTCAGTGTACATTGGTTACTGCCTGGCCACCCTTATAAAAATGTTCTGGCTACGCCTCTTATTGTTAGAAGAAGTGCTGATAAAATAAACAGACAACAAAGTGAGAATGAGACAAACTACAACCACAAGACTGAATTAAAAGCTCCTGCTTTGTTGTCCAGGATTCCCGTTATGAAGCACATAATGAAAAGCCTGTCAGCTGTTCATAAGTAAACACTCCATAATGACCTTCTCAGCTACAGCAGATCTGTCACCATCTAATGTTCCATTAGCCAGTGCACCAGCGCTCTGATGGTTAAGGACAACTTACTATCAGAGAGACGGAAAAGCTCTGACAGCACAGCTGTGTTTAGCACTCAGAGAAGAATGACAGTTTGAAAACAGCATGAAACTAACCAACAGCCACCGGGGAGGCGGATGGCGCAGAGATACCCTCACATCTTGAATCCCCTTCTGCACAGTGCTGCATTCCTCATGTAAAGCAAATGTATATGTGTGTACCTGGACCTCTCGAAATCTCATATTAATTATAATCAGATTGGTTATTGATCAGAGACCTAGTCTGTGTATTGATCTTGCCTGTGCAGCGTGGTAGAAGGTCATGAAACCCTTTCTGTCTCTAGAAACATGATAAACAGACAGGAGGGGAGATATATTTTCAGATAGTTTGACGTGCAGCTTCAAACATTTTGGGTTATGATAAAAAATAAAAAGTAAAATGAATAGAAAAATCTCAAGATAAAAATAATTCTGTTTAAGGACCTCCTCACAGATGCTGAGTTAGTAGCTGAAAAACATATGATTGTAATCCACACATTTTACATTTTCACTATTTATATGATAGACAACAACATTTAAGACAGAAATCTTAAACAAATAAACACAAAAAAGAAAACTCCTTAGCTGACTGGCATGCAGTCTACAGGCAGGGAGGTATAGTCTACTTTATTTTGTATAAGTTAAATTGCTGCTTTAAAGATTATAGACTGCATTTATTCATTGTCACGTTAAAATCTACTATACTTGCACTTTCTTTAGACAATAGTGGAACATTAGATCAAATGTAGTATATAGACTGAGATGCATGGACTGCTTACACCTGGAACTTCTTGTTCAGGAAAAAAAACTTAATTGAATTAGTGTTTTCAGAACATTTATGAGAAAAATTGATTATAGGTCTCCAACAGACTGGCGACCTGTCCAGGGTGTACCCTGCTTCTCGCCCAAAGACTGCCAATACCATCAGACTGATGGTATTAACTCCGCCATAATTCCAGTATAATGGTGGAGTAGTGGCCTAGTGGTTAGGGCATAGGGCTTGGAATCTTGAGGTTGTGAGTTATAAAACAACTCCGGCATACTGCCACTCTGGCTCCCTCAGCAAAGACCCTAAACTCCACACTGCTCCCCGGGTGCCGCACAATGGCAGGCCTCTGCTCCCCAAGGAGACGGGTTAAATGTAGAGAGTTAATTTTGTTGCCGCTCTACTTGTGACAGTGTAATGACAATGAAATGCTGGAAAAAAGTTACACTAGAAGTCAGTGGTGGAGTGAAGGCCTGTTCTTTCGAGAACAAGAAAAGACCCAACGAGACAGACTGACCCCCAAGGACCCAATCCTCCTAGGCTAAACCCTTTAAGACCAAGACCTGAACCTCCAAGAATCAACCAAAGACCTAGACTGAATCCACAAACACCATTAACAGACCCTTAAAGACCAAGACCGTATCTTCCAATCCCTAAGACCGCATCGTTCTAGACAAGACCTAACCCCCAAAAACCAACAAAAGACCAATCAAGACCAAGACAAGACCATTTAAGACCAGGACTATACCTCCAACACCAGAACCATTTAGAGAAGACCCAACACTCCAAAAACCAGCATAAACCAATATCAAGACAAACACCAGACCCCGTCAGGTTTAAGACCAGACCCTTAAAGACCAAGATAAGACTGTTTAACACCAGGACAATGAATGAATATTTAGAATTATATATTTTGAAAGAAAATAAAAGACAACAAATGAAGCGCAACAAAACCAAAACAACAAAACAAAGGACAACAATTTAGTCTAAAAATAAAAGAATACTAATTGTTTAACAAAAATATTATTTGTATTTAATAATTCTAATACACTAATAAGTTCTAATCAAATGGAACTATGCATCTATACAAAATATTTGAACTGAACTTATCAGTTCAGTGATAAATGTTTATCATATGGATTATAAAATATATGCAAGAAAAAAGGAAACTTGTTTAAAAATTGCTTTTGCAAAAAAAAGAGTCTGACATTTTATTTCAAGATAATGCATTACTAATGAACCTGGTATGTGCTTTTTGTGTAAAAAGTAGGATAAATAGGCTTCATTGAGACTTATTATTGTCATGGTTCTGCCCTTTGTTTTGGTTTATTTTTAGTTTCTTTTTAATTTTGTGTCTTTGCAGTTGTTTTCTAGCTGTCTTAAGATACTCTCTGTTGCCCCTTGTGGCTGTCTCTTTTCCCCTAGTTGCCTTTTAGTCACTTCCATCCACTCGTGCTCCATATCAGCTGATTACCCCAGTCTTTTTTTGTCTCCCATATATACTTTGTTTATAGATGTTGGAAGATCGCCTGTTTTCCAGTGTGGTCCTGTTTCTCTGACTGTGACTGGCTGGATGTGCTCTCTTCATCCTCTGACATGGGGAGCTGGCTCCGGAGCTCGTCTGCCTGGCTGTGTGTGTTTCCTGGGCCGAGGCCGCCCTTTTACAGTTGCTTTTTGTATCTCTGCTTCTGTCTCCTTGAACCCCAGTCGGCCTCAGCAGATGGCCAGCTCACACTGAGCATGCTGGTTCTGCTGGAGGTTTCTTCCTGTTAAAAGGGAGTTTTTCCTCTCCACTGTCGCTACAAGCATGCTTAGTGTGACAGATTGCATTTGAGTCAATGAGTCGATGCAATCAACTGGTTTTCCTTAGACAGAAAACTTTGAATCAATTTGACTGTATGATCTGGTGAACTGTAAAAGTACCTTGAGATGACGTGTTGTGAATTGGCGCTATAGAAATAAACTAAATTGAATTAAATATACTCTCCCTGTGCAGTTCCTGGTTTGTTTTTGTTTTGATGCTTCCTCGCCTCTGGCTCCCCACGTGAGTTTTCCATGACGTTATGTGATTTTTTTGGTTCTCAGTATTTTTGGATTTCTGCCTCAGTTTCCTGGTTAAATCTATAAAACTCACCTCTGCCTCCTGATCTCTGCATTTGGGTCCACAAAGCCTGCACTCAACCGTGGCAATTATAAGAAAATGTGATTCTTTTCTTTTAATGTGCATTTGATGGAAGGGTGAGAGAAAGTTACGCCTTCAGTATTTAAAAAAAATGAAACGTTATTGTCTCGAACTGGTGTCCGTCAACTTTTTAATGGTCAACAGTAAGACTGATGCGTAGCATTGCAGGGCCCAAACCAAAGACTGCTCTCAATCCTCTATCCCTGCTATGATATACATTCCTTTTCTTTCCTTTAACAGTATATACACGGGGTTCAAGCTGTCACTTTTAGTCACAGTGGACGTGGAAGCCCAGAGCTCATTTTCTGAGCACAATTCAAGCTCATCAGACAGACAACTGGGAAATTGTTGAAAGCAAAGGCGCTCCAGATTGGGTGTTTAAGGACTAACAGCCATTTTAGTGACAATACAGAGCAGTATATGTGAGAGGGATGAGATTGCTACAAACAGAGCAGCTTGATGGCCTTCTTGTCTTGGCACGGCCTCTGCTTGTCTAAATCTTTTTTCCTAATTTCACAGCTTGACTCTTATTCCTGCCTCATTACTCTGTGAACAGAGAGAATGGGTTGTGAGAGGGTGGGACACGTGAGATCACTGTCTCAGTTACCAGGCGGTGATTCGGCCCAGCCGTCGGAGCGAGCGCACAGTGCAATGAAGGCAGAGATGGGAGCTGTTGCCCGCACAGAGCTACAGACGCACACAAACAAACGCACACACACAGATGCTAAAAAAAATCACAGAGGAAATAAACATCAGCTCAGAAAGAGATGGGTTGGTATGGGAGTGGGAAGCGTTTCTCTTATTCACAAAGGTACAGCAGGAGGGACAGAAGCGAGGGAGAAACCCTCGTGTTGATGTGGGAGGAAATAGACTGAAGATGAAGAGAAGATGTGGTTTGGGAATAATGAAGTGGTAGCCTAACAGGAAAAGAAGAGCCCAACGAAGAGGAGAAAGACGTGTATAATATGCTTTACTGTTTAATCTCATTAATGTTCAAAGGAATCTAACAATTAGCTTGTCCGTGTTAAATTATTACATTATCCCTTCCAGTAGTATGAGACTTAGAGAAATTCTTATCCTAACTCCGGCTCTGTTGTCTTTGTTCCTCTCATGCCTTTCAGTTGCTTCTTTGTTTCTGGTTCTCCTCTGATATGCGTAATACTTTACACTATTACTACAAACAAGGAAGTGATAAAGAAAAAGATATTGGTGAACAAAATCAAGCATATTATATTTTCACTGACTGAAATTCGATATATATGTATATATTATTTTTTAAATCCTAGTCATAACAAATACTTTTTACACCCCTAATTTAATTTAACTCTATCCTGGTCCTGTAGAGGTCTCATATATTATGCAACATTCACTCCATCCAAAATGGCCCTGGCCCTTCCAATCCCGCGATCCCTCTTGCATTTTTTTTACACTTTGACTCCACCTTTCACTGAATTACAGTAAATGTCTGACCAGGAGATGGCCAGCGCTTCTCTTTAGATCTTAATGTCCTCAAATCATGACATCATGATATTTTGGTACAAAATCCAAGGACCAACCAAAGCCGACCATCCAAGGAAAGTGGGGACTATTTGAATGGCTACTACTGTATGTGTCGTGAAAAGCCTGTGTACATGGCGTTGACAAATGGAAAAAAAAAAACCCTCCTCCTCTCTCAGTGCCTTGCAACCTCTACCTCTTAGCTAGCGTGTGCTCAACATGCCCTGTTTAAAAATCCTTCCCTGGGTGACATCATTTGGGGAAATAACCACTTCCCTACATCTGAACCTGCCCTCTAGCAGATGGTATCTTTTCGGCTCACCCGATCACCGAGCATCCATATAGATATGGCATGGCTAAAGGCTGATTTATACTCAGAGACGCAGATATGCCTCGCCCCTTCCGCAGACACTCTGGTGCATCTCTCCAAAATTGTAGGTGCCGCAAACAAGAGGCCTCTGATTGGTCAATTCTACATCCACTCTAAACAATGCGTACGTATTTCCTGTTTGGTACCTTACTGGCTTGTTTTTGTTTGTATGACCGCCATTGTGGAAAAAGACTCATGAAGATAGACCAACCAGAGATTCACTTCCAAACAGAAACCCCACATTCATATCTTCAGGTAACACACAGAGTACATGTCAGACTTAATAAAAATACTTTAGCGATAGTTTCAAGGTGTTTGCTTTTATTGTATATCGCATTACGTGTCTTTTGATTTTGTGCTGTTCTTTTCATCTCGTTACAGGTGATGAAGCAGACTGAAAATGTTTTGTCATTATCTCCTTTCTATCACTTCTTTCTTTCATCTTTTTCTTTTTTTTTTTTTTTCTTCTTCTGTTTTTCTGCTCTACTTACATTGCAGTGTCGATATGAACTGTAAAACTCCCTGCATAATTATAATAAAGCAATTTATATGCATGAAACAAGTGGAGCTATATGGCGAATTGCCATACTGCTACACTTGTGAAAAGAAAAAATCTGTTGGGCTCTTTTTGGCATCAAGACAATTATTCTTTGTGCCACATTGCCAGAAAGGACACCGTTAAAAAAAAAAAAAAGAAGATAGACCAGCTAGAAGAGTGAGGTCGCGAAGAACGCTGGGACCCTTTTTCCACCTGGATCCCGGCTCTTTTTCACCCTCATGTTCCTCTGTTGTTGCACAAACTTCCCCCGCTTCCCCACCGCCTTGGCCGTATCTAGACCCACAGCTGGTTCCTGGTGTTCCTCTTGTGTTGTTGCGTGGAATAACATAGCGCCGCAATATTGGGCATAAATCAAAAATATCTGCGACAAGCTCACTGCGACACACTGCTGCGGGGAGGATACTGCCTTCATCTGAGCCCTTAAAGACTGTGAATGGATTTCATTTTAAATGGAAACCTACCTGCAAAATGTTCTGAGGTCCGTCTGCTTAGCATTTCATAGAGGATTGCTTTCATAATTGCTGCTAGCATAGACTTGCACCAGTCAATCTGCAGTGCTCAGAAATCGGCTGATTTTCACGCAATCAGCTACCAGCCGGTTATGATGAAGATAATTAATTTCAAGTACAGGACATTGTGTTGTTGATGTGTTTTTCTTTGAGCAGACAGACATCTGAAGGCAAGATCAGAGGAACTTTCTGGGCAGACAGAGCTTAAATCGAATAGTGGATCGATACCAAAGCTTTATAGGTGTGAGCCGTGAATAACTTTACAAAGTTGGAGTGTTTTCCCTGCAAGCCTGTAAACACATTAGCACCGCAACTAACGTTTTCTGTCATTGGCTTGTTTTTTATGGTGGACAATCTTCTCTGTGCTTCGCTAACAGCCTTTTCTTAACATGATATTTGCAGTAATTCAGATTGTTTCCTTGTCTAAAATTACTTTTCTTAGTAGCAACTCGCTTAGTTCAGCAAACTTCCAGCCACTGGAGTGACCCCTTCCTTCTCCTGGGCGCGCATACTTTTTTTTTTACTCTGACTCCACCCTTTCAGTGAATTACAGGGTCTGACCAGTAGAAGGCACTTCTCTTTAGACCTTAATGTCCATAAATCCTGACAGAAAAAATATTTTAGTACAGAGATTAATGTTTAAATAGGAATGGTAGGGGACCAGCCAAGGGCCCAGCGAGGAAAGTGGGGTTATTTTGAATGGCTACTATTGTTTGTGTCCAGATGCGTCTGAAGCTTCCGCTGCTCCTGTGGCAGAGAGCAGCTTTGCTATATTTGCTGCGATCAGTGGGTAAAAAGTAGTTTTAATATATCTTTAACTGCAAAAGTCCACCTCAAAACATTGTCTGTGCTCCCAGATCAGCTTCTCTGATTGGTTGATGTAACTCGTCATCAAGATTACGATCCTGCCTTAAAATGTTATGTTGCTGTCGGAGCCGCTTGGACCCCCACATACCAGCGGTGCGCTGTCACTGGAAATTCCCAGAAGCAGCTGGGGCTTTTCACAGAAGCTGCCCCTTTGTGGTGGCTGGAAGAAGGTGTTATGGTTTTTCAGGTATGTGGTACAAACTTCAGGCACCAGAATAAAAAAGAGAACATATATTTTCGACATTTTAAGTTAATTCAGGCATTAATAAACAGTTTTAGAGGAGTGATCATAGCGATCTGCATCAGCAGTTCTGTGTCTGTCTCCCTGCCAGCTCCCCAGATCAGCTTCTCTGATTGGTTGATGTGGTGCGTTGAGCATCAACTATTAATTTTTTCTAACTCAAGCAGCTGTTGCTTGTGAGGCGTGTTATTAGCGCTTCAGATGCTCAGAAGCTCATGAGGCGCTGCTTCAGCTGCTCAAGTGTGTCAAGATGCGCAGCTACTGCTGCTCGAGACGCACTGCAGGACCCTTTGCTGCATCTTGATGCGCGTCAACCATTGACTTTGCATGTAAACCAGCTGCTTCTGCTGCTTCAGTCGTGTGTGGTGCGAACGTAGCTTTAGTGTTCAATAAGGCTTGAATGAAAAAAAGCCACTCTGTGTTATTAAACTTTAAAGTGATAGGAATGAACAGCATCCTCACATTATTAACAAAGAAGGCAAGAAAAAGCTCAACTCAACTATTAACAGCAGCAAAGCAATCAGTGATGCTGCTGTAGAGAAGTCTCTGTGGATGTGTAGTGGGATGTAAAAAAGACATCATTTGCATAAACTGTGGCATGACCTTTCAGACTGCAGTTCGCCACTGAGTCACAAAATAACAAACCATAGCGTGAAGGTAACTGAGAAACTTTAATCAAAGAGACAGATTAGAGTAATAGATACTGATCAAAGTAATTGCTTTACAGCAGGGGGCTTCAATGTTTTCCAGGCCAAGGACCCCAAACTGATGGTGAGATAGAGCAAGGACCCCTTAATTATATATATTGTATGAAATTGTGTTCTATCAAACTGATCCTATAGTCATTCTATTACAGATGGAGTAATGTAACGAAAGTAATTCCTCCCTGGGATTATTAAAAAGTATTTCTGATTCTGATTCCTGGTTGATGGGACAGGGTGTTTATGAATGAAACGGTGCCCAGGCTTGAAAGAGCTCCTGTGTGTCGCTGAATGTGAGCATTGATGACTGAAAGACATCCTCTGCCTCCATTTATCTGTTTACTACAGTGTGTTGAATTCATGCTAATGTGGATTTAAAGATATTTCAATTAGTGGAAAAAATTGCAGGGGGGAATGATATAAAAAAAAAAGTCTAATCAACCAAATTTTTTGCGACCCCCATGCAGTACCTCCGTGGACCTCCATTGACCTCTGCTATAAAGTAACATAACTCCCTAACTCTGGCTATGACACGTGGCAAACAGCCTCTTTTTTAAGGGAAATAATTGTTCAACCCTTTAGATTAAAGAAAAAACTATAACTACCTCAAATAGATTTAAAATGTCAGCTTAAGTCTAACATTTTCAACCAATGTTATATAAAACACAATGTGGATTAATTAAGATATTTTAGTTTGTGGCTTCTAGCTGGTTACAAATTCTAGGAATTCTATAAACATCACCAGTTGGTATTTTCTGGGATTTGAAATGTTTTGGCAGTATCTTATAGAGCAAATATCCATTATTCACTGCTGATTGTTTTGAAACATTTGGCATAACTTCATGCTTGCTTCTGGATTCCCTGGAAATATGATTCTGTGATGGCAATGACTGATATTTAGCATAAAGCCCGATACAATTTAGTTTTGTGTTAAATATAACATGCCCAAACTTGGACGGCAACATAAATAAATGTAAACAAGATGGAAAAACAAAGCCTTCAGAAACAAACAGACAATAGTTAAAACTTTATGGTTCTCTCCCTTCTTTCTTTTCTCTTTTTTATAATCTTTTTCATGTTTTTAATGGTTTAAGCTGAAGGGCTGAAGAGTTTTCGGTCTTAAACATAAAAAAACTATCCAGATTAGAATTGATGACCATGATTGCTGCGCTTTGAGCTTTTACTATAATAAATATCTTGACTTTAAAACGTCCATGTCACACCATCCACTCACTTTAATGCCTTTTAGATGTTAGCATCTTATTTCCACCAAATTACACAATATTAGGACAAAGTTACTTTAACAGACCAGCCGAACGTCAGCAATCAGTGCCTTATTGCTGTTTTTCCTCTTTTCTTGTGACTAGTGCTAAAATGTAACCTTATGCTCATTGCAGTAATGTGTGTTATCTGAATCATCTGTTTTGAGGACAAGATTTTTTTAATGTACAGAAAATGAAGCGGGTAGTTCCAGCCTGTGTTAAACACATATCCCTGAAAAAGAGAGGTAATGACTTCTTTATTACTATTCTGTTCTTTCCTGGGTGATCATGCGACTGAATTTAATGTCTGTTTGCTCTTCAGATCTGCAAAGTTGGCCATTTCACTGCCAATTTATTGTTGCTGCCCAAGTTTTTCTTAAATACTTTGATGCAACTCAAATGGAAGATTTTCTTTTTCCTACTCTGTTAGTCTGCAAAGATTAAAAGGAAATCCAACATAGTTATTCTGAAAAATAGAGAAAATCACAGCAACATTGGTTGGGTGGAGGGATTTATTTCCAAAACTCCTCAACCAGCAACATTATGGTCAAAATAAACTCTAAAAGATGAAGACATCAAAGCTTTGTGGCCAATCTGTGATCCTTCCTTTGCAAAGATTTCAATCTACCAATGCTGCTTTCTCTTTCAAGAATAAGAATATACAATGCAGAAAATAATAAAGGGAAGATGTAAACAACACAATCTAAATTTAATTAAATCAAACTTCTGTGAAATCAAACTGTCCACTTTGGAAGCAACGCTGATTGACATCAATTTCACATGCTGTTGTGCAAATGGAATAGACAACTGGTGGAAATGATTGGCAATTAGGAAGACACTCAATGAAGGAGTGGTTCTGCAGGTGGAGACCACAGAATGCTTATCAGTACCTATTAGAGGTGGGCCGATCGATCCTAGAATGGATACTATCGATACCAACGCTGGTATTGATGTTGAACAATACTCGTTTAACAAGAGCGATACATTTTATTCTCTCCCCCATGCACTAACTGCAGCAGATTCACTTAAATCTCCCCGTCTGTGTTACAGCACTTTGCTGTTCCTCATTTCTGGTCACTGTCTTGCACCATCACATGGCTAAGCGGCGCTATCCAATCAGCACTCAGGCTCAGCCTGGCACGCCTACTCAGCTCTTCTCCACTCAGCACAAAAACAACCATGCTGCTGTGCCTCAGACTCAAAGAGAGAGAGAGACACAATCGGAGCAGAAAAACATGGAGAAGAGGGAAAGAAACGCTGGTTGACTATAGTTTAATACCACAAATGAAACAACTGCAAGCTGTGAGGTTTGTAAGAAGCGTAGTGCTAGTGAAGTCCTGTTTCTCTGACTGTGACTAACTGGATTTGCATTCTTCATCCTCTGACATGGGAGCTCGTCAGGAGATAAGCCAGATCGGCCTATTTTTCCAGTGTAGTCCTTGTTTCTCTGACTTTGGCTGGATGTGCTCTCTTCGTATTCTCTGACATGGGAGCTGGCTCTGAGCTCGTCTGCCTGGCTGTGTGTGTTTCCTGGACGGAGACGCCTTTTACAGTTGTTTTTTTATATCTCTGCTTCTGTCTCCTTGAATCCCAGTCGGCCTCAGCAGATGGGTCGCCACACTGAGAGCCTGGTTCTGCTGGATGTTTCTTCCTGTTGGGAAAAGGGAGTTTTTCCTCTCCACCGTCGCTGCTACAAGCATGCTTAGTGTGAGGGATTGCTAAGGAGAGTCAATGAGTCGATGCAATCAACTGGTTTTCCTTAGATAGAAAACTGAATCAATCTGACTGGATGATCTGGTTAAACTGTAAAGTGTCTTGAGATGACGTGTGTTGTGAATTGGCTTATATATAAATAAACTGAATTTAATATAAAAGAAACACTATGAGCATACCATTATGATTATTATTCACTTGCAATAATAAAATTTAATTAAAAAAATTAAATATCAACATTTTTATGATATCTCAAGCTTAAAAGTAAAAAGTATCTGTATCGTATCGACATCTGCAATACTGACCCTGTATTTACTTGGTATCAGACCAGTTACAATTCCCAGTATCACCCATCTCTGATGGTCCCTTTTGAATGTTGGTGGTGCTTTTACGCTTATGGTTGCATGAGACGGACGCTACAACCTACATACAGTAGTAGCCATTCAACATTTCCCCACCTTCCTTGATCGGCCCTTGGCTGGTCCCCTGCAATTCATTTTTGACATCAATCTTAGTACTAAAATATTATTTTTGTCATGATTTGTGGACATTAAGATCTAAAGAGAAGCTTCATCTCCTGGTCAGACCCTGTAATTCAGGGAAAGGGTGGAGAAGGAGAGGGTCACTCCACTGGCTGGAAGTTGGAGGGAAGTTTGCTGCCATTCTGCTGGTGTTTGACTGTGAATGGCCATTTTGAATGGCTGCTACTGTAAGTCGCGTAGATAGTGCAGCTAATGAAGGTTGGCAAATCAATTCCAGCTGTGGCAAGAAGGTTTGCTGTGTCTGTGAGCGTAGAGTCCAGAGGCTGGAGGTGCAACCAGGAGACATAAAGGGAGTCATAGCATCAACACTTTGTTATATTGTTGCTTTATAGGGATACATGCATTTTAAATGTCTTACAAAAAATGCTTATTGGTAATTTAAGCTTTTATGTGACACATTACTTTTCTTATCCCTCCTTTATGAAAAAAAAACAGTAAATAAAACATGCCACCCTCTCTCTGTCCCTTATTCTCATCTTTATTGTCATTTATGAAAGTTGGCAAACCAACGCGTCGCTGCTTAAACAACTTCAGTGCTGGTAGCCATTGCTGTCTAATATGTAAAAGTTATGCTGTTCTGAGCTGCTGCATACATAATTCATACATAATAAGTCATTCAGTATTAAACAGGGTCAAACAAACGTTATGCTTTTTTTATGTCTGCCAGTTCTATCCCTTTTTAGGTCCAACTCATTACACTGGAAGCCAAATCTACACTGGATAAGACACGTTATGGTTCTGTTTGTACGTTTTAATCACAACTAATATTAAGAAACATTCTGCATACTCTATGTAAATTGTTCATGGCACTAGAAATATTAAGCATATAGTTTATCCTTCAGGGCTTCTGACAGCTGACATGTTTATCCTTACAAATGGATGTAAGCACAAACGGGTCTGGAGCTCTTCTCTCCAGTTGGGCTCATTTTCCTTCCACTTTGTTTTGTCTTTGTTTTTCTAATGTTTGTGGAGAAATGTATGCTGCTTCTGTGCACAGCGTGCTGCAGCAATCACAGGGAAATTTGACAGTGGCAGCTTTTGTGAGGCTCTCTGTGAGTCTAAGGAGAGGTGGAGAATGGTGATGGTGCTGGAACCAATCCCAGCGGAAAAATTGGGTCAGAGGCTTGGAAAATTCAAGAGCGGTCTCCTTCTGTAACAGTCAGACCCAAAACACAACTAGCAGTAAAGAAAGGCTGTACAAGGGGGGATTTCATGTTTTTGTCAGTATCTGACAATGGAAACATGAATAATTTATTCAATACAAATGATAACTGTTATGGAGGATAACTTAAAGAAGGCAGACACCTGGCAGCAGAACAGACCTGCTAAACTTCATCCTCTACAAACCAGAAGAGATCATTTAAAGTCGTAGGGAAGCGGCTGTTCCAACCACAGCATATCCGAATTCTCCAGAATTCTCCAGTGAATAAAGTGAATGTGGTTGGTCGATTATCAAGGGGGCGGGATTGTTGTGCCGGAAGGTTTGCAAGCTATTTGGTTGTGGCCGGTTTGTCGGAAGCATCTTGCTAATCAGTTAGAAACAACACTCTCAAGGAACGCTATGGACAGAGGAAACATGCAAGAGGAGGAGAGTTTAGTGTCGTTTTGCTTCCCAGCCAGCAAGCTTCTTCAATTCAAAATTAATTGATATGGTGTGGAATAACAACGCAGACCACGCTTCAATTTTGAGCATAAATCAAAAATGTCTGCATCATACCTGCGACAAGCTCACTTTGACACACTGCTGCAGGAGTATAACCAGCCCTTTAGAAGGCAGCACTTTCCTCCGACACTGACAATGATTGTTTTCTACTTTTGGCTAATTTAGATCACCAATGAAATGTAAAATAATAGCAAATATAGGTAATAACATGTTGAGACTCCAAAAGAGATTAGATCCTTAAGAAACGAGTGCACTACAGCTTGTCCGAGTGGAGTCAATGCATTGCTCCTGTGGCTATATGTTGACGTCATGAGAAGGGGCGGGGCTCCGAGCAGATGTGGTACCTACAGTACATCGGCTAAAGTAGGAATGTCTGAGTTATCCATGTTAAGATCACTTTAAACCATCTCACCAGGGACATTCAAAGCAAAGACCCAGAAGACCCATTATCCTGGTCTCTCTGTAAGCTGCTCAACTATCCTCCCCTTAAGACTCATTTAATTTCATCTTCTCGTTACCTTTTCTTTTCCCAAATCCCCCTCCCTATTCTTTTCTATAGCTTTACCACATACCCCGCTCGCTCTTCCTCCGCAGCGCCCAACATGTGTTTTGAAGTGAAATGAGCATGTTTGATGGGGAGCTGAACAGAGGAGCTGGAGGTGTAGAGGAGGGGGACTGTTGGAAGACAGCGGCTCCTATATATAGCGGTGAGCGTGGGTAGATGCTGTATTGACAGGAAAGACACACGTTTTCTATCCATAGCAAAGCAGGAGGGAAGAAGAGGGATAATGAGCTAGAGAGAGGGTTGAACAGGAGCCATGCAGCGTTGCTTGTGTTGCTTTTTATTTTTGTGTGTGTGTGTGTTTGTGCGATGGAAACAGTAAGAACAGTACATGTCTGAGTTCCAGCAAAGATCCAAATGCTAAAGCTTTGAAAATACAGCAATTCCCTCTTTAAATGATCAGAAAGCTTTATTAAGTGCTTCCTTTACAACAGAAATACATTTCCAGAGGTCCAAATGAAACATATTCTTTGGTTAAATAAATTAAAAGCCTTTAAAAAACCCAATATTAATTCAATAATGCTTAAAATTTGGGGGATTTTGCTACAGTTTAAGCTTTAGTGAACTTTACTAGGATTCTGGAAAAGATTTACTGTGAAGTCGAAAGAAAATGAAAAATGGTTTTTAGTTCACAAATCAAAATTCTCCCTTTTCTTCTGTCATCTGACAGCAGATCTTTGAATACATTGAATCCCCAGAATTAGTTCAAGAAAATGATTTGTTCAAAAGATTTACTTCCCTTTAAAGATACTAAGAAATAGAGAGCACGCCTATAATGATACACCTGAGAAGTCTGATAACTTTTGTTCTGGTCTTTAAATCAAAAGTTTGTTGAAACTTATCAAATCAGTGAAAATATAATACTGAAATAAAAAAAAGGGTGAAATTCTGATGCTAAACAAATACAACAATTAATGGAACAAGGATGAAAATGATGAAAAATTATTGTTTTACTTATTTTGGAGAAAAACTAATTTACAGTACAAACAGGGGTTGGCTAGACTGTGGAGTTTAAAGAAGAACTTTTACATTATTTACTTTTATTTGTTTTCATTATTAGATTGATAGTGGAAGATATAAGAAGATATAAGAATAAAATGAAATAAGGTTGACATGCGTGCTACCTAAATAATAAGTAAATAAATAAAAGTACGTCTTTGAACAGGTTTCTCAAGACAGGTGGCGCTTTAGACCAGGGACTCATCTCCTGTTTCCAAAATTCATCACAAACTGCTTGAGAAAGCTTTTCTACAATGATAACTGGCGATGAAAAAAAAATTCAATAAGATATATTTGTGTTTGAGAAGTGTTTGTTCAGATAAACACCGATTCTGAACTGTAGGCCAACATAGTAGCTTTGTCTGACCTCTAGTTCTTCTTTTTTCCACTGGTCACTCAGGCAGTCGTTGTGCTGGGCTGCTTGGTAATGCTTGGAAAACATCTCCATTTTATCCTAGTTTGGTGTTATAGAGGGTTGTTTATGTTGGTAGTCTGTTCGTGCTAAGCTAACATTATGTTCTGGAGGTTGCAGCTGTAAGTGTGAACATTGGCACCATTGGAAGAATGTTTCACCAGTTTAATATACTGAACAAGCATTTGGATGGCATTAACAATGAGCATCATTGCTGGAATTCGATGGATGGATGGATGGATGGATGGATGGATGGATGGATGGATGGATGGATGGATGGATGGATGGATGGATAGATAGATAGATAGATAGATAGATAGATAAGATAGATAGATAGATAGATAGATAGATAGATAGATAGATAGATAGATAGATGAAGATGAATGGTTTGTTAATGGAAGACATCCAGCTAATGCTGACATGACTAATGTTTTATGAGCCAGTTTTTAAGATGCTTTTTTCAACAGTCTATGTTGCATCTAAGAAAAAAAGCTACTTTAAAAACATTTTGTTCATTAATACTTTAAGTTTCTATTTCCAAATGTGTTCTTTGCTTTAAATAATGATGGAACAACATTCACTCCATACACATCTACAATTACGTATATAGTCTTTTATAAGGTAACGCTCAGTTTAAAGTTTGTTTGAACTTCTGCACAAATAAGCCATTCCCAATTATAAGTGTTTATAGGACATAAAAGAAGCAGAGCAGCTGGTGGAGGGGTTGGAGTATTTTACGCAGCGAAGCAGTTGCCCCCACCTCCCTGAAGATCCACTCCTATGCCACTGTTAGATTTGCATTAGATAAAACCGATGGAAATCCTCTCTTTTTGCAGTTAAAGATTTCTTTAGACGTTTAAATCAGACAGAATCAGCTGCTTTAATGAGGTGCTGCTCACAGAGGGAAAGAAGAAAATAGGCCAGTGAATGGAGAGCCTTTCTCTTTCTGTTCCCCAAGGCTTTGACAGTCCGCTGAAGCCAAGCAAAACTGGACAGCCAACCACAGGCTGTCCTGTGGTGTCTGGCAACACCACGCTGCCAGAGGATTCTTTATGTCTTCATGGTGGAGGCCTCCAAAGGTCGGGTTGGTTCCAGGATCCCAGGGATACTCAATCAGATTGGGTGCCTGGACCGTTTGCAGTTCTCAGCGTTCTGACGCCAACAGAAAGCTTTGTTGGAGGCATCCATTTCCAGTAACACCCACATGAATCCAATCACAAAAGCATTCCTTCCCCCATTGTGTTAAAACTGAAGCTTAATGTTGTGACTAATCGATATATCTGCACTTATTGTTGCAAATAATTACCACTGCAGGTGGAGAACGCCTGCTTTTAAAAGAATGACATTTAAAAGTTGCATTTTGTTTATTCATTATCGTCTGCTAATAATGTCTGAAAGGAGCAGCAGCGTGTTTGATTGACATGCTAGCGTTCCCTGCCTTCACGCTCTACTGGTTTCACTCCTCCTAAAGATAATATATTAAGGTTATTGGTAAAATACATGAAATACCTGCTCAAGTTTATGCTGCAGATTGAACAAATACCTTAAAACACTCGAACAACAGTGCCAGGAAACAGCTACAGATCTCTTTTTGATCAACTTTCTGCTACTTCGGGACATCGATAAATTGCTATGATGGAGCAAAGATGGAAGAAAATATAAAAGCTGAAAAAGATACCCCCGCCCTCGCCGTCCTCTGAAAGCGAGAAAATAAGAGCTGATTTTACTTCGGTTCGGCTCACACACAAGCAAAAAGAAATTTCATTAAGAACAGCTCTAGACTATTTCAATTTTTAAGTGCAGCCTTTAAGCAGCAGTATAAAAACAACATTGTGATGAAAACAGTAATGTAAACATGTGACTGTATAGTTGCAGTTCTAATATTGAGAGTTTATTTTTTATTATTATTTTTCAAACAAACAAAAATAAAAGCAAAATTTTGTCACTAAGCTGCTAAGCTCATTTTTGCATGTTTCCGGCTTATACAAGGTCAAGTACCTATATAAAGACCGCATTTGAATTGAGTGTTTTCCTGGAGAGGTGGAGGAACGTCTTCAAATCTTGGAAACCAACTCCAGTGGATATTTTTTGAATTTTTACGGAATGACTATGACCTGGATGACTGGGAACCTTCATCAGCATTAAAATTAAAAAAATAATTCTGGGAGTACAGTAAAGTTACTTTCCAAAAGTATTTTGATATTTTTCAAAGTGACATCTCTTATTTTTTGTATTTTTTTACAGCACTAGTGGCTTGTTTTTATGACAGATGTGAGAGAGGGGGAGAGACATGCGGCAAAGGACCACAGGTCAGATTCGAACCTGAGTCTGTGGCATCGAGGACTAAGGCCTCCTAACATGGATCGTGTGCGCTAACTACTGCGCCGCCGATGCACGCCCCAAAGCAACATTTCTGAATTGCATTTTTTTTTTTCTATTTGCATAACATGTTATTTGTTAGCAACAATTATAAAACCCTCCATACCTGTGTGGCACTGAATTGTTTTTCTACTGGACTATTTCATATAAATCAACTTGCCTTGCCTTTTACTAGATGCACCAGAAGCCCCAGCACTTAGAATCTGCCAGTTTGCGCCGCCTCCTGCTGTGCCTCTGCAGACATGCCGGCTGCTAGCTCCACCTGGTCTCTGATGCTCCCAATCTTCACCTACCCAGTTTTCTCTGCCTTACATTCCATAGCATTCGGTCATGCACCTACATTGGCATGGCTGATTAGCGTGCTGCTTGAATGCATCAGTTACTTTGCTTAATAAAGAACTGCATCTTGTTGCATCCGTGTCTCCAGCTGCTTTCGTTGTGGCTAAAGGGGCTAGCCGTAACACTATAAAGAAAACTTCTTTGACATTATCGTCTAGCACTGCTCACACAGCTGGATCTTGTACGGCTTGAGAAGCTTTAGTTAATGAGTACGCTTCTCTCCGGCTGTATCAGTGGGGTGATAAGGAGTGAAGATGGTTACTTTAATGAACTATTGGAGGCATCTTGAAAGACTTCAACCCTTTTGGCTGAACCAGTGCATTTGTGAAAAGGCCATTAATTACCAGTCCTGTTCCCGAGGGCCCGCTGTCCTGTAGGGTTTCGATGAGTTCCTGCTCCAGTGCCCCAGATTCAAATGACTGCATCACCTCAGTATGCCATTAAGTCCAGCAGGAGGCTCCTAATGACCCAGTCAATTACATTAGGTGAAGATCGGCGTTGGGGGGCCGCTGAGAAAAGCCACAAACAGTTATTAGAGAGTTTTCTCCCTCCATTCTTTTTCACACTTTCCTTTTACGTCGTCTTCACTTCGGACTCGGCAGGCAACAGGAAATATGAGGAGTATCAGTTGTGTTAAATGTTTGTCTTTTGTCACTTGTTTGTATCTGGTGGCAACAACTCAGCACAATGCCTCTTTCCAGTGAATGCACAATCAATGCATTGCTCCTGTGGGACCAGTCATGGTTATTAGGTGATCAATACTTCTACTCCTACTAAAGTTATTTCAAAATCAATACCATATTCAGACCACAGCTATGAGCCAATCTATACCATTAATAATCCAATCAACTAGACTATGATCACTGGAGATGGGAAGAGTTACAGAGCAGTGTTGCATTAACTTGATCGGTGAAGAATAATGAAAAGTAAAGTAATACATGCAAACATATTTATTTCCCATTCATGCCGCAACTACAAACTTCTGAGTTTTTATTGGGCCAAAAGTAGCAGCTGACCATCGAGACTTGATAGGTGTCTGCGGTTTTACCAACAAGGTCAACCTTATACCATCGCCTATTTTACCCATCAATTGATGTTTTTATGATAATATTAAAGCATGTAGGACATTTATTTTCCTTTCTTTTAATAAATATCCAGTCCAAACAAGCTGAACAGCAAGCCCTCATTACCCCATTCAGTAAACGTTGGTTTATCTCTTTGGTCCCAGTAACAACATAAAAGTGTATAAATAAGGAAATTGAATAATTGAAATGATGAAACAAACAACCTGCTGTTGCCTGAATGCATCATCTTATTGTGGGTCATTTAATGTCTAAAGCTGGATTCCTGTAGAGGCTGTTGTCACAAAGTTTGGGACTTTTGCTTTAGGCAAACTACTTCTCATCACTGTTTTCATGAAGTTTTGGAGGCTAAATCCATACTCCGCCACCACACTAGAGACTGGAATTAGAGCCAAAATGTACTAATCTGGGATTATTTCTCTAAATGAGGTGATGAGAAGTCTGCAAGATAAGGGTCCAATAAGGTAGACATTCGCTCTTGTATCTAAAAAAAATTTAAATAAAAAACTTTGTCTTGAATGGAAACAAACCGATTTATAGATGGAAGTTTAAAAGCCTGTCAACAGTCTGTTCAGCCAACATCCACCCGGTGTGTTCAGCCTCCATCCAGTCAGTTAAAGCCTGACATCAGTGTGT
>JAGKQL010000054.1:33200810-33261406 GCA_018398635.1 Cyprinodon brontotheroides
ATCAGTGTGTTCAGCCTCCATCCAGTCAGTTAAAGCCTGACATCAGTATGTTCAGCCACCAACCAACTTCTAAAGCGTACTATGAGCCTGCTCAGGGTGTCACCAGTTGGTTGAACCTTCATCTGCCTTCTCAAGCATACTTTCAGCCTGTTTTCCTTCATCTCCACTTGAGTTCAACAGTATCAAAAATGTTCAATAAACCATTTCAGAGAATAACCATATCAGTCGAAATATCATTTTCTGTGACATCCTCGCTGGGATGCATTTGTCCATGAAGAAGCAGTGAGACTGACTTTGGCATTGGAGCTGCATATACAGTAGCTGACCAGATGCATCATAATTTGTTAAATCCTAATCTTTTTAATTGTTGGAAAACCTAGACAACTCACTTTAATTATCTTTATGAGTTGGAATGACACACATTTGGAAATGAAAGGCAGATAACATAAAGATGAACTCTTACTGTATCTTCCAACATTATTCTTGCACAAACCTTCCAAACCTTGCAATAATAAAAGCCACTAGATTTAGGGAGAGAGCTGCAGACACACTAAATCTTTTTGCACAACAGCAAGTTGGATGCAAACAGCAACCTGCTCACCTGTGGCACAAGCTTTTCAAACTTGCAGACGTTCTTTGATCAGGTGTCGCTCTTCATGCTCTCGCTTCAGTTTAACATGCCTTTGTCAGCCTGCTCGCAGGGAAGCATCTTCAATCACAAGGTGAGCTTTAACAGAGGTTAAGAAAAGCTTTTGCCTTCAGCAAGTGTCTCAGCTTTCAGAGATCCATCCCCACTGGCAACATACGCACACAAACACACTATAGCTGTGCAGAGTGATGTCTACCCCTCAAGTACGGTGTGTTCTTTAAAGAAACAGACAATAATCTTACTGGGAGAGGCTGTTCTGTGCACGTGCAGTACTTTATACCTTCAGACATGCTCTAGTTGGGAAGCATACACACACGAACACAGAGAAAACAAAGTAGGTCTGGGTTACGTCAGGTCAGTTCAGCAAAGCACGACTAATGGATGCAGACGATAGGTGTACGAGGGTGCGTATGACACAGCAGAAGCGCCTGTGGAGCTTCTCTTTGCATTTTTTTCCCTTTTTTTTGGACATAGGTAGGCAGACATAGTGTTTATGTGTGTTTCTCAGGGCAATATGTGACCCCAGACCTCCACTACTTTCATGATCTCAGCATGTGCGTGGTTAGCCTGACCCGACAACGTATCCAGGAGTGTGTGCATCAGTGTTAAACTACAGAATGCCTAAAGAGGAAGCAGTAAGAGAGAGAGTACAAGAATAACTGAAGACAAGCAAGTGTACATTTTGCTGCGATAAAGCTGAATACTTCATTTGAGATTGGCTGGGATTTCTACTACTTGGCAGTCTAAGCTACTTCGACAAATTGGTGAGATTAAGATGCTGGCAAAGCCGTGTTTTTTTGCAGTCTTGTTCCTATTAGGCAAACAATCCAAAGCCAAGCTTCAAATGGTGTTATATATTCTTTACAGAGCCTTCAAGGAGTTTGCAATCTCCATATTTTGTTATTTAATTGAGTAACCTACTTTGTAATAACTTTATTTAGATCCCTAAGCAAAGCTTTGTACTTTTTTTATCAAAATATTTTCTTTTCTTTTGGGTGTACTTCTTTCTGTTCAAGACGTGTTGATTGAAAAAAGGATTATGGTGGTAGCATTAGTCTAATAATAGTTATAACATAATTCCTTCTAGTTTTTGAAAGCTTTGTGGTGGAAACAAGAGGGAGACGATTGCAGATTTTAGGAGAAACAAGAATTAGTTGAATTCTATTAACATCAATGGAGAAGAAGCAGCGAGGGTGGAGGACCATAAACACCTTGGTGTTCCACTGGACAACAAACTGCACTGGAGACACAACTGAAGCCGTAGTAGCAGTATGAAGGTTAACTAGGCCAGGTTTTTTCCATTTCTCGGTCTGAATTATCCACTTCTACCTCTCATTAGTCGTAAATCATCTAATCTGACACGGCTGTTCTGAAGGCTTCAGATGTTTCAAAGATAAAATTCATAAACAAATAGTATCAAGCGAACCAATAATTTGTTGGCAAAGTCATGGAGAAAACTGTGTAAAAGTTTTAAAGCAGAGTGAGATGATAAAAAGTATCCAAAGCTTTAAACGTCTCATAGAGGGAGGTGTAATCTAAAATCAGGAGGCGAGCATTGATCAGAGAGACAACAGAAGGACCATGTGAAATCTGGTGGAGATGTGGCTTAGGAGTCAAGTGACAAGACAAGTAGTGTTTTTAGGGAGAGGTGAGAAGGCAGCCATTTTTTAAAGTCGTAGGCAAGCGACTGTTCCAACCGTTGCATTTCTAAATTCTCCCGAATGGTGCATGATTTCACGCGAGTGAATAAAGTAAATTTTATTGGTCAATTATTAAGGGGCAGGATTGTTGTGTTGGAATGTTCCCAAGCAAGTTTAGTTGTGGCCGGTTTCTCAGAAGCATCTTGCTAACCAGTTAGCAACTTAGTGCTAGCAGGTTCCCAAAGGAAAATTCCATTGGGACCAAGTAGCACTAAATTGGTGACTTAGAAACCACACTGTCAAGGAAGCGCTATGGACAGAGGAAGCATGCAAGAGGAGGGGAGAGTTTAGTGTCGGAGGTCGTGGATGAGTCTCCTCCATCATACATTTTAATTTAGAGGAGGAAGCGGGGACGAAGATGTTGTGGAAGCGAGGACGCCAGGGCGGCAGAAGCTTGGTTTGGTGTAGAGAGGCTTACAGTGGTACATGTTTGAGCCCTTGCCTGCATAGCGCTGCCAGTTCTGTTAAGGCTCTGCGCCTGCTGAAGACACAGTCGCCCCATCCCGTGAACACTGGGACGGAACTCAATGGGGAAAGGAAATGATTCTTATTTCAACCAATGCATTATATTAGCTGCGACATATGAATCAAAGATGCTATGACTGAAAAATTTGATTGACAGATGACAGTTGATACATGATTGGCCGAATAGTCAGACGAGACAAGATTGAAATGGTATTTTTGCTCGAAAATGGACATTGTAGAACATCACCACCCCGAGGTGGCCTAATGGACAGAAAAGTTAAATATTTGCAATGCTATCCATTAGCATTAGTGGACCACACAATCTGCCAGTATAGAACGAGTTCAGACTAGCTTGATGTGCCACTTAATGGTAGGGAGGATCTAAACTTGTAGCTATCCCCTTTAAACACCACATCAGTTGTTAGAAATCCATTATTGAATTGTTGCAAGGGCTAAGAACGGTTTAAGCGGCGTGATTATTTGTTCCAGACACTGTACACAATGCCTTCCCCTGTTGTATGCTTTATGATTTAGCTATAAAATCATAAAGCATCATTGATAGCCAGAAAGGCTGCAAAAATTCCTGTGACATCTTCAGGGAAGCTTTTCCACATGACTGTTCCGTATGTAACGTGCGTAATTAGGCGCTATCGAAGCTAAACAGACTGCCACAAAGACTCAGAGCTTTCAGAGCATTATATAGTGGGACAAAGAGACACCAAGACTGAGAGAATGCAAGAGATACAGGGGAATATAAGCGGAGGATGGAAATACAGAAACAGACAACACACACAAAAAGATGAGTCATTTGAGAAAAAGTCAGAGGAAACATGATCAGCAAAACATAAATGGAAAAACACTTCAGCTAATGTTGGACTGGAAACAGAGAAACACAGAAAAGGAAGGAGGAAGCCATGGATAAAGTTAGAATAAAAAGATTCCTGGGTTTAGCTGAGAGCAAGCGCCTTAATGATTAGCTAACCAACCTGATTCAAAACATTTAGTAAATTACTGCATTTCACTTGCTCCAGCTTCTCCTGTTAATACGGTAAAGCTCTCCAGAGCGTCTGGCACCAGGCTACTCGTGATCCAAATGATCCAATGAGTTGCTGTGTTTAAATGGAGTTAAGTTGTAAGCTAAGCTGTTGGCTTTTAAATACAGGCAAACCCTGCCGGGCATAAGTTACAGCTATTGATGATGAGAAAAGAGAGCAGAGAGAAGAAAGTGGACTGCTGGAAGAACTGTGGTGAACTGGTGCAGCAGCGAAACGGTGCTCAAAAAGCATATCCTGAAACAATGAGATGTTTCGGTCAACCTGCAAGTAGCGTGACTTCCAATTATGAACAGAAATCAAAATAATCTGATCCAGGCTCAAAATGAGTTTCCTTGATATGTGCTTTAGAATGGCTTTGTCTCCATTCAAACCAGGGTTTAGCCTTGCAGGGCAGCATAAAAAGCCCACCGCCAAACATACGTACACGCAGTGCTGGAAAAAAGAAAAAATATCGTTCAGGTGTTTCTGGCAAAATATGTGAATTTGCAAAAATTAAGTTGGCATACCTCAAACTTCGAATTGATTATTGTTCTCTTTTCTTTTCAAAAACATTTTAGATTTTAAAATGGAAAAATTTTCTTCATATTTTTGTATTTAAATTTTTTTTATTTTCATTTTATTTCAGTGTTAAATTCTGTTTAAAGTAACAGATTATAATTAAACATGTCTCTGGATCTTTACTGGTTGATGATTTTCTGTATTTTTCACCCCACTGATTTTTAATTTATTATTCCTGGTTTAGAGGCTTTAAATTAAAACAGCTAAATGATCCGATTATCAGAACAAACCCGCCCTGCTGAAGCGGACACCAGCGAGTGAGGTCACAGCACCGGGTCTTCAGTTGCAAACATAAAACCAAGCTGATGTTCCAAAACAAGTTTCAGAATTGCAATGCTAATTAGCGTGTTAAGTGAGGGTCTGCACGCCACTACAATCATATGAAAATAATCTCCTCTGCATTCCAGCAGGCGGACAATTCAGCATCTCAAGGCAAATCGGGTCAACGAGCACAAACACACAACATTTAACACATGAGTGAAGAAACTGGATGTGCTTGCTTTTCACACTGATTCACAGGCAGTGCCTTTGAGCAAGTCTCCAAGGTGCCAGTCCAAGCACACTAAAACTAACATGAATCCTTTCATAGTCATGAGTTCTGTGTCAGAAAATAACTTCATATGCAAGTAACCATAAAGCAAGGAAAAGGCTTGGAAATGAAGAGGTGCGACCGGACCAGGCTCGGAACGAAGGCATCGAGCTCTTGTGTGCACACTGAAACATTCTGCAGAGGTGATGCACCAATGCCAAACTGCAGCCCCGAGGCAACATTTAAGTGCCCACTTCGATTGCATGAGCATCTGTATGACAGAAACACCCATCCACTCTTTTCAAACCTCTCCCATCAGCTGAGGGCTGCCAAGTCAATTAGCCGAGGGAAAAAGAAAAGAAGTGATGCATCTTAACAAGTAGGGCTTTGATGACCTAAAATATTCAACACATCTTGGGTGTGCTTGTTAAAATCTGGAAGGTGTGAAGTTTCACAGGTGAACCGTGGAGTATTCCTACTGCTCTGGAGCAGGTCGTACTGTAACACAAAGCCTTATTGAACTAAAGCAGCCATTGGTCGTACCCATTCATTCTACATATTTATATTATCGAATCAAACAAACAAAAAATTATATTTTTCATCGTTTCCTGATAGAATACCAGTTAAGAAATTGACTTTAAAGTAAAACTTTGAGCCGTACTTCTACCAACATTCAATTTTTTTTAATTCTCCCGCTGTTCAAGGATCCTAGAACATGCAGGGGGGTCGGGCGTGCTGTGATTGGCAGCGACTCACGGGCAAATTATAGTGACGCAAACCTGGTGAGCAAAGCAATGGCATCTAGTTTTACCATCTTATAGAGACTGAGGAATAAGGAAAATGTGTGCAGGAGCAGGGACGGCTGGCCAATAGAGGGCACTAGGGCGCTGCCCGCCCACCCAATTACACTGATTAAGACATAAAATATATATATTTTTTATAATTTATATTTCAAATTAACATGTAAAATATTTCCAAACATATTATTATGCTATTTCTTAGATGTGCAAGGTAAATATTTTATCTTTATTGACTTTATTGACATATTTCCACCCTGGGTCGCAAAAATCTTTGCCCATTAACTCTCATTAAAAATTGTACATGTGTGACAGGAAGTGTATTTGCTCACCACCTCCCGCCACATTTTGCGGGTGATTGACAGGTTGAGTCATGGGAGTTGGAGATGCATTGGAGAGAGAGAAATGGCACAAGAACCGTCTTTTTCAGGAGCTGGTTTAGCTCCAAGGCTTGGCTAACTGCATGCAGCGAGGCTAATGCTTTATTCTGCTTTCCCTGCCTCCTTTTTTATACGTCAGGATCTGACCCAGCATGAATAAAGACAGAGTAGGACTGATTTAAAGCACTTTTTAGTAAAGGCAAAGAAGAATAAACAATCTGGGATTCAGATGGAAAATAATAGAATATATTGAACTATTTCTAGATCTCTATTAAATTGTGTAGTTGCTCTTAAATAAACAAATTGTCAGAAAATAAATAGTTTATATAAATAAATAAAAAGCTGACTAATAGCTTCCCCATTATTAAACTGGTACATTTGTTTTAGGTTTGTGACACAATATTGGACCATGAAAAACAGATTTAACTTCATAAAGCCTCAGAAGGGCAAGATTTATGTACAAAAAGTAAACCTGTACATGAAATTATATTATGTTTTTATAAAGTGTTTTTGTAATCTTTTTTTTTTATATTGTCGGCATTCATATTAATATACTGGTGTGATACCTTAGCATACGAACCTCCGTTCTCCTCAGTAGTTCTCATGAGGACCGTGTATAAATATCTGAACCAAAAATAGATTGATTACTTTTCATGTCTTGTGTTCCACTGACACAAAATAATTGTCTAATCATTATTTAGACCAGATAGGGCACTCTCTATTTTGTTTAAATGTAATGCATTTTCTATTTTCTAATTAATATTATTATTTTATGAATATTTTTTCTTCCATTATCTTTAGCATATGTGACTGAGTGATTGTCACCAAACTAATCTCCAATCATTTTACTAGACTGAACAGATCATGCACATTTGTTTTCATCCAATCTTAATTAATTCATACTTTTGTTAACCATTCAAAGGGCACAGCAATTTTATTTCCTATTTTAACAAAATCTTTGACTTTATTGTCTGTCCCTAGGGGAACCACAGCTGCTCTGCTTAGATCTAAGGACCTGGATCTGGCTAAACCCATAGCAACAACCAGATGTAGTCCCCCACTTTACCCTTTACCATGTCAGCACTGTGAAAATAACACAACTAGTAGTTTGTTGGCCACTAATGGTGCAAAAATTGGTATTCTGTGTATTTAAAATCTTTATTTTATTTGTAAAAGGCAAACATCAAGCTGAAAAACTCAATTGGGGGAAGGAGGAGGTGATAGGAAGAGAGACAATGGTCAGCACCCCCCTCTGTGGGCATCTTATGCAAAACATTACCGTCACTCGTGCAATATTCCTTTCTCTCACTGTGCAATAACACATGCCAACTACTGGGTAATGTTTCCCTTATTTATGAAGTCAGCACATTTCTGCAGTGCAAGTGCACTAATCTAAGTCAACTACTGTGTAGTCTTCCCTTAGCTCTCTACTGTGCAGATATTTTTATATCGAAAGGAAACATATTCCAGGACATTACAACATTTTTATGCTTTTTCTGTAGTATATACACTCTTTTTATATTGTCTATTGTATTTTCATCTTTAATGGCATCTAGCTTTAACTCGTTTTACTCTATATAAGCTGCTAGAACCAGAATTTTCCTGAAGGAGTAATCCCAAGGGATAAATAAATAAAGTTGAGTCTAAGTCTAAAAGTAGAGCATTTTGGTATCTTTTCCGGCATTTGTGCTAATTTCCATTTTTTTAAAAAGCTACTCAATTACTGAGTAAGTGTTTATAACCTTTCATTTGGTATTTAAAATATAAGGGATGCAAAAAAGTTTGAAATATTAAAATACCAAAGACATAAATAAAAGATTTTAAACTTTGGAAACTGATACCTACAGCTGGCGATGCACATTTTTTTGAACAGAGTTTTCAGGTTCAAATTTCGTTGTATTTTATATTCTTGAACTTCATACAGTGCCATGAGCTCAGCAGAAAAGGAAATACATTAAAAAAAATCTAACTGTCATTCATTAAATTACAATTTTTCTGCACTTTTAAAAGATGAAATTGTCAAGTGAGATGTTTCCAAATGAAATTTCTTTTTGTCTCACACATGTATAAACAAAATGACAAATAAAAAGTCTAAAGTCTCTAAAATTGTCTCACTTCAACATAAGAGCAGTTATACATCTAGTACTCAAGTAAAAGTAGAAAGAACAGTTATATTTTAGTCAAGGCCTGTAGGACACATGACCATGAGCTTATGGTGAACTGGATTTGCTGTAGCTTCTTAAATTAAGAAAAACTGGGATGGCATCGATGGCAAACATACAAACAGTTAGTTTAAAAGCTGGAACATTGACCAGACTCTTGGACTTTGGACTGTGTGGATGTTGCATCAGTCTGCTCTATTTTCGCTACCTTGTTAGATTAAATCGTGAAATGGTATTTCTATTCTCACTTGATTTTTAGTTTGTTTTAATGTGGATCCAAATTAAAGGACTGGGGGTAGAGTTCAGGTATTTAGGTTCTTCTAGTAAATGTTACTTAGTAAATTCAAAAAGCTACTAGCGACATCAGCATACAGTCCCAACTCTGATTCCTTAAGATAAATACCCTTAAACCTGTATGTGCATTAAAAGACAAAAACAAATTTTGAATGAAGCTAAAAGATCGGAACGTCTCCTTTTCTCAAACCTCATACTCTTTATCAGGTTTACCCCTGAGCAGAATGTATTACTCACCTAAAACTTTGGCAAAACAATGGAATTTAAAAAGAAATATACGTATTTTCTACAATAAGCCTTAAATTTCCATTTTTCATATCTACATTCTAACTTTGTGCCTGTTAACCAACCTCAACTTGAAGTACTCAACTTTTCCACTTTTTTCCCACAGCAAGAAAGCAGAAGAGTCCACTCACTCTCAGCTTGAATTTGCAATGACTTTTAAAGTGAAGGAGCAGGGTGTACTCTGGTGTGTTTGCACTAATGATTCGAAAAGGGAAAAGAAAAAGGAAAAACATCTTGTCTACCTTTGTGGTTTTAAGCGTAGACACGCAGATGTGTGTGCCCACCTATACTGGGTGCTTTTACCTGAAAGCCAAAAACACCTTTAGTGAATAAAACATCAGGCATAAAGCCGAAGCACATGATTTAATCTGACGGCCCCAGAAGCCAGGAACGTCTGCACTTTGGTCAGCTCTTGGTGGGGGTGAGAGCACGAACCATGGATGCACAGGGTAAAGGCAAAGCCAGATCAGAGTGTATGAGGTGTATAAGGTCTCTGACAGGCCGTCTGATTAATCTACTTCACTAACAGCAATGTCCCGCAAAGCAAAATTATTCAACTGGCTTGAAATTCCACATTATGAATTCACCACAAGCTTTTATTTATTTTAGGGGATTTTTTTTTTGTCAGATCACACAAAGGCAAGCAGAACTGTTGAGTGGAAGAAAGACAAGACAGTTATTTTATAAGGGAAAATCTGTACGTTTCTGGGGAGCAGAACAATCGGACCCATTTAATCTTATACCATTTTCATGAAATTTTGTGCAATAAACTGAGTTGTAAAGATGGAAAAAAAGCGAAAACTTACCTTTTTGGCCTAAATGTAAAACAATGTATGGGAAAACATTTTTAAGTCAAGGGCACATAGGTAATAAATACTCATACGAGCAATATACTGCGTGCTCCTTTTTATGCTTGTGGTTTGCTTTCTTCCGTAACCTCTCTACTACCTCACCTGTGGACCAGTTTCTATGCACACATGTCAACTTTTGTCACTTTAAGGATGATACCAACCTGATAAACTGCCTGTGATTGGCAACTTTTTATAATTCCTGCCTCTTGAGACAGAAACCTTTTCTTCCTGTTTGCCCATCAACAATAGCAGACCATCTTTTGGCTAACTGCTTTTACCTTAAAGAGTTAACAACCAATTGAGTGAAGTCTTCATTAAATAGTCAGTTAAGCGCAATTGTGAATTTGTGTTATTAGCAGTAGGATATGCTCTAAAATGATAGTTATTCTAAATTCTTTGTTGTAGGCTAAGCTACTATTAACTTCACTGTTTTTATTGAGGAAAGTGGGGCTTAAAGTCGTAGGGAAATTTTTTTCAAATGTCAAATCATTCTGGCTTAAACATGTATATAAATGTACTCTTTCTCAGACCATATTGTCCCGAAATTTAGAAAATTTCTATTTTTAATAGAAATTTTTTATTAAAATCTGTGTTTTTTTTCTATTATCTTATGCAGGCCAGTTAGCCTGTACACTTAATTTTGGCCAATCGTATATCAACAGTCACCCATCAATCAGATTTGTTCGGGTCATAGCATCTTGATTCATATGTTGCAGCTAATATACGCAAACGATTGAAATAAGAATAATTTCCTTTCCCATTGAGACGTCTGTGTCTTCAGCAGGTAAGAGCTAACAGAACTGGCAGCGCTCTGCGAGGCAAGGGCTCAAACATGCACGGCTGGAAGCCTTCTACACCAAACCAAGCTTTCTTTACCAGTCATTTACAGTTTACCCAAACCAAATATAACTACCATGCGAACAGGCAAACAGTAATGTAAAGAAAACGAACTGGACAAGGTATTACCAGCCTGACTAGTGACACAGAACCTATTTCACCATCTTCCTTTTGTCAGGATGTCAGAATTGGGGTATGAGTGTTGAGGAATTTTGGCAGAGGTGTTAACATGCAGCTGTTTTTAGCTTGATATAATCTGTCCTGACTTTTGGAAAAACTGTGCAGTTAGTGCGGTCAATCAGTGTAGCTCTAAAGCCACAGGGTTATTCATTAAAAAAGGACATGCAATCTTTGCAGCTTTATTTGACAGCTAAAAACCCCACTGATTAATAAAACATTCTTTGTGAAGCTTCATGACGTAATCCTATCTGAAGGTCCTGAGCAGAACTAGATCAGCAGTCATCTTCTGATTGAATTTGGCAAGTTGGGGCTGTGTTTGATGGTGTATCCAAATAAAAAGTAAAATGGCCACAGTTTTTTTCTACGAAGCCAAATTCAAACAAATCATCTGTTGGAATCAGCCCTAATGAAAGCCATTGTTTTTAAAAATGAGCAGATCTGACATTTCTTGAATAATCATCTGTCCTGCAGCACTTAAAAGTGTGATCAAACTACTGCACACTAATGTCTTTAATGGACTGGATGGTAAAGCTCTTTTTCGCTGTTTGCATGAAATGCTTTTGGACATTTTAAAAGGGGAAATGGCAAACCTCTGATTATAAAATCTTCTGCTTTTAAAAAGAGGGAGACTGAGCATGACAGGGGATAGGTTGGTTGGAAATACCATGCAAAAGTATTCCTACCTAATGCCTAGTCTGTCATGTTCTTAGAGAACAAGGTCTCCAGGTATAAGAAGTTGCTTGGACAAGCTACTGTCCAAGCCACTCTCTAAAGACGCATTGACCACTATGATGCCCAATCAGTCACCAAAAGTCATCTGATGTTAGCCTTGGAACGATAGGAAGCACAAGTAAGCAGATCCAAAAAATATCAATGGTTCGAAGTAATAAAAACCAGATCTAGATTTATCACATATATGAATGTTTTGACCTTTAACTATGGTCATGAGACATTGGTAAGGTCGAAAAGAAAAAGATCCCAGGTAGGAGCAGGTAAAAACTTTTATGTAATACCTAGGAAAAAAAGTTCGATTAAAGCTAAAGGAGCTAATTTAGGTCCTTAGTAATACCCATTCCCACTGGCCAAAAACCCGTGTGAACCCAGTAACAATGTGCTTTTAGCGGTTGTGGAAACGGCTCACTGACACGTGTCGAGCCGTGTCAAAGGACTCGACTGTGCGACCCTCGTTAAAATCGCAGCTCAGCTCAAATCTCCATTCAAACCCGCATCATTTCATTAATTTACGTGATAACGTTGAGTGCAATAACTCTGCTTACATTTGATGAACATGGCAAATAAAACACACTTACTATGACCTGGCTCCCTTCAATGTTGCTCTCCATTGTTTACTTTCCTGATTTCTGTTGCAGTGGTGACGCTATCAATGGTAACCAAGTGTGATGCCATTAAACACTTCTTTTTTCACAAAAAAAGAGAGAGATTGTGTTTTGTAAATATAAACCCTGTGTTAACGCACTAATTTCAGTGGGAAAGAAGATGAAGTGGTATTTGTTTAGGAGGCCAGCCAAGTGCCTTCATACATTTGTTTTCTGGTCAATCCCAGTAAGTTGACCCTACATTAGTCGCTAATGGGACTGTTAGTCTCCTCTAGCTTGGGAAATATTTGTGATTGCCCAGAATTACCTGTGGGTCATTGTTTCTGTTGTGTGCCCGTGTGAATGACACCACAAACAGAGATTGGTTTTACCAATCACTTCCCTGATTGGTAAAACCAGCAGAGTCAATCCTTCATTACTTTGACACAGTAACATAGACATTGATTTAACAAAACAGTGACACACTTAACAACATTCTCTTCTAAAGGTATTGACTATTCGTAGTGTTATTTTCTTTGGTTCTATAACTTTTAAAAGTTATTTTAAAGGTTATTGCTACAAGTTTAACCCCTCTGGTTAATAATAGCCACATGGAGACATCCCAAGTTTAAAAAACAAATTTAAGGGAGATGCTTATCAAAAAAACAACCCCAAACCAACACCCCACATATATGGGGGTGGGGTGTGGGGGGGGTATCTGCATATGCCCTCATTCTGTATAATGCTAATAGCTAGCTTTGGTAATAATTTAACTTACCTATCTGAGAGGAAAGCAGCAACCTCTGCATAACTGCTGGACCAATTTGCTTCCTTAAGTTGGCATCAACATTGTAAAGCAAGAACTATGATTTTCTTCAGCTTGTTTCATTCAAAAAGTTGTTGCTATAACCTTTAAATTCATAATACAAGGTAAAACAAAGGGTCAATCTGACCAGCAGTACCCAAAGACTTCACTCTGTGCTACATAGTCAGTAAAATATGATGTGTACTTTTCAAGTAAAGAGTCTTTCAGAAACTTAAGGAACACCAGTCCATAAAATACTACATAAACTATACAGTATAATTTTAAAACTGGTTTACTCTAAGCCTGAATTTACCTTTAAGTACATCTTGAATGCATCATAAAAAAGAGCAGGGACATTGCAGTTGCAGAGGTCTCATGCATCACCTGTGGATGGCGTATTATTACAAGGTTAGTGGAAAAGCCTTAGGCAGATCCTTTTATTTATGAGACTTGAGTTGAAGCAGTGTCAGACAAAATTAAAGGCTTCTCTTAAGGACCATCCCAGCACTGCAATTCATTCAGTGTGTGCATGCGTTGGTACTAAAAATACATGAACTCAGCAAGACATTTTTGTCTTGTGTCACTCTACTGGAAATAGCTTAAAGGATGGGGTGGGGGAGAGTAAATCGACGAAGAAAGCTGATGGATAGATTAGTGACTGGTGGAGCGAAGAGACATGAGGAGATAGAGAGCACATAAAACATGGGAGAGAGAAGAGAGAGAGCGGGAGAGAGCAAAGTTTGAAACAAAGAGCGAGAGCCCCGGGCCCCTTCTAGCTCTTCTTGTTTTGGAGTGGCTTTAATGGCTTCCACAAAACACGCAAAGACACAGAGTGACTCCCAGGATGAAACCACTCACTGACCATGCATCTTATGCTGTATTTAAGTGCTACTGGGAAAATTGCTGTAACAAATCAACAAGACACAAATTGCATTTAAAGTGGCAAAACGAGAGAAAACAGCTTGCGTGTCCTAAAACGAAAAAGTCAGAGAAATTGTTATTGTTAGCAATTCATTTGAGATATAACGGAGATTTTTATTTTAACACCCTGTTCTTAAAATATAAATGCTAGAGCATAAAAACTAATTCTGAAAGTACCTGGCATTAAACAGCTAAAGCTTCTGTTTTTCTGAGGAGCACCTGGAGAAATCGTACATCTCAGACGCTCTACATCACTGTCACACAAATCTCTTTCCACAGAAGCAAAATTACAAACCTCCATCCTGCTGAAACTTCTGTCTAATAAGACATAAGTGTAATTTAATCCTGCAGTTTTATGTCTATCTGTTTGTCAATGTTGGTTGTGCTCTAGTGGCCTCTATTCCAAAACATCAACAGGAAATGCGAAGAGAGAAAAGGGGGAACGACATGAATGACATGCAGCTAAGGACTCCTGTTAGGAGTCAAACCGGCGATGTACTGTATTTAACAGAATATGAACGCGGGATGGCGGTGTTAAATAAAGGTGCCCAAAAAAAGTGTGTCTACTTCTATACCACAAGAGCTGTGTTTTAAATCATCCCTTTTCCATTTCTTGGACATTTATGTGTATATCTGAGGTTTTTGCTTACTGAATTGCTGTTCTTATTTCACCTTATGGACAAAGGACATTCATTTGAGGAGCAGAATGTTCACATTTTGGGCAAAGAAGACAGGTGGTTTGAAAGGAGTGTGAAGGAAGCCATCTGTGTTAAGAAAGAAAAACCACCACAGTATTCATGTCAGATTAAATAATACTACTTATACTTCAATGATAGTATCAAGGTGCATCTCTTATACTTTATCCGTTTGTTGTGCTGTTCTTCTGGTGATGAAGCAGACTAAAGACGTTTTATTATTGTCTCCCTTTCACCTTCTCTTACTTTAATCTTTTCTCCTTTTTCCTGTTTTTTCTTTCCTGTTCTACCCACATTGCAGTGTCCATATAATCTGTAATACTACCTGCATGAATTATAATAAAGCTATTTATATGCATAAATCAAGCAGAACACTATGGCGATAGCTGTACTGCTCCACTTGTAAAAGTAATCTGTTAAGCTCTTTTTGGCATAAAGACAAATATTCTTATTGCCACATCGCCAGACAGGACACTGTTTAAAAAAAAGCAAACAAAGAAAACCTTAACAGAGGTGGACTCAAATTTCAGCTTTCAAAACCTACAATGCAGCAATAGTGTTGAATTCTTCCTGCTATCATGGCAGCCCCCACCCCGCTGGAGGGGACATAAACACCTCGCCTGTTTCAGCCAGGCCAACTATTCCCTCTAACGACCCTCTTCAGAGACATAGACAGGTATCAGGTATTACAGGCTAACAAAGAAACCAAATGACCCCATTCCAAGAACCTGTTCATCTGGTTAAATGTGCAGTTTTCTAAGCCTCAAAAATAAGACTTTGTTATGGGCTAATCTATGAAACCTCAAACTCAACGCTATTTCTGACACTTTGAATTGAAAAGCTTCCAGGAAGCCAAATGTCTTTAAACTTGGAAACAAAGTCCAGTCAATTGTTTAATGTTTTTGGAATATCCTTTCAAAGCAGAATCATCTAATGTAACATTTACAGTAAATGTGGACAAAGACTTGACACTTACAGTAGGATGGGATAGTCAGACACTGATGGAGAAAAGTTAACTTCTAAAAGTAACTAAGTAAAGTGATTAACTTTACAGTATATAAAACAGAATTTTAACCTAAAATATTTTAGAGTCGATTGCTTTTAACAGAGAGAAAAACTATCCATACTCCTTAAATAAGATTATATATTAATATATATTTTAATTACAGTTTTATTTTTAAGATTGTTTTACCTGTTGATATACAATATTTTTATGAACTTACTAGGGGTTAAAAGCTAAACTTTGTGAGTTGAAATTATTAATTAGATGATTCCAAATTATTGTATAATTGATTATTTAGAGTCAGACTGTTATAGATTTTACACCCTTAAATCCAAAAAAAGGTATATTGAGGATGTTCTTTTCTGGGTGGATCATCTAAATAAGTGGTCCTCCTAATTGTCAATCGTTCTTGTGACATTTTTACATAAGGCCGTCTAACGTGGTGGTGGGTCTGACATAGTGGAAAAATTGCAAATCTTCTTTTGAAAGTAAGCTTGTATGATTGATGCAAAAAAACAGAGCGTGCACAAGGAGAAATGGGCTGTTACGCGTTCTGGCACATGTTTAAAAGGTGTTCCCTCTTGGGAGAGGGTACAGGGTTGTGCATGCGCATTTTTTTTAAGTGGAGGGCGGGTCCATTCAAAAATTCACAAGAGTCCTCCGCTATACCTTTAAATTCTGGCCCAGTCCTTTAATTTCTGCAGCTGTCCCAGGTTAAAACAATATAAGAATCAGGAGAGATAACAGAAATCAATTTTATCACTTTAAAAAGTTAGAGATATTGCCACAGACTGCGCTGATTGATACATCATGCATGCAGTCCAGTCTAGGAGACCCGATCCCTTCAATCATCCAGCTTTTAAACTAACTGGACTCATATCCTATAAGTGTTTCCTTAGTGAATCAGTGAAACAAAAGCTATGTGTTCACAATATTGTGTGTTAATAACAAATGATTCCTCTTAAAGTTTACACCATTAATAAGTAGATGGTACGCACTCAATGGAACCCCCAACCCACCCCGACCCCCAGTTTCCCTTCATTAATTAGGCTAAAACAACTAATTTTAGTTCATTTTAGCTTACAAGCCAATGCTCAACTAAACTAAAATGGTTACATTTGAAGGATGCTGCTCTGACCTGGGCAGCAGTTAGAGAGTAATGACACCGACAGAGACAAGTGACGAAGTAAAAGACTTGAACTCTGAAAATAGAAAACAAAGAAAGCGTCAAATGGCCAATATCAAACCATTCCTGAAGTGCTTTAAATAAAACTGCATTTTTTATTTGTGAGCACTCTTGGCAGAATACCAGCTTTATATACATTGTTTACTTGTTCTGTTCTCATTTAGTTTTATTGTTCTTTTCTGTGTGTTTCTCCCATATTTAGCATAATCGTTCTGCCCTTCTAATGCTGTCAGAAAGCACTTAATCAACATCTAAACCCCCCCACTGAGCCTTGCCAGTTCATCTTGCAGCTCCTCTTTGTGACCCACTGTTTCTCCTGCAGCTTTCTTGCTCATTCTTTAAATTATTCAGTCCAATTTTCTTCAAGTTTTAATTTAAAATCTGAAAAAATAACAATGTTGACATCAGTGAAAGTTTTTTTTAAGTTGCTCTCTTGTAGACGGGCAAAAAGCAGTTGGAATAATAAAGACATGCATTGGTATTTAACAGCAGACGGATGCTTTACCATAATCATAATTTTTCAGTTTTAATAACTGCTTAGAGAATGCCTTTTTAGATAAGATTAATGGTGGGAGTGACATTTAAATAGAAGCTAACAAATGTAAAATTAAAGTAAAATAAGTACAGTAAATGTCAACGTTGTCCCTCAAAAACCAGGTTTTAGACAAGTTATCAAAATTCATAGTTTGTCTTTTTGTTCCACCCACACAGAAACAGCAATGGCAATAGTTGCTGACGTATAGTGTTTTATTTAATGAGGCAATTTGACTCACCTCTTTCACACGTCCATGTATGTGAAGTTAACTTCTCCACCCCATTCCTCACACAGATGAAAGAGTCTCTGCATTGTACAGAGCGATAGATTGCTCCATAAAGATGGAGCAATTTGTAGCCTGGAGCGGTATGTTTGTGTGTTTATGGGCTGATATGGTGGGGCAGAGTTTACGCACCTATAAAGTCCTCTACAATAAAAGTCATACAGTGAGCATAAACAGCAAAAAGACAGAGGTACAGATCAGCCGCGTGTCTAGAATGAGACAGAGTGTATGGAGTGAATTTTACTCTGTTAGTGTTGCAAACAAAGAAAACATCTTATTAAAATGGTTATTTTAAAATAATGAAATATAGAAATGAACCTTTGAAAAAGCTCTGTAATGATTAAAAGGTTTTTTTGGATTAAATTTGCTTTTTATTGGACTTTTTGTCTGGAACTGTAAAGCCATTTTAACAGCTGATGGTGCAACATTTATCCAATATATTTTACCTATTCTTTATTTTAAAAATGGGACACAAACCAGACCAAAAGTCCGGTCATATTCAGAATTCAAATTTCTGAAAGTGCTTTAAATATGAAATTATTCCATACTGTTCAATAAATGATAAGTGTTTTTAATTAAGAGTGATTTTCATTTGAATGTGCTTTACTGGAGGCATCCATGATTGTCAAAGAATACTACTGCCACCTACTGGTTTGTGACGTCCACGATTTGCAGTATCGGCTGCTGATCAAGTCCCAGTGCTGTATCTGGTGTTTGTCACAACGCGCTATTATCCAAGTCATCTTGAAAACATTCTGTCATGACTCTGCACTTTTTGGTTCTGTTTAAGTTTTCTTTTTGAGTTTTCAGTTATACTTTTTATCGTTGTCTTTCTGGTGCTTTCTGGGTTCATTTCCATTTTGTGTTATTCTAGTTGCTTTCTGGTTATATTTGAGAGCTTTTGTATTTCTAGAGTTACTCTCTGTTCCCCCCTTGTGTTTGTTTCTTTTCCCCTTGGCTTCCTTCTAGATGCTTCCATCCACACCTGTTCCTTGTCAGCTCATCTGTCCAGTGTTTAGTTTGTCTCCCATATATACTCTGCCTATGCAGTTCCTCAGTGCTGGTTCCTTGTCTTTCCCTGTTTCCCTGGCTACTTGTGTTTGTTTCCCCTGATGTCCCATGGATCCTGACTTAAAAATAAAACTGTATTTAATTAGTTATTTTGGATTTTTGGATTTCTGCCTCATTAAACCTGAAATACTCACCTCTGCTTGCTGGTCTCTCCATTTGGGGTCCTCAAAAACCTCCACCCAACCGTGACACATTCTTCTTCCAAATGTTGGCTACATATTACGTGTTTTTTATCTGGCCAGAAGTTCGATGGTAAATCCTCCCTCTTCAAGTTGGCGATCCAACGTATCAGAACCAGGACCAGGAATCAGAAAGGTGAAATAATTTTCTTTTTTTTCACTTTACCCCGATGTATTCCAACATCCAGCTGCCATGCATATTGGCATTGTCAGTTTCACTATAGCTCTGGTGAATTTCAATGGTGAAGTCCTCTGGAAATCTTCAATAATTGTTGTTTGATTGCAGATGTGTCTAGTAGTTCCCATTGATTTTGCTTGTAAAGCGGGGAGAATGGCGCTAGGCTTACCGCACTGTGACGTCACTGCTGGAAGATGGCAGGAGTGAAGTGTTACTATATTTGAGCAAAGATCGCCGATCCTGAACCCAGTGAACGCGACGGAAATAATTGTTTTTATTTTTTTACTGATTAACGCTAAATTCATGAAATCACCGTGAATTAGTTTTAGGTATAGACAGTGATCCATTGATCATTCCTGGCTGATCTAACTTTTTCTTTAAACCGAATCTAGGGAAGAACGCAGTAATGCGCCTCCAGCTCAGGAAAGGGCTTTTAAGAATACACAAAAGACTTTTATTATATACTGCGGTTCAGACATGGGGCCAACTGCTTAAAGGAAACAGAAGAATTGTGTCCTTCACACATCCTGCTTTTAAAATATGGAGGTACGAGTTCAAAGCAATGACGAAAACGTGATAACGCAGCACCACGAGAAGAGAAAACCTTGAACAGCATTTTGTCAGCCATTTCTTTTTAACTGAATATGTACGTTTCTCTATAGCTGCTTCTGTCCTTCCTGTAGAGGAACCTTGAAGAGTACAATATTCCTGTTTGTCCTTTGCATGCCTAAACAAAAATCTCCTTTTCAGTTTTCGTGGGGCAAAGGGCCACCAGAAGAACAGAAATGTCGACATCCAGCAGAAACTTCCCAGCAACACGTCTCTGCTTTACAAAGTGAGGAGAATCTGACAGATATGGTGTAGCTGTTCCACTGAGTCGTTAAACTCTCCTTCTCCTCCTGGCTGTATGTAATACAGACCTTCATCGCCTCCCCCCCAGCAGCTCTGTCATCCCCCTCCCTTCGTCTCTCCCTCCTCCCTCTGGACAGAAACAGCTCTTCTATCTCCCTGAAGGTCCACTGTCAAATACCCGCTTACCTCGGCACTCTGGGCCACGCCGTGCACGTACGTGCACCTCCCCAGGGTGCAACACAAACCGACAGCCGCATCTCTGCTTCTCTGGGATTTTCCTATTTTACTCAGCTCTGTCCTTTGGGGAAAGAAGGATGCAAGAAAGGCTAAAGAGATCTCAGAGCTCAATCAGAATATTGAAAGAGTGAGAAAATTAAGTGAGGGGGATTGGAGTTGTATCAAGACAAAGGTGGAGTACCAAAGTTCCATTGAGATTACAGATCAGATCTGTACAGGGACAAAGCCTTTCGACTAAATTAAATTTATTAAATACAAACATTTATATCACCACACTATACCATAGGGCCGGATCTATCCAAGGTTTGCGTGTATAAAAACGTGCGAGCTATTTCACTTTGGCAAGACGCTAAAAAATGTACAAACTGATCTTATCAACAGCGTATAAAAGGATTTGGTCTTTAAAACGTGCTGCTAAATAGCGCCTCTTATCCATTTAGTACTTTTTCTGCAAATGAATATGCAATATGGGGCTGCCATTTACACGCTAAAAAGTGCGCGTCAGGTGGGAGGAGAACATGTAAATATATTAATTTAGCACTGCAGTGATTTATCAAACCTGGAAAGCAATTTTGCTAACGTATCTGACTCTATATTTAACACGCTTTCAAAAAGAAGGTGCAAATGGTCTGTGGCGCGCATCATGCGCACACATGGCAGCGTTTTTGTCGCAAGAAGGAGCCATCGAAATGAACCTATTGGCCAACATGCCAACATCGACACGTAAGCATTCTCACCAATAGGTAAAGTAAAGCCGTTTCTCAATGCAAAAGAATGCAAGTACGGACTCATGTCCTCGCCAAGTATGTTCTTGAGAAGAACACGGAAAAGTATGGACTCTGTGTGAACGGGAGCACGCAACATAAATATGGGTTAATGGGAACAGAAGCGTACTGATGACGTCACCACACGCTCTGCTGGTCTGGAGCTGCATTTCACCTCCTGTTATTAATAGTCTCTAGATAATAATAAATTATTTTTTCATTTACTGGGGAAAAAAATACACAGTCAGATAAACACAAATCAAATGAACATTTTGCCAAATAAAACTGCTGCTGCAGTGCATGCTGGGACATTAGTCAATCTCAAGAACTGACAAGTCTGCTCTGATGCATGCTGGGTAAAGAGGGAGGGGTGAGAACAACATCCGGGACTTTTTCCGCTCTTGGTCTGCTGTTCTTGTGAATTGGAACAGTACTAGGGCTGAGGATGATGACGTTTCACGAGTACATGAGGATGCACTAGTACACATATTGAGAAACGGCCATGGTTTTCTTCTGTGTTTGATTTCTTTTTTCCTTCTTTAATGTTTGATTTTGTTCCATTAGCATTAGACCTGGCAACTGGCCATCAGGTAACACAGAAAGAGACAAGTGGGCACTAGTGCTCTACCAGGAGAAGGATTTAGCTATCAATATAAACGTTTTACTATTTCAGAAAACAAATAAAATGCTTCAGTATATTCACATTTACCTTAGAGCAGGACAGTAAACCACCCAGTGTTTTAGGTTCGGAGGTTAAGCCGTTGAACAGCGTAACGAGAAACTGAAATTAGAAAGTTCTTTGTCTTTGTCGATGACTGAAATACTGTAATATTCTTCATGATGATATTTTTATTTTATGGTTGCTAGGGTTGGGCATTTATAAACCGGTGCTTCAGCCTGTTCCTTGTCAGATGCGGGTTGTAAAAAGTATGAAACCAATGATCTTGTTCATTATCAGAAGAATAATGTATGTATTAATTTGAAATAAAGTCTCATCACATGTTCACAGTAGATAACCAATCAATGAATTCAGTTTGGACTTTTTTAGTAACTTCTAGTGAGTTCATGGAGACAAACCCCTTTTTTTATGAGTTGAAGCATTTAAAGCAGAAGCTACTCAAAGTTTGGGGGGGGGTGACACTGTGGGTGGTCTATCATTGAGTGCCGCTGACTGACTTTAAAACGCTTAAATCCTCGTTACACACACACCATCAATCACTTAAATCACATTTGTTGCAGATTAGGATGAATGTCGGGAAAGTGCTGCATTATGTTTGGATATTTATTGATTTTGATAGCGTGCAAACAAAACAAACTGGATTTCTTGCTTCGGTGTTCTCTGACCAATCAGGTAATGCCTGTTTGCTTACTGAGCCGCTGCACCTTACAGGCCTCATAGGGAAACTACATCCGTCATCCCGAACTGTCTCTGGCAAACATGACAGGATTCAGTAAGAGCCAATACTGAACAATCATTTTCCCTTTGATATGAACCCATTTGAAACTATCAGTTCATTTAGGAGAAAAGAGATGCTTCAAGCAACAGGCTTTAAATACAATTTAAGAACATGACTTCTTAATAAGCACTTAAGTAGAGAATCACCAAGGCTTTACTATCATTTTGTTCCCTCTACAGGTTTTATTTATTTTTTTTAATGTCGACCTTGGACTGCATGAAGTGCACGGTGTGACCTTTCTTTCTGGGAGGTGTATGGCAAAGCTTGACATCCATATTCTTGAATATCTGTTTTGATTCTCCTATAGACCTCTTTTCAGTTGTGATGTATTTCTGTAGGTGGGGGTTAGCTGAAAGCAGAAAGATTCCTCTAAGCACTTTAACAATGGTATCCAGCACGTTTTTTTTGGGCTGAGTGACATCTACAAGGTCAGGAGGTTTGACCATAGTGCTCTACACTACATTTAGTCATTCAAGCATTCATTCATCTATCCATTTTCCATCACACTTATGCCAGCTGGGGTCGCAAGGGGTGCTGGTGCCTATCTCAGCTGTCTATGGTCAGGAGGTGGGGTTCACCCTGGACAGGCCACCAGTCCATCACAGGGCAACAAAGAGACAAACTGGACAAACAACCATTCACACACACCTAAGGAGAATTTAGAGAAAAAAAAGACTTTCATGTTTTCGGACTGTGGGAGGAAGCCAGAGTACCTGGAGAGAAGCCAAGCATGCTCAGGGAGAACATGCAAACTCCATGCAGAAAGACCCCGGGGCAGGAATAGAACCCGGAACCTTCTTGCTGCAAGGCAGCAGTGCTACCCACTGTGCCAGTAAGCAGCATGCATTCGCTCACTTACTAACGGTGGCAAGCTACACTGTAGCCGCAGCTGTCCTGGCGTTAATGTGCTCCTCATACGGAAATAAGACACGTGGATGTAATGTCTGCAACTTTTATATTTTGTGTAGCATTTCCCCTTTCTACCTTAACCCTTTAAAGCCCGATCCAAGAATAAAACAAAACAGAAAATTACTTTTTTTGGTTTGAAGTCCTTATTTGGCCTTTTAACAAAATATGTAAAAGAAAAAAACAGAAATACATTTTTGATATTAATCATTTATTACTATGCGATAAGTCAAGATTATTTTTGTGTAGTCTTCTGCCCTCTGTTATCAGGTTTATCTGATTGTGTACAATAGGATTTTGAGCAAAGTTATTACCATTAAATTATGCAAAAGGTGTCAGACGCAAAAACATTTCAGAAACCTTATGTATCAAATACGATACATTTGGCATTACAGGGTTAAACTCTGGTCGTCCCGGGGACGCATGTACGACACGAACCACAAGATTAAAACACCGCCCTATGTGAATAAGTTGAAACCACAGCTGTTTACAACTTTTCCAGCCTCTTCATGTCATGCAGGAGTGACAATTATATATTTCTAATAGTTTTTCACAATTTATCGATGCATAGTGATGTTTATAGGCTAACTCATAAGATGCTGGTCATTGTTCATACCCTTTATGGACTGTTCTTGCTCCTGCAGAGGGTGTAGAGCTGGTCCAGTCTTCCACTGCCAAATCCACACTGCTCCTGCTAAAGCTGAGGTGCATTAATCAGTCAGACTCTCCTCTCCATCACTGGCATAGACCTTTATGGCGAGGCTGAGAAGTGTGATCTCCCTGTCGTGGGATTACACCCTCCGGTTCTTCTTCTTTTTGGAAGGGAACCACCTCCCCAGTCTGCCAGTCCAGACGCACTATCCCCGACCTCGATGCGATGCCATGAAGAGGCGTGTCCCCCAAAGACTGTTTTATTTCCAATGCTTATTATTCTATTCAGGTCTCAAAGAAAATACCCGGAAAAAGTTCAATTCTGTGCTCTTCTGGTACATCTAATTGAAACGGGAGTGAATACTTTCTGTGAGACACTACATGAGCTCATTTGTTGATGGACGACAGCCGGTACTTAATTATTGCAGGTAAGTCCAAGTTTTTCAGCGTAGTAACACTCGTCTGCTGTGGGACAGAGTGGAGTTATGGCAGCAGGATAAAGCTGCTGGTGTAATGAGGCCTTTAGGGCTGTGTTAGTTTTAGAAACTAGGCTGAGGGACTTACTCACAGTTTGGCCTTCAGAGCACTAAATTATGAAACTCAGTGCCTTGTTTACTGGGTCCAAATACCCCAAAAATGACAGAAACTAGTGCGGTCAGATTGGACGGAGGTCTGTTTACCTCTGTTTCAACATAGGAAACATAATCATTTGGAGAAACAGCTTGTTGCATAATGTTGGATGTAAAGATGTTCAGAGGAAGTAAGAAAATAGGGCTCACACTGACTCAGAGTTCTGCCTGAGGAGCTGCAGGAGAACACCAGGTTTTCTGTGTCTGTTTCATGCTAGCATTAAAAACTCAGCTCACCGCAACGACTAAAATAGACGGCATACAAGTACGCTTAAACAACAAGCTAGTGAGAGGCATTTGAAGAATACAGATTAGCATCCCAGCCAGTAGCAGTTCTCTAAAACAGCACACTGCTAAAAATAGGTTAGATGATGTTGTAAGCATTGCTGTGTAGCCTTAGGTCGCTCAGAGTAAACAAAGATGCCTAAAATAATGGCAATGTGTGCTTTTCTTTTTTACAGGCTGAGTAAGGTTATAGACATGGAGAGAAAAAGACTACAGAAAGGAAGGAGCGCTACGGATTAACTATAGTAGTAGTAAATTTTCGACGCATTTTCCCAGAAATTTAAACATGCATGTTATAGCTGAGACATACATAAAAACACCATCCTGTTGAGCAGGGGGATTTACCATTAGGCAATACTAGGTAGTTGCCTAGGGCCCCAGGTTCCTGCTGGGGCCCCATCAAACTCTGTTTCCCCATGTATGGTTAATACAACTCTTCCTTATTTGTGCACATTAATTAGGATTTAGATAAAAAAAAAACCTGTCACTAAAATGCCATCAGAACACTTATTACCGTATTTTCACCTAACTATAAGGCTGACCTAAATGTCTTTTTTTCCCTCAAAATGTTGGGTGCGCCCTATAGTGCTTGGTATGCGCCCTATCTGCGGACGCTGTTGAGACCACCATGAGTATGTGAGAACCTTTTAAAGGGGAAGTGTGGGCGTGGCTTGTGTATAAAAGAACAGGTATATGCTTTATGCAGAACATTGTTGTCTTAACAACCCTGAAATTGGCAAAGAGACACGCCTATGAAGCACAGTTTAAACTGAAGGCTATCAGCTACGCTACGAGGAACATGGAAATCGAGCAGCCTGCGAGAGAATTCAATATAAATGAATCGATGGTTCGCAAGTGGAGGAAGGCTGGAAAACTTAACTCACTGGTGAAGAAGACGCAGCTGAGTTTCCGCGGACATAAAGGCGAGGTGGCCCGAAGTTGGAGGAAAGACTCGAGCGGTGGATCGTGGAGCAAAGAACGAGTGGGGCCAGCGCTTCAACGGTCACTGTTCGACTAAAAGCAGTAAAGCTGGCGGAAGAAATGAAAATTGAAAATTTTCAAGGAGGTCCATCGTGGTGCTTCCGCTTTATGAAACGGTGCAATTTTTCCATCCCGACCAGGACTACAGTTGCTCAGCTACGTCCGGCGGATTATGATGAAAAGCTGGCGAGCTTCCACTCCTTCTGCAGCAAACACATACGCTGACAAAGTCATCCAGCCAAGCCACATCACCAACATGGACGAGGTGCCGCCACTTTCGACATCCCGGTGAATCACACACCGTGGAGAAGAAGGGGACCAGCACTGTAGCAATGAATACACAACGGGTATGAAAAGGCGCTGGATTTACTGTTGTGCTTGGCTGCCACGCAAAATGGACAGAAACTGCTGCCTATGGTGATTTTAAAAGAAAGACTTTGCCTAAAGAGGCTTTCGCAAAAGCCGGCATCATTTCCAAGGAGCCGCCTCGCACGGAAAGTGACTCTGACAGCGCGAAGAAGGGGGAAACTGACATGTCGGATTTAGCGCAGCTGTTTAATTCAGAAACAGAGGATGATGACTTTGAGGGGTTTGATTAATACTCTGTAATAAATACTTGAATGAAAAGCACAATAATCATAATCAGCTTTGCTCCAGCTGCCTCTATTTTTCTACCTGAAAACTTAATTCAACAGCAGCCTCTGGCCAGGCGCCTCCCGGCTCACCTCGCAAGTGTTTTTCATCTAAATAATCTGAATCTTTTGAGTGAGAAAGTCCACCTGAAAATTGAATCATTGTAGTCAGTTCATCCAGATTATTATCCTGCCTATGTTTTAAGTTAATTTATGCGTCAATAAACTGTATCAGAGGAGTAATCACAGCCCTGTGTCATCAGCTATGATGTGTCTCTCACGGCCGGTTCCCTATGGTTTGAATAATACTTTGTAATAAATACACCTTGCAGCTATATTTGCTGTGATCAGTGGGAATAAAGTAGTTTTAATATGTTTTTAAGTGAGAAAATACACCTGAGAGGGACATGTACCTGTATATATAAAGCCCGCGCTATAGTCCGGTGCGCCTTATGTGTGTGTTAAATACAGAAATGGCACACATAACTGAGACTGCGCCTTTTAGTCCGTCGCCTTATGGTCGTGGAAAAAATACGGTATATGGATACAGTCATTTTGCTGCACATGTTCAGAAAGATCCAAACAGACAGCAGCAAATCATTTGAAAAGAAACTTTGTGAAGAGCAGTGTTGCCAATTAAGCACTTATATCATCATATTTAGAGACTTTTCAGACCCCTCTAGCACTTTTATTTCAAAAAAGCGCCTAGCACCAAATCTAGCGACTTTTTTCTGCTACTTGAGACTTTGGAGAAAATATCTAAAAGCAGCGAACTCTGCTCTCCAGAGCCAGTAGATTGGTAACCCGCCTCCTTTTTTCCTCTATCTTGTCTGCTGTCATGATTCATGCAGCTATTATTTCATCAAATGAAAATGGAGAACAGAGAAGCAGATCATGGCTTGTCTACAGTAAAAAGAAGGACTGGGTTATTTACTTTGGCCTTTTTGGAAACACAGGAAGGAACAATCAGCTAAGTGAGCTCAGTGCTTCCTTTTGAGACAGCATGAAAAGTCAGCTGAGTACAAAACATAGAGAGGAAAACAACAACAGAGGGACGAAATGTAGAACAAATAATGGATGTCTATTCTATTAACATTTCTCTATCTGTATAATGAGTCTGTTTTATGTGTTATCTTCTCAATTTACAGGGCTTCCTGCCTGCCTTCACCTGGAGCCCAACATTTCCTAAATCCGCCCCTGCTGTTGAGAGCGAGTCAGCGGTCACACAGAGCAGAACTGAAGGACATGTTGAGCCTGGGACTCAACTCACATGCTAAATTGTGTAGCGCTAGCTCCATCCAGCTAAAACAGCAGTGAAGAATGTTAATAAACCTTTTCAGTTTGAACCAGAGTGTGTTTAAATGTATGAGAATGTAGAAAGAGGTGATTAAAAAGAGGAGGACCAAACAGAGGTAGAGGAGAGAGCTGGCTGAAGAAGCTGCTGCTAGGAGATGCTAATGCAGATGGTGCTATGCTACAAAGAGTTCAGATCAGAGTCTCAGATATTGAGTTTATATCCATGTAAGGAAAGGTCTGGAGCATCGCAACATGAATTTAGTTACATTATTGGGTCATTGCTGCAAAATATGAGCACACTTGCATACATCTATAAGCAGTGCTACATGTGTGGTGTATCAATGCCTTCAGAGTGTTGACATTTGAAGGAATGTACTGAAATACGGTGAACAAAATGTGCAAGAAGGAAAAATTGACCTTTTTCTTCCTCCAGAATCTCTCCAGAATCGGCTTCCCACTCCTGTTTTTCTAAGGGTCTGTTCCGCAGACATTCATCTTTATATTATAGCGTCTAAATGAGTTTATTCAGTTATGTTTCTGTAAAAATATTCAATTTGTGTTTAAAATACATTTATTTAAATTCTGAGACAATAAATTAAGAATACATACTCATAAGACTGACCTAATATTTGGTAGGGTTTTAAGTGTGGTAAGGGCATAACAGATTATTATCCAAACAGTATTTTGGTGAAATAATAATAATATTTTACATACTTTTACATAATGTTTGAGGCTTACAATTTTCCTAAAAATTAATGAGGTATTAGCTGGTATTATTAGGAATATATTATTTTTCTGTCAGCTTCTGTTCTTATTCTATTCTGAGGAGCAAAATAAAGTATCTGCATTGTTGACTTCTGGTGTTAGGTCATCCTTTAAAAAATTATCTAGAGAAAAACTTGTTCAGTTGTTGAATAATAAAGAGACAAAAATGATTTAAAAAGTATAAAAATATCATTTATAGTTAAACCAAAACAACAAACAACCTAAAATCAGTTATTGATAAATTACATTAAAATCAACAAAGAAATAACAATTCTATGCATAAGTTAGACAGAACAACAACACAGAAACATTCAATTTAACCTCCATGCTCAGCCCCCCCTCCTCCATAAACCCATAAACAAACAGTCCATGCTGTGGAAAAGTTGCCGCCTCAGCAAAATAGTCTGACAGGCTCACAACGATGATGAGGTCAGAGGGGCGGAGTTTGATCCTGATTGTCAAAGACAGTCCTGACACAATATCTAGCAGTCAACCAGCCCCCACCAGACGTACTGTTTATACATAAATAAAGACATATATATGGAGGGATGTATGTGAGAGCCCTGCAGAGCCAATGACAGTGATTCAGTCACTGTAGCTTGGTGCGCTGCGGCGCCATGAGAGGCCGCGGCGTTCTCAGCGCAGGGGATAAAACTGACTAAAGTTGGACACTTGACATGTCTCTTTTTCTATATGAGCGCAGATTGGCAGTTTTGTCAGTATGTGTGTATTTGGTAGGAGAGGCCATGCTGACAGGGGAAAGAAAAATGTTTTGACATGAGATTGTGTCTCCTGGAGAGATGCCCTCGTCCCTCAGGATTTAAACGGCCAAATAGACCCGGAATATGTTTCTGCTCTCCACATACTTTTGCTGATGGGCATCATTTTGTGCTATATAGCCAGTTTAAATGTGCAAGATAAAGTTGTAATACATCCAGAAGGAATTCTCCTGTTGGGTATAATTCAGAAGATGGCCTGAGCAGTAAGGTGGATGTAAACAATTTAATTTTCCGTTATCTGGGAGCTGAATAATGACGTTATGAGTGACATCATGACCTAAAGAGACACTGTCAGGCAGTAAAAGGAGAAGTAAAGATCAGCAGCCAATGAAGCCTGCCATGTCAACTCTAGAAAGAATGTTAACAAAAGTTTACAGAAAGGTATCATAACAGTTTTATAATCAATGATGTTACAAATTCCAGAAGGATCTCATATTAGACTTAAGGCTTGGAAAGAAGATGGTAAATGTCAAATGGCATGTACTTATATAGCGCCTTTATTCAAGTTAGGAGACTTGACCAAAAGTGCTTTACACTACATTCATTCACCCATTCACACACTGATGGTGGCAAGCTACATTGTAGCCCACAGCTGCCTAGAGCTCACTGACAGAAGGCGAGGCTGCCGTACACTGGCACCACGGGGCCCTCTGACCACCATCAGTAGACAATGCAGGTGAAGTGTCTTGCCCAAAGACACAACGACAATGAAAGTCGTAGTTGAACTGTCAATCCTTCGATTTTAGGGCAAACCCCTACATCCAACGCCACTGTCGCCCCGACTTATTGATAGAGTTAACAGAGGAAGATTGGTAGACAGCGTGTAAATTGGCCCACACCAGCTCTATTAATACAGCTCTTAAAATGATTCAATATAAATAGCTAATGTGGATTTATATAACACCAGTAGAACTGAATGGGTATAATGGGGAGATACCTGGATGTCCAAACTGCACAGAGGACAGAGGGACTCTGGTTCACTGTTTGTGCCATTGCTGGGAAATTATACGGTTTTGGAAAGAGGTAAAGGATGTCATAGAAAAAAAATAATTTCCAAACAAATAATTTTTGAGCCAAGGTTATTTGTGTTTGGATTATATCCTGAAAAACATATTTACACAAAAAATGAACAAGCGTTTATAAACTTAAGTTTGCTTAATGCAAAGAGATGTGTATCAGTGTTTTGGAAAAGACTCACAGACCGACCATAAACCAATGGCTGCAGCAGATGTTATCTGACCTCCCTCTAGGAAAAAAAAATGTATATATTAAAGGGCAAACGGGACCTGTTTGAGGATATCTGGAATTCCTTCATTAATCATGACAAGAATTTTAATATCTCAGAAGACGGTGCAAGTGATTGAAGAACATGTGAACTGCAGCTCCCAAAGACAATTTATCTGAGGACATCCATCCATCCATCCATCCATCCATTTTCTGACACGCTTAATCCCAAGTGGGGTCATGAGGGTCGCTGGTGCCTATCTCCTGCTGTCTACAGGTGAGAGGCGGGGTCCACCCTGGACAGGTCCCAGTTCATCACAGGGCAACACAGGAGACAAGCAGGACAAATAAGCATTCAAGCCCACCTAAGGGGAATTTAGAGAAGCCAATTAACCTAACAGTCATGTTTTTGGACTGTGGGAGAAAGCCGGAGTACCCGGAGAGAACCCACACATGCTCATGGAGAACATGCAACTCCATGCAGAAAGACCCCGGGCCAGGAATGAAATGGGTTGCAGTGGCATAGGGAGTTTGCCCTGCAATCATGGGGTTTGAGCCCCGAATCCGGATTTCAGTGTCATTGTGTTCTTGGGCAAGGCACTTCACCTGCATTGTCTACTGATGGTGGTCAGAGGGGCTGATGGGGCCTGTGTACAGCAGCCTCGCCTCTGTCAGTGAGCCCCAGGCCATCTGTAGCTACTATGTAGTTTGACACCATCAGTGTGTGGGTGAATGGATCAATGACTGAGTGTAGAGTAAAGTACTTTGCTCAAGTCTCCTGACTTGAAAAAGCACTTTATAAGTTCAGGCCATTTACCATTTAAAAGTCTGCATTGAAGGTCAAATCAAGGAACCACTTAATCTTCTTATCTTTCATTCTCATCTTTAAATTAGTGCCCCAAACATATAAAAAATGCAATTAGCATTAGCTTAGACCAAAAAAAATAAAATAATCATGCTAAAAGCACTTTTCTAGCAGCATGCTGGCTTTCAGAGCTACTTCAGGGTAAATACTGCATCCAGGACAAGTTGCACACAAACTACACTGTCATTTGAATTTCAGGAATCTCAGCCTTGGGGAATCTAAACATTCAATATCCTAACATTTTGCAGCAAGGTTTGCACCATCAATTTTCACCTGGACTATTAGCTGCAGCATCTTTTAACGCTGGAGGCGTCCAAAGCACATGTTCAAGATTGCTGCTGCTGCTGCAGAGTCAGTATCAGACACTAAAATGCCAAAACAGCAGGAAGTTTATCTCTCGAATCAAACAACGAAGCTTCCCCAGTGAACTACGAGAACTGGTCAGGGTGCATTGACTCACAGCGCTTTGAATTATGTGTGTGAAATAAGGTCTGCCAAGCAACGTTTTGACATTATACCACCGATGTTGCTCCTGAGGGGCTGTGACAATAAATAAGACATCTAAGATGTGAGAATGGGTTCTGTTCACAGTTACCCCGTCACCTCCTGTAGAGCACAGAAAAAGAAGAAAGGAGTGTTTTATATCATCCTCAGCATCCGGTTTGGATTAATAAACAATGGTTTCCAGGCCAAGGACCCCAAACCGATGGCCAGATGGAGCGGCGATCCCTAATTATATATATTGTATGAAATTGTGTTCTATCAAACTGGTCCTATAGTCACTCTATTACAGATGGAGTAATGTAAGGAAAGTAATTCCTCCCTGGGATTATTAGAGTATTTCTGATTCTGATTCCTGGTTGATGGGTCAGGTGTTGTGGATGGCTGGACGGTGTCCAGCTTGAAGAGCTCCTGTGTGTATTAAGCTGAATGTGTGCATTGATGACTGAAAAGACATCTTCTGCCTCCATTTATCTGTTTACTACAGTGTGTTGATTTCATGTTTATGTGGACTTAAAGACATTTCAATTAGTGGAAAAAAATTGCAGGGAGGAATATTAAAAAAAAAGTTTAATCAACCAAAACTTTTGTGATCTCCATGCAGTACTGCATGACATCGCAATGATTTAACCGTCATTGTGATGTCATCTTAATTTCCCTTGAAATAAATAAATGTGTCATGAAATAAGATGATGTAACATTCATTAATATATATGAAATATAAAATAAAATAAATATTAAATTAACTATAAAGTCTAAAAGACAAAACTGATTAAATACCCTATTAGGTAATGAAGAATAAATTAGAAAATTAAGCATGTGGTTTAAAAATAAATTTCTTTCTTTCTTTAATGATTAAAATATAAACTATGCAATGAAATTATAAAATGCACAGTACACTCATGTTCGTCCTTCGATACGACGAGGACCATCTCTTTATCCTATGGTTGGCGTCAAAGGGGATGGAAGGATTATAGATTACTTGCGCTATGACTTTGTTTAAAGTGAGGAAGAGTTGCGCAACATCAACCTCTCGTCCGAGACCATCTAGATCCAGTGGCAAGACAAGTCATGATGATAGTAATGGATGCAGTGGATGGCAGTGACATCCTACGTGTCCTGTCATGCCCTATGCGTTCCACGACACATTGCTGGCAATCGCCTTTCAGCTCACAAGAAGTAGTTCCTCTGCGCTGTCCGCCTAAACCAGACTTCACACACTGGGTGGACAATCCCCTAACAGTTGGAGATCAAGGATCAGCAACTATCATATATATTCACACAAGATATTCACACACTCACACCTAGGGGAATTTAGAGAAGCCAATTAACCTAACAGTCATGTTTTTGGACTGTGGGAGGAAGCTGGAGTGCCGGTGAGAACCCACACATGGTCAGGGAGAACATGCAAACTCCATGCAGAAAGACCCCGGAATGGGAATAGAACCCAGACCCTTCTTGCTGCAAGGCAGCAGTGCTACCCACTACACCACTGTGCAGCCCATTATTCATAAACAAATAAGTAAAATTGTTTAACATTTCTATAAGCCTCAAAATCAAGACAGACAGAGAGTCCAGCTGTCCCCATCCGGTGTGACTGAGCAGCCCAGTAAACTAAGTCAACCTGCTGTCCTGCAGGTTTTCCAGGTTTCCTCGCTCCAGCACAGCTGATTTTAACTGAAAGCTGATTAACAGGCTTTTGCTCAAGGAAACCTCTAAAACCTGCAGGCCAGCGGCCCTCCAGGACCGACTTGTCTGCTGTATTTTTAACTTTAACACACCATTCCCCCAATGTTGAAACTGAGACACTATATTGCTAATTTTTTTCAATTTTTGGGCTTATTAATAAAAATATGGACCTTTGCTGTCACCTTCTCTATATTTCTACCTGGTTTAGATTAGCCTTGAATGTTACTTTAAAATATAACTGCATTAGGAAACAGGCAGTAAGGTCATAAAAAAATAAATAAAAATCACATCTTCCAGCAACACTGCCATCGTCTCTAAATGATCAGAGCAGTGGTTCACACCCCACATATTAGCAGTAACCCAAACCTCAACCTGCACAACTGAACAAAGAAAAAGCTACTGCAGCAAACTTATTGAACAAACTATTATATTCTTTAAATTAAACAATACCACCTTTAAAGTGTTTTATGTCATTCATTTTAATATGTAGCAGAATTCAACATTGATTTTATTATTAATAAAATAATTAGGGGTGTAAATCACATCCATCATGGCGATTCGATTCAGTATGGAATTGACCCAACGATTCGATTATTTTCGATACTCAAAGAATACACAATACGATTCGATTGATTAATCGATTCATTGGTTAATTTTACACCTTACAGGCTAAACAAAGTTTCAAGTTTGAAATAAATCAATGAAAGCTACTGTAATATCATTATGCATTTTCTTTAGAAACAACAGCGAATAACAGAAGTAGAAAAGTTGCATCAAAAATACTGCAAAAATACTGCACAATATCAGTGTAATGAGTTCAATGCAATACCACCGGCTCCAGAGAAACTGTCCAACATATTTTTTTAGAATTTAATAAATATACTCAGGAAAGAGAGATGTTGCTTAGAGAGTTAGACAGGAATAAAAATAAACTACATATAAGGGAATTGTTTCAAAGGTCATCTGGGGATGTAGTTTTTGGTAGTATTTTTAATTTTCTAAGAAGAACGGGTATTTAGGGAGAATATAATAGTTTGTCTGATCCATACTCCATTCTGGAAGGTGGCGGTAATGCACCTATAAGTTGTTTGCCAACCCGCCATTAAAAAGAAGAAGAAGGCTTCGTGAGAAGTCGACGCTACCGCCCCCTTGAGAGACGCCCGCTGCTCCTCTCCCAGATTGTAGCTGACCGCAAACAGTGCAGCAGACAGGAGGCGGCTTGTTTTGTTTTTATGACCGAAATTGCGGAAAACAACTTCGTGAAGTTTGACCACGCTAGAAGAGCGAGGTGCGGAGAACGCTGGGAGCTTTTTTTCCAGCTGGATATCCGCTCTCTTTGGTCCTCATGTCCCTCCGCCGTGTCGGACTAAACTCGTCCCCATTCTCACCGCCTCGGTCGTTATCTGTGACCCACAGACCACTCTTCAATATTGAGCATAAATCAAAAAATGTCTGTGTCAAGCTCACTGCAACACACTGCTGTAAGAGTATAACCAGGAAGCGCTTGGTAGGAGGGCAAAATAGGTTTAGCGCCACCGCAGCACGGAGGAAGAAGTACGCCAGGAGCAAATGGATAAAAATAGACCGAGGAAAAAAACATGAATCGATTATCTTGCGGACGCGTCGATGCATCGGATCGTCGGCTTTTGGATCGATGCATCGATACAAAATCGATTATTATTTACACCCCTAAAAATAATCTGGATCATTTGTTGGCTGCGTTGAATTTATGGGCTGCTTCCTCAGAAGGCCAGATTCAGACTCAGAAGACCAGAAGGATGATTATGTCATAGCGCAGCGATGAGGTCTGTTCGGATTCCAAGACTCCTCGTTATGCGGCCTACTAATGCATCCTTCTTTTAGCCCGATTTGAAGGACGGATCTGATGTATCCTTGGTTTTCCCAGGATTCATTGTGAGACCAAGCAAGCCGGCTGCTCCGTGATCAGAGGAAAGGTTACTTTGCACTGAATAGTGATGAATATTGGAAGTTCAGTTTAATATAATACAGGTATGTGGATAGTTCCGTCTGAGATTAATGAAAATAGTTGTTTTAATGGTTATTGAGGCAGATATATGGCGGATAATGTTTGATTTATCTAAAGGTTTTTATCTGTTACTGTGTAAATGAGTTTTGCTGTGATTTAAGGATAGATTCTAATATATCTGCAGGGTGGGGACCATAAGTCTGGATAGGATTTAAATTTTTTAATTGCTATTTTGCACAATTTGCTTTAACTAAGTATTTGTTTGTTGTTGAATATTAGAGATTTTGCAGATATATATTTTTTTATACATACATTGTTTGATTTACTTATATATTTCCTACCCCTTTTATAGAATAGAATAGAAAATCCCTTTATTGTCCCACAATGGGCAGACTTACAGCAGCAGAAAGATTATTGAAATTGGTCACACAAATGAGGACCTTAGAAAATGTATAAGAATATACTTAATAGGGAAGAGTTAAAATATAAACAATAAAATTCTGTAAAGTGTTTTAACAATATAAAACTGGAGAATAAATAACCAATATGCAGCTATGGACATTTTACAGTAATGGATATTTGAAAATAGCAGCAAAATGACAGCAGCATGTTATTTAACTGACTAAGGTTTATATCATTAGGCTTTTATTTGTTGCTGCTCCCGGTGGTTGGAACCTTTATTCCACTTCATGCTTCTTATGAGTGTAGCCTTTGTTCATTATTTTGAAGGACTTCGGCGGATCCAGTCCAGGTAGACCGCATCCTTTGAAGATGCAGCCCATATATTTGAACACAGCCAATCATTTCATTTCTACCACTGCCTCCCTCACCTCACCCACCCTGGGAACCACTGTCCTATAGCATGTTTAAAGTCTTCATTTAATGCATAATAGGTCATATAAATGAATATGAAATGCTAAATGATGTAAACTGTGAAGTTAGTTTCCTAAACCCATAGCTTTGTTTTCTACATTCACCCATAAGGTCATCCTAAAACACAGCTTTACTGGAAAGGCAATGAGAGAGCCAAGCATATAGTGATACCACTGATATGATAATTATTTGGTTTTGATTATGCCAATTAGCTTGGCAGAGGTTCTTTTTTGGCAGTTTAATAACAAGTTTTAGTGAAGCGCTAAGAAAGGTGTTATTATGCTGATTTATGGGAGCTGTTCATGTTTGTGTCTTCCTGTAAACGCTGACGCAGGGATAAAGGGTTTACTAGATCCAGATAAGTTTGACCTGCAGGATGACCCGTCTATGTTTCCCCCATTCAACACATCCTGGAAGGTCTCTCTCTTACACGGCTTTGTAACACAGACACAGAAATGTGCCTCATTGTCGACAGTCATAGATATCATCCAGGGATGGCTATCTGTCATCATGAGGAAATGTTCTCTTTCCTGATCACCTCCTTTTCCGTCTGTGCACGTATTTATCCCCAAACTGTCCCACTTTATCACATTTTGTCCCGTCTCATCCTCCGCTGCCTTTGTTTTGTCTTCAACTGTTTTTGTCAAACACATAACCTCCATCTTTTCTTACTTTTACTATTTATGGTGGAGTTTTTTGAAAGCTGAAAAACCTGCTCTAGAGGCCTGATTTAGTTTCTATATGCATTACAGTTGTTACCAAGAACTGCATGTTGTTGTCCTTCAATGTGAGGGTTTAAATGAGGCATTCTTAAAGTCGTAGGGAAATCATATTTTAATATCAATTAATTCTGGCTTAAACATGTATATAAAATATACTCTTTATCAGATGATATTGTCCCAAAAGTTAGAACATTTTTATTTAAAAAAAATTTTTTTCATTATCTTATTCAGGCCAGTTAGTTATACGTCAGCCTTAACACCTAAATTCAGCCAATCATATATCAACGGTCATCTTTCAATCAAATGTTTTTCGTCATAGCATCTTGATTCATATGTAGCAGCTGCTAATATACGCAACGGTTGAAATAAGAATCATTCCTTTCCCATTGAGTTCCGTCCCCAGTGTGCACGGGATGGACGTCTGTGTCTTCAGCAGGCGTAGAGCTAACAGAACTTCGGGCAGCGTTAGAGGCAAAGGGCTCAAACATGTACGGCTGGAAGCCTTCTACACCAAAACCATGCTTCTACCGCCCTGACGTCCTCTTCCACATCTATATCCCTGCTTTTCCTCCTCTAAATAAAAAAAAATGGATGACGGAGGAGACTCATCCACGACCTCCGACACTAAACTCTCCTCCTCTTGCATGTTTCACTCTGTCCATAGCGTTCAGGTGTCGTTTCTAAGTCACCAATTTAGTGCTACTTGGTCCCGATGGAATTTACCATTTGGAACCTACTAGCACTAAGTTGCTAACTGGTTAGCAAGATGGTTATGACAAACTGGCCACAACCAAACTTGCTTGCAAACATTCAACCACAACAATTCTGCCCCCTTGATAATCGACCAATCATATTCACTTTATTCACTTGTGTGAAGTCGGGCACCACTCAGGAGAATTCGGCACTGTAACGGTTGGAGCAGCCGCTTCTCTGTGACTTTAATGGTCTAAACCCGATATGAACAAGGCCTTGTTTTCAATTAGGGCTGGGTGATATGAAGAAATTCTAATATCATGATATATTTGGGCTATGTCGCGATACAAGGTATATATCACAATATGTTTTCATTACCTTAAAAAAAATAGTGTAAAAAATTACAGTTATACTCATTCAAACATTTGGTTTCAAATTTAAAACATTTTATTTTAACCAGTTCAAAGCTTTTCACTAACAATCCTGCCACATTAGGTCTTCTGGTGTCTGCATTAGACCTTTAACAAGATCCCAGCAGCCAAACAAGAAAACAAAGAAAAAACATGCAATACTAAACAAAATGCAAAATAAAAAAGGGCTTTTTTTTGTGCATGATTAAAAAAAAATGCAGGATAAAAAAAAATTGATGTCAAATTATAAAACCAAATGTTGAAATACTGTCCAAAAATGAGAGCATTATCAGAGCATCTCCAAACTATTGATCTTTACGTGCTGGGATTTTAAAAGGAGCACAAAAAGTTGTAGAATTCAGAACATTGCCAAATTTAGAGAACGCCTGCAAAACATCTAAACAAGACCACATCACATCACTGGTACTAGTGCATCTAAAAAAAACATTTAAATAACGAAATAAATAGCATCTATAATTTCACTCCATCTCTTCCTTTCTCTGTCGTATGGGATCGCTTTTCAAACGACGAGGCCAATGTCATCAGCTTCATAGCAGATTTATTTAACATTTTAATTAGTGTGGAGGGAGACGCTGACATGTGTTTACAACATTTTTCATATTTCAGCAGATAACTTTTTAGGTGGTGGAATAAATTTGTTCTCCAACCTTTTGCAGCAATAGCTTTGTGGCACGTCTAAAAAATTAGAGCCTTTTGTTCGATGTCCTTGGTGTGAAATTCAAACCACTGTCGAATATTCCTTGAGGTCTTTCAACAGGGGGTCCTACACCCCTAGGGGGCTCCACGGAGGTAATGCATAAAGGCTCCAAAAGTTTTGGTTGATTAAACTTTTTGTTTTTATATTCCCCCTGCAATTTTTTCCACAAATTTAAATGTCTTTAAATAAACATTAACATGAATTCAATTCACTGTAGTAAACAGATAAATGGAGGCAGAAGATGTCTTTCAGTCATCAATGCACACATTCAGCGACACACAGGAGCTCTTTCAAGCTGGGCACCGTTTCATTCACAACACCTGTCCCATCAACCAGGAATCAGAAATACTTTAATAATCTCAGGGTGAAATTACTTTCATTACATTACTCCATCTGTAATAGAGTGACTATAGGACCAGTTTGATAGAACACTATTTCATGCAACATATATAATTAGGGGTTCCCTCTCCATCTCGCCATCAGTGTGGGGTCCTTGGCCTGGAAAAGGTTGAAGACCCCTGGTATATTGAAACACCTGCTGTCACTATATTTCGTTTGCTGTAGCGTGCATGCGTGCCACGCAGAAAATAATCCTGTTTGGAGGAGGGGTTTATGATGCATTCAAAGTGTGTGGGAAAAATTAAACTCTCAGTGACATAGCTGTTGTCATGCAAATTTGTACTTAATGGCTGCGATAGAGTCATTTTAACTATCATGGAAAACCAACAGGAAAACTAACAGGAAAACTGGAAATACATCGAGTATATTCCATACATCGCCCACCCCTTATTTTCAATACAAAAATCTATCCATACAGAAAGTGGTCAGATCCCTGTGGTGCAGCTGCAGCATCATGCAGCCGCCTCGGACAAATGTTGTCAATTGAGTTAATTTGAAAAGTGACGTTTTTATCCATCAATCTTCACCTGCTTATATTCCATGAGGGTCGCGGTGGGACGATGCCGTCCCAGTACAGCAGCCTATGTGCGAGAGGCGTGCTCAAGTTTTTGGCAGGACAACACAGAGACACACAACCACACACACACTCAAACCTGAGGACTATTTAAAGAAGCCAATTAACATAACAATCATGCTGTTGGACTGTGGTAGGAAGCCGGAGTACCGGAAAAAACCCACACACGCATGGGGAGAACATGCATACTCTATGCAGAAAGACCCCGGCCGAATCAAACTCTGAACCTGCAACGCAGCAGTGCAACTTTTTGAATCATTATAAGCTTTTTAAGAACTAAAACTGTGTCCATCTTAGTTTCTGTTTTGCATGGCGCCTCCTTCGGCAAAGCTGATTGCATTTCATGAGATTTGAAGGCTGGTGGGAGGTCTGCTAAATGAAACATACTTTCTCCAACAAAAACCAATGAAAAAAATGCAGCCCACTCCCATAACAAGTAAAAAATAGAGCTTGTGCAACATTAGTAATTAACATTATAGTGATGGCCCAGATCATGAGAATTTGCTCTTTTACCTTCTTTTAATTCCTTCCTTATATCTCCAGAATATTTCTTCTTTACCTCCCAGACACAGCTTGGTGGGTAATTGGCTTAACTATGAAAGAAGTCCCATGCATGAGTAGGTGGTTTATGACTATGACATGTCAATGAGTTAGATCACAGGTGAACTCTGTCTAAACTACCCTGTGATCTGAAATCCTTCACTCCCTGTACTGGAATAGATCAAAGATGGTTCTCAAGATTAGAGCTCATCATGTAGATCATAATGTGCGAACACTCAGCCCCAGTATGGACTTTTTTTATTTTTTTTTGGATTAACTTTTGCTTTAGAAAAAGAACATGAACATATTCAAGGAAACAGGACTGAGCATCTAAACAGTCAGACACGAAGGTCAAAAGGTCAACAGGATAAAGTAAAACTGTACATTTAAAGCTGAATTTGTTTGAATTTCATTAATGTTGCAAAGAATAAAATACTTGATTTTGACTTTTCCAAGAGGTGGGATCTGTTGATTATTTTGTTTTTCAGTATTTTTCTCAAACTAGGGCCACGCCACACTGCAGGCCTTTATGCTAAATTATTGTCTTTTTGTGAAATCCAATTTTTTAAGCGTGGTCGCTCACATTTCCAAATATATGCACATGTATGCGATCTCCTGTGTGTGAACTGCATTCATACAACTTACAGTAGCAGCGCATTCAAAATCGCCCTTCTGGCAATTAATAGCCAGCTTAATAGCGCCAAAATCCTCCTCCAACTTCCAGCCTCTCTCATGGCGGGGGTGCAGATTTTTTTTACTTGGACTCCACCATTTCACTGAATTACAGAGTCTGACTAGGAGATGGAGCTTTTCTTTAGATCTTAATGTCCAAAAATCATGATATAAAGAATATTTTAGATGTTTTAAAAGGAATAGTAGGGGACAAGCCAAGGAAAGAGGGGAACTTTTGAATTGCTACTGCTGTAAGTGTTCTGCATGCACAGTAGAGGATGCAATGATGTTACAAGCGAGGATGCTCTGTGTTTACGGAAGTAAACATGGATAGTAGTGCATCTAGCGATCTTTCCCAACAATGCAAAGACTGCTCTCTGCATTATCGTCTGCCATAGTTGTTGTTCTTGCTGCTTCCACATAGCGAGATGCAGTATAGTGAACTTTGTTGAGTATTAAGGCTGTACAGGTTGGATGAATGCGATCTGGCTGTTCACACACAGGTCGCATTTGAAAAGATCAAGATATGTGTCGGATTCAAGTGCCTGGGGTCACATTGGAAAAAAATCTTTTTTGTTCAGACTGCCATGAAAAGATCAGATCCAGGGAATGTGATTTGGGTCACTTCAGGCTCCCTTTCAGGTGTAATAGCAAACCTTAATGTGTATACCACCTACCTGGTAAGGTAAGTTCATGATTAGCGCAAAAGCAGCAGAGGTTCGGCTTGATTCGCCTGCCGTCTAGCTTGATTAAGGATCCATAAAATTGGAGGATCCTATTAAACCATCTGTTGTCTGCCCAGCTGGGCTCAGTGGGCCTCTATTTGACTACATGTAAAATGTGTTGCCCAGTTGATTGCCAAGGCAGACTTAACAACACCGGATGTAACCTTGCAGTCTGTGGTACACTCCCATCTAGAGTTGGCCAGAATATTAGCCACGGATTGTCACAGAGGGGGAAAAGCCTGTCAGCTCCGTTCTTCAAGCACGAACTAGCCGCTGCCTCGTTAATTCACATGCAGAGGTCCTTTAAAGTCCAGTTTGGTGCTAATGTTTAAGAGCCTTTGCCATCACATTTCTACTGTTTAGTTTCTGTCCTTTTACTGATAATATACATGAGACCAGTGGCTACCAGAAGAAGTGTGTAAATTGAAAGAAAAAAAAACCTTCAATGCTGTTGCTGAAGCAATGTTAAGATCTACCCACCATTTCTTAAATGTACCCCCATTTAGGTAGGGACGGGTGTGAAATCCCCCCCTGCTTGAAATTAAATAGAAACTTACAGTAGCAGCCATTCAAAATGGCCCCTTCCCAGTCAAACACCAGCCTAATGGCAGCCCACTTCCCTGCAGACTCCCAGCAAATTCTCCTCCAACTTCCAGCCACTGGAGTGACCCCCTCCTTCTCCTGGGTGTGCATATTTATTACTCTGACTCCCACCCTTTCACTGAATCACAGGGTCTGACCAGGAGATGGCGCTTCTCTTTTAGATCTTAAAGGAATAGTACACCCAAAAACATGATTAGCCTTCATTTTTTTCTACTCACCCCATGCTGAACAACACTCTGGAGTACTTTTTTTGATATCTCAAATGCATCTGGAGATCTGGGAGGCTTCTTGCCCAATGCTGACATTGACATTCAAATAATGGAGGTCTATGGTTGCCGAGACAGAAAGGTCCATAAAGTCCACAAAAAGCGTGTCAATATTCATCCATACTTGGCTCGTCCAATGTATTCCCAAGTGTCCTGAGTGGGTAGCATCCAGGAGTTACTTTCAGCGAGGTCATTTAGAATGTTTTAAGAGCATAAACAGTGACAGTGTATAGGATTTCCTGAAAGCGGCTGGCGCCTGCTTGTTCCTTCATGGCAGCTTCACGGGAAGCGGCGAGACCAAACCAGATGAAGTCGCATTCGGCGCGTCTGCTCTGCCAATAATGCACAGCGTAGAAGAAATGTGCTGTTTACCTGTGCAAAAGAAAAGAAACAACGAGAAAGAAAAATGTCACGAGGACTTCGGTATTTGAGGAGAAGAGCATAGAGTTCTTTCGAGCTGAATCTTTCGCTGGTTTTGGTCTACCCCGGCTTCGTGGCGTCGTGGTTCAGCGCGGAGTGCTTGGCCTTCAGAAATCCTATACACTACTGTTTATGCTCTACTTCCCATTCTAAATGACACTAAAGGTTTTGAGTAAATTCTGGATGCCTTACGTATCTCTGGGACACTTACTGCGTTAATACATTGGGCCGAACGGTATGGAGGGCATGATTGACCGTTTTTGTGAACTTTATTGGACTGCTTGCCTGCGGCCGCCCTGTTGACTGTCGGCAGAAAGCCTGTGTGAGGCGCCCCGGTATTAAAATGCCAGCCATTCCTTGAGCTATGTTTTAGTATGCGACAGAAAAAATATTTTTACTACAAAAAGGTTAATGTTTGCAAAAAGGAATAGAAATATATAAGTAAGGACCAGCAGAGGGACCAGCCCAAGGCCCAGCTTAGCTACTACTGTATCGTTAGTTGAAGGGTGTTATCTAATCAGCTTAACTTCTTCATACCCCAGACAGCAGCACTAACCTATATCTATAACTATATATGCCATTAATTACAATATTTGCATGTCAATTTTTTTTTTTTATTCAGTGTTTTACTGGTTTGCTTGAAATATAGTTAATTAATTATTCATTGGCATTAGTCAGGAATTGACCAAAGTCTCAAAAGTTGAGGAAAAGGTCAAGAACTTGGAATTTCTTCTGGTTTTCATCTTTAATTTCTAATCACTTGATGAAATAAGGCTGCATTGATTTTTGTGTTATTTCTGAAATACCATGGAGATCATCATTCAGCTGCTTTAACCAACACCAGGCTTTGAATCAATGTTGTGTGCTGTGTGGGTGGTAGTAGTAAAAATCTGATCACACAGTGTCTTTATGCTGCAGATAAGCCTTCATATTCCTTTGGGAGGTCAGTAGGGCAGCAAGAGCTTAGGTTAGTCTGGCTAAAAACAGCTTAAATAAAAACTGTTTGGAACATATACTCATGGGTAGGATCTATATAGTAGCCTTCACGTGTGGAAATGGTTAGTTTTTTTTCTGTAACTGTTGCTGTAATCTCCTAATTCTTTTTGTCGTTATTAGTTCTTTGTTCTCTTCTACGGTCATTTTAACAGCTCTACTAGTTGCATTGTCATTTTTAGTCACACCCGGAAGAATCTGCAATTGCCTAGCAACCAATAGTTTGCCTAGGTTAAAAATGTTACCACATACAGTTCCGTTCATCATGTACCTTTTATTTAAGATGTCAAAACAAAAATGCAAAAATGCAAATAAATTCAAACCAAAGCACAGGCTGCATAAATAAAGTGTCTACAAAACATTACAAACTCAAAAAACTCAATTTACGTTTACTGTCTCACAAAGTTATTTTGCAAATGTGAGTTACTGCAAAAGAAATCTGTATCATAATGACATGCTAGATTTCAGTCGTTGTCGATCTAATGAGCGGTGTTAAAGAAGAAGTTGAGATACTATACCGCTCATCTGCATACATGTTTGGGATCGTCACTACACGTAACTGTTGGCGTGTGGCTCCAGAGTCTTCACAAGCAGTCATCTTCCACTACTCTGTAGGGTTGAATATCCCTACAGCTAGATGTATGGTTGCTCAGTGTTGCAGTGGCTAGCACTGCTGTCTTGCAGCAAGAAAGTTCTGAGTTCGATCCCCAGCCCGGCTTCCTCCAGTCCAAAAACATGGCTTGCACTATGGGCAAGAGGTCAGCCCGCCTCTTGCACATAGACAGCTGGAGATAGGCACCAGCACCTATGGAGAATCCACTTGGGATGAAGCGTTACGGAAAATGGATGGACAAATGTAGGGAGTGTTTTTGTAATTTTCCGGCCTCACAGATGGTTTGCTGGTAACTTGCACACCAATGCCTTCTCAAGCTGCATTGCTCTGAAGTAGATATGGTTTGTGGGTGTTGTCTGCTTAAATTCCTTGTGTTGCCTCAATATTTGACTTCCATGTTGCTGTCATTTTTTTTTTTTATATCTATAAAAATTCTTAGCATTTAATTCATTCAGTTTATTTATATAGCACCAATCCACAACCTCACAGAGACAGTTCAACCAGATCATCCGGTCAAATGATCCAAAGTTTCCTATCAAAGGAAAACCAGTTGATTGCATCGACTCATTAAGTCAAAGGCCATCCCCTCACACTGAGCATGCTTGTAGAGACAGTGGAGAGGAAAAACTCCCTTTTGAACAGGAAGAAACCTCCAGCAGCAGAACCAGGCTCAGTGACATATGCCTTCAGGTTTTTCAGTGGTGCTTTTAATCCTTCCATCATCTTATTTTGTTACACTACTTACATAGTTGCTAACGAGGTTTCACATTAGCATGTGATAACTCATATGAGGGTTTAGGGAAAGGAGTTATTAAAAAGACTGGATTGAGGGTTTTATGATTAGATATAAGGCCATTCAAAGGAAAATCCATTCAAATCGACTAATCAATTTTTCCAACCCAGCCCCTGTGAACGCTGCAGTCAAGCAGCCTGTGAGGTGCTTTGAATTAACACCCGAATTAAAGCACTGCAAGTTCTTTCTCTTATATTAATATGATCTATCTGTTTTTCATGAATTTTCATACATTTTTTATAAATTTTATTTCATAATAAACATTGCATTAATTAAACAAAAACAGAAATCAATAGACAAAACTCTTAAAGACAAGCAGAACTTAAAGGGATGAGAAAAGAAGCCAGTGTTGACTAAACTAAAAGAACTGAACTGGAATGAGAGGTTTCAATGCTGCTGCAAGCTCTCAAAAGATAAACTGGTCTGATCAAAGTCCAGCTGGGTTACGTATCTAGCTCTAAGCAGAAAGACGGAGTCAAGCAAATGAAGCAGAGAAAAAGAAATAACCTAAAGATGAAGTGAAGTTTATTCTCACATCTGTACAATCTTCTCTCTGGCAAACATGGTTTATACCTTTAGTTGAAGAAAGGTAAAAGGCATAAAATCAATGGAAAGGCTTGAACAGGCAGAACAGGCTCTGGGGCAAAAAAAAATACTAGTCAGAGTGGGGTGGCGGGGTTAAAATAAAATCTGGGCATGCCATGGTGAATGAACATCTGCAGAAAAGACAAGGCAGCTCATAATGAAAACACATTAATAAAATATTGTTGAGACTATATGAATCTGCTTAGCTGCAATAAATCTGTACGTAGTTCAACCCCCATCAGGCATAAGGACCTCAGGAACCTGAAGGGTCTACAGCCCATCAACCAATAATTACTGTACACTTCCTTTATGTGTGAAATATAATGGCTAACATTGTATTATATAATCATTTATTCACCAGCGCAGATGTAAACAATAGTATTCATAAATCAGGCATAACTTAAAAAAGAATAAATACCAACATGGTCAATTATCTAGAGTTGGCCATTCTTTTTTTCCCCTTGTAAAGTATAAGTCCAATGTAATAATCACATGTGATCATTCATTTATACCTGAAACTTATATCAATGCTTTGAGATGATTAAATGTAATGTAGCTAATCTAAAAAAAAACAAAAACAATATTTTTATAACCTTACTCCCTGCCATCTTCCAGCAGTGACGTCACTTAAAGTAAGCCTTCAGCCACTATTCTTCCCGCTTTTTACAAGCCAAATCAATGGGAACTACTACACAATGTCTGGCAATCAACAACAATTATTGAAGATTTCAGAGTGACTTCACCATTGAAATTCACCCAGAGCTATAGGTGAAACTGAACAATGCCCACGCGTGCATGGCAGCTGGATGTGCTGGAATATGTTGGGTAAAAGTAAAAAATAAAAAAATCAGTTGGCATCACCTTTCCACCATGATCCTTTTCATCGCTGGATTAAGCCAACTTGAAGAGGGAGTGATTTGCCACAACTTCTGGCCAGAGAGAAAACACGTAATATGTAGCCAACATTTGGAAAAAAAGAATGTTTTCAGATAGGACTTGATAATAGCGTGTTGTGACAAACAGCAGATACAGCACTGGGACTTGATCAACAGCCGATACTGCACTGTGACGTCACAAACCAGTAAGGTGGCAGTAGTGTTCTTTTGACAAACATGGATGCCTCCAGTAAAGCACATTCAAATGAAAATTGACCAAACTATTTCTTTAATTAACCATTATAATCTTTTTTTTTCTCTCTTCTTGGTATTTTGATCTATGGCTGTGATGCTTGTTCCTTTTGCGCCACTGAATACTGTATTTCTAAGCATTTCATATCACACTCTATTCTAATTGATTTTTCCTTCTTTTTCCTTCTGGTTCCATAAACCTGTGTAATAAATTTCATAAAGGCAGAAAGTAGGTGATGTATTTATTGATTAAGAAAAAAGAAAAACTGTTAACTTGCGAAATTAATGTCCAATGGTGGCGTTAAAATCTAAACATGTTGGCCTTGGGTTAAGAAAGTGGAAAACATGAACTTGGATGACTACAGGAAGAAAACATCTGACAATGGAGGGAATCGGGAGATGGGGAAAGTGATAACTGACAACAAACAGGTGATTGGGAAGCAGCTAGAAGGAAATACACTAGAGTGAGTCTGGAATTCTAAAAAAAAGAATGACAGAAAAACTAATGGGGAAAAAAATCCAGCTGTTTAGAACCTAAGCTGCTAAATCTGACTTTGGCTTCTCTCTTGGGGACAATCAACAAACTTCCTCTTGTTTTATACTTTGACATTTTAGCTAGGTTCTTTTGATTATTTAATCGTTCTTCACTTTTGTTTGTAGCACTTTGAGATAGGTTATCTCTGCAAGGTTCACCATAAATAATACTTAGTAATGTATTAATAATAGTATTTTTGTTATTTAAAACAATTACCATCATGGCTTTGAACCTCATCTTTCTTTTACTCTTTGACAAGAAATCTGCTCATTTTACTGAGCAGAAAACTAAAAAACAGACTGTATGTACAATTCAGCTCCCCTTTTTTGAGTATTTAAAATCAGGCCCTAAATGTTTACCTAGGACAAACATTGCTGTTCCACATTCTTTAGTTTCCACCCATTTTGTTTGTCACAAAAGGCTAAATCTTAGTCTCCTCTGACCAAAGCAGACAGTTAATGTATATTTATGAACAGGAAGTTTTTTCACCATATTAAACAAATAAAGATAAAACGTATTTAAAGAAAAAAACAATGTTGGGAAATTGTCTGAGGACGTTTACCGCAACATCCGTGACCGACAGATAAAATAAAGAGACTTCTCTTCTTTTATGTTTAACCATTATTAACTCCAAATTCAATTATGTAATAAAGTTATTCAAATGTACTGTTAGTCAATATAACAGTTCAAGGTAAATACCCATTTTTTATGGTAAATTAATTGATATTTTCATCAATAAATCCAGTTTTTAGTTAAAATAGCCAGTAATCACAACCATTTCACACATTTTAATCATTTTTATCTTTGAGATGAATATACAATATTAATCATAATTTCCAAATAGCAATAATGATTATTCATAAACATAAATTTTCCATCACGCTTTATCCCAGCTGGTGTGGCGAGGGGTGCTGGTTCCTTTCTCCAGCTGTCTACGAGCAAGAGGCGGGGGCAACCCTGGACAGGTCGCCAGTCCATCGCAGGGAAACACAGAGACAAACAACCATTCACACACACACTCACACCTAAGGGGAATCTAGAGAAGCCAATTAACCTAACAGTCATGTTTTTGGACTGTGGGAGGAAGCTGGAGTACCCGGAGAGAACCCATTAATGCCCAGGAGAGAACATGCAAACTCCATGCAGAAAGACCCTGGCTGGGCATAGAACCCGGAACCCTCTTGCTGCAAGGCAGCAGTTCTACCCACTGCTACACTGAGCAGACCATTACTTATAAACAAATAAGGAAAATTGCTTAACATTTCTATAAGCCTCAAAATCAAAACAGACAGAGAGGCAGTTCCAGCTGTCACCATCCGGTGTCTCTGAGTCATACAGAAAAGATGAAACTTCAAACCAAATCAGAACTCCAAAGAAAAGTCTGGAGAAGAGTTGAGGTCTATGATTACTGGTTCCCTGCTCTCTTCTATCAACCATTAGATTTCAGCAGACAGCGTTAGTCTAAGGATAAAACCCTCCAGCAAAACTACAGAAAACACTCATGTAAAGAAAAAAAGTGACTGAGGGAATTTTATTAACAAAACTGAAAAGAAGAAAACGTACAGAAGGAGCAAGATAAAAGTCACCGCACACAAGAGGTGTTGTTTTGATAGTTGCAGCACAGCATCACAGTTCTGCCAAAAATCCATCTGGATGTGTGGAAAGTGAGCTTTTATCTCTCCGAAAGGTCACGCTCTAAGTCTGAATAGGTGAACGCATGGAAAAAGCCTCGTGTACAAGGAAGGGAGAATGCATTGTGACCCTTGTGTCCTTCTATGAGCTAGGGTGACTCATCAGGAAAAAGAAAACATATGGGAGCAAGCTGTGAAAGCTAAATCTAACACGCCTTTCTAGCTCTGTCGCTAAAGGGCAAGTCAAACAAAAAGTCCCCTAACTTTAGTTTGGACAAAACCAAAGAGCTGGCCTCCTACCAGACCTCACATTTCAAGCAATAACTGTCAAATTTGGATTTTTTTTAGGGTAACGCTTCAGTAAAATAACAGTGTTGTCATCAAAGCGGATATTCTAACATTAATGGCATGTCATTTATCCCAATAATTACGCCCCTGCTGTGTTCAAAACCTCCAGTTCCTCCCGCTGAAAGCACTGCGGCTTAGAAAAAGCTGAAGTGCTGTAAAACTTCAAATATTACAAGCTTTTTGAACTGCAGTAACAGAGTGCAGATTCGCTGGTTTACTTTGTCTAATTTTAACAGCTTCTTAACCCCGACAGCTGGCCTCTATTGATCAAGAAACTCCAAGAATAAAAAACCGAATCTGTTTTCAGGACTGAATCTCAGCTGCAGGTAGAGATGCAATCGATTCTAAACATAAACATAAGCGGGCTTCTTTAAACAATTATAGGTTGGGTTTTTCTTCAATGACAAGAATTATTCACATAGAAACTCCATCGAGACGCCAAACTGCTGGCAATGGATCTTACTGCAAATCCAACACAAGCTCAGATCACGCAAAACTCTAAAAAATGACCCAAAACATAAGAACCTCCTGTCAAATTCCTTATTCTGCAGTTACAGTAGTAGCTGTGAAGTTTAGGAGAAACTGAGACTCTTGCAAGAGAATGTTCAAATTTATTTAACGTCTTCAGACGGAGAGATAGAGCTCTGACTGGGCAAAGCTTAGTACATACATTTATACAACAACACCTAATACACTCTCCCTTGGAACTATCCCACCCCCCGCATAAAGAACTTTGTCACATATGAACATTTGAAGGAAAAACAACTTTAGCTCATCAAGCCCATTAACTGTTAGGTTAATATATCTTTCACTGGCCAAATGGATCTTCTAAAACAGCCGTCCTCCCCTTCATGCCATGATGGAGGCTGTTTAACTCACTCTTATCTCTCATTACCTTTGTTTGGAGCTTGTTGGGCTCAGAACAGACATACCTCAAATTATTTTAACTCTATATAGCCATTAAAAATGTCCCCACTTCCCTTGATGGGCCCTTGGCTGGTCCCCCTACAATTCCCTTTTAAACATCTTTGTACTAAAATATTCTTTCTGTCATGATGTGTGAACATTAAGATCTAAAGAGAAGCACCATCTTCTGGTCAGACCCTGTAAATCAGTAAAAGGATGGAGCCACAGTAAAAAATATGCACACCCAGGAGAAGGAAGGGGTCACTCCAGTGGCTGGAAGTTAGAGGGGATTCTGCTGGGAGTTACAGGGAAGTGGGCAGCCATTCAGCTGGTGTTTGACTGGGAAGGGCCATTTTGAATGGCTGATACTTTTGCGGTTTAATAGTTAAAGTTCATGACCAAATGAAAAACAGAACAGAGATATTTTAGGTATAAATCACAGCTGCTCTAATCTAAAGGTGGAAGATACTGACTAGAGACTGATTAGTCTTTAACTTAACTTCTACATCTTCTGTGAAGATGACGCATTCAAAAAAGAAAAAAGAAATACAAGGCCAATGCATCGTTTCGACAAGTAAAGATGGTCCCACACTGGGTCATCAACAGAACAATATTGGCTCTATTGCCAATGTTGCCTTCGAATCAGTGCAATCAACTGATTTTCCTTAGATAGAAAACTTGGAACCAATCTGACTGTATGATCTGGCTGAATTGTCTCTGTTAAGTACCTTAAATAATGAAAAAAATATATTAAACTTTATTCATCTCACAATGGAGAAATTCCCTCTGCATTTCACCCATCCCCTTGGGGAGCAGTGGGCTACCATTGTGTGGCGTCTGGGGAGCAGTGTGGGGTTAAGGGTCTTGCTCAAGACACCCAGAGTGGCAGTCTGTGGGAGTGAGTTTCAAACTCACAACATCAGGATTCCCAGCTCTATGCCCTAACCACTAGGACGCCACTCCCCCTGGAGATGTCGCGTTGTGAATTGGCACTATATATGTAAACTGAATTTAATTTAATCAATTTAAGAAACATTAAATGAGGTTCAGCTCTTGTTGCGATTTCATGCTTTTTGCAGGCTGTTGGTCTCAAAAACATCACCGAATGAGTCATGTAATCCAGAGTGCGCCTTTGCTGCTTGCTCTGGTAAAGACCAAACAAAACGATGTCCTGACATGTGGCATGCTATAATACTTCTTTTACATTACTACCCTTTTTATTTAGGGGGAATATCCTACTTTGTAAATAATAAAAACATTGTTTAGGTTATCATCAAAAGCTGGTAGATACTCTAGCAGTGGGCGTGTCTTAGGATGCTGAGCAAAGAGATCCAGGAGGCAAGAAGCATAGCAGTCACTCTGGGCTTTCTGAACAAACACATCTGATGCAGGGCACTAAAAATGGCTCCATTGTTGTGTTGATTTATCTGAAGCAGCACCAGAACAGAACAGAGGACGTCGCTAAGCGAGCCTCAAGGAAGAGCAGTGCAAACACGTTCATCAAACTGAGATGATTAGTCAGCTGGCATGAAAAAACATAAAGGAAAAATCACTTTTATTTTCCTCTCTCTGTTGCAGAACAGCAGAGCGATCGTCAGGCCCGGTTATACATCTTCTACTGGTGCAAAAGCACCATGAGAAACGGTCACAAAAAAGTAAAATGGTGCATGTGAGTTCAGACAACAGGTGCATCTACCTGCTGTAAGAGGAGAAAAAATAAAAGTCCATTCCTGGTGCTGTGCTCTTGGTGACACGACTTCCCCCTGTCACCTGCCCCTCTCTGTTCGCGCTCGCCTTGGAATATTAAACAGGACTCGAATGACAAAGGAGGCAACAGTGCTAGACGTGTCCTGTGCTTCTGTCACACATTGTTTGAAAAATATTACATGGTTCAGCAGAGCGTTTGTGACCCTTTTAGGGAAAAGTGTGGATGTACACAAAGTTTCGTGAAGTCTTTCAAACTTGTGAAGAACACCATTAACAGACGCCAAAGTCATTTAGATGGCGAGATAAACTTGCTGAAAACATGGAGGAGGACCAGGCAGGAGCCGCTATCAACAGAACAAAGATGAGAATCTCTGATAAAATAAAAAAAACTTAACTGATTTTTAAATATAATTTCGGTTTAATATGGGAAAAAAGTCCGAATTCTTTTTTCTCAGAATTTCTGACTTTCTTTTCTCAGAATCCTGACTTTAATCTCAGAATTCTGACTTTTTCTCTCAGAATTCTGACTTTTCTCAGAATTTCTGACACTTTTCTCAGAATTTGACTTTAATCTCAGAATTTTGGATCACTTAATGTACAGATGGGCATCATGAAGGAAGAGATGTGGGGGCAATCAGCTTCACTGACAAAGATGTGTGAGTTGCTTGAGGTGTGCCAGTAACACAATGGTGGAAGGAAATGACAGGATTACGCTTAACTTTCTACGTGCCTATGAGGGGTCCTCAGTGATGCTATTTTATTAATGGAAGAGCAGAAGGTGATTAAAACAAGAGAGCTAGTTTAGTCTCTCTAAAAACAGACATGGCTTAATGGCTTGATGCTAACATGTTTGTTAGCTGTCAGAGAATTCTGAGAATTAAATGTCTGACTGTTTTTCTCATATTAAACTTAAATGATATTTAAAAATCAGTTAACTTTTTAATTTTTTCATTTGCTCTAATCCTCTTCTGTACAGGCCCACTGGGGTGAAAAATAAATACATTTGTTTTAATTAGATAAAATATTTAATAAGTACTATGTATAAGTATTCACACCATTGTGTGATTTTTTTTTCTGCAGACCACTGATAAGTTGTTTCAAACTTGGCACAAGGTTTTCTAAACTACTTACAACTAAATATAAAGTGTGCACCTGTTTTTGTTTTCATTCTTCATTACTCTTGTCACTAAAATCCACAACAACTAACTTTATTCAGCAGTCCCATAAGTAGCTTTGGAGGAGCTGCAGCGATTATAAATGGTTTAAATGTAGTTTAAACTGTATTAGCCATTCAAAATGGCCCTTCCCAGTCAAACACTAGTCGAATGTCAGCCAACTTCCAGCAACTAGTGACTCCTTCCTTCTCCTGGGCGTGCATATTTTTTCACTAAATGAGAAAGATCATAATGTCCACAAATCATGACAGAAAGAATATTTAGTACAAAGATTAATGTTTAAAAATAAATCTTATGGGACCAGCCAAGGACCCATCAAGGAAAGTGGGGAAATGTTGAATGGCTACTACTGGAAATAAATCAAACATTAATAAATGATCTGTTAATGCTTTATAAATGGTCTCATTACCATTTATAAATGGTGGCTTTAATGGTTATTGTAAAGTCTAACTATTCTTACACAATCAAGCACTGTGAAAAGCAAACTTTATAGGGCAGAGATCTCATCTAGTCCCCAAGGTCCGCTGTCCTGCACCTCTCACTCTGTGTGTTACTTTGAGTAAAACTATTCAAGTCATAAGCAGGACTTTTGGGACTTGGCTTCTTACTGAGGAAGTAATTGAGCCATTTGGTTGTTTTGTATCAGAGACAAATCTAGAAGTTACAGAATCAAACACCTGGTAAGCCAGAGTCTGGAGCATTTCCACTACGATAAAAGGTTCCTCTGTAGAATGAGTCTGAATGTTGACGTTATAACCAGTAAAATATAAAAGAGCTACAGTATTCTTTAAATTGAAATGATGAACATGATGAGTTAAACATGTGATGCTACCCTACTGCTAAACATGTAATGGGTCTCCTCACAGTTTACCTTCTGTAATGGTTTCCTCTCCCTCCATGACCCTGAATATGAAACGTTACAGCCTGTGTGACCCAGACAGCTTCTAGTTGATAGCATGTCTGGACATATTCGTTTCCATGGATACCCTGGGACTCCACATGTTTGACTCATGGGGAGGTGAAATGACTTGCCATCAATTTGTGGATTTTTTTGCCGTTTCTGTGAACCTCAGTGACCTTCCCTGGTGTCAACATGTAGTAGACAGAACTGTTCACTGCTTTCATCTTCAGCCAGCAGTGGTTCCACCCTGTGGCTCTAAAATCCTCTCGTTAGCAGACATGTTGAAAATGTTTCCATTAATCTATGGTATGCTGAATTTAACAGCAGATAAACTCTAAAGTCTTTTAGAGTTTTATGCTTCTTAACATTTTACAGACTCTAAAAATGTATCCTGAACCATCGCAGTTCTGTTCTGTGAGCAAATTAATCCCAGATCATCACCCTTCCTCCACCAAGCTTAATAATCTATACCTGAATTAGAGCTTACATTTAGTGTATGATGCTGAACAGATATGGAGCCATGTATCAGGACCAAGCATCTGTCCTTCGCTTTCATTTATCTGAAGGACATCATTAGATTCTGACCTTCAGCTTTATCTTTGGTACATGAGGTGCAATGCCATCTCCTTTCTACTGGACTTTGTTTCCAACTTTGAAGACGTTTTGCTTCCCAGGAAGCTTTTTCAATTCAAAATGTGAGGAATAGCGTTGAGTTTGAGGCTATATAAAGAGTCCAAAAGGGCCTGTTTTTGTTTAGACAACATGAAAATCGGTGAGACCGTTGGCCAATAGGTACAGACATGGTTTCAAAGACAACCGGTTGTTTTCATTAAAAATCTTCCGATGTCTCATTCATCAGCGGCAGACTAAATTACACATTTAATCTCACATTTAGTCTGGTTTATCAGGCCAACAACAAGCATTTGGCTCCAACAGCTTTTCTGATTAGTTCACGGTTAACCAGTTAAGGCTCTACATGCAGAGCAAAGGCCAAGACAACTTCCGACATGAGAGAAAAATAACGGACCGTATGAATTGTAGAAATTAGACCTGGTTGATGTTTATTGGGCTGGGAGACCGCTCCATCTTACCTGCAACAATTAGAAAGAAGTTGCTTTGATTGGAGGATTTGGAGGAGGAGGAGGGACTTGTTGAAAAGTAGGTTACTTTCCACCTTTAAAGTGACGAAAAAGGTGATGAGAGCACAGAACCAGATCCTAGTGCAGTATGGAATCAACTGATGTCACATTGGGTGCTTCAATTAATGTTCAGGGATTATTTATTCCACTGGGTATTCCTCTACCACCACTTTGTGGCATCCATTTTGTGTGCAGTCCAATAAAGCTGATCTTCTGCATTCAATGACAATTATTTGAATTGAATAAAAAGCAAAAGAGTGCAGAAAAGGAAACTCGTGGTATTAAATCTGCCTGTTAACCTGCATGTGTTTAAAAAAAACAGCAAAATCATGTTTTAGAGTTCTGACTTAATAGATTAGTTTCATTCAGATGCGCCAAAAGTATTAATGTTTATTACTCAAATAAAAGTAGAAGTCCTACTTTCTAAAATCACTTTTATAGAAGTTAGAGGATCAACTTAATCTTAGTTTTTACTCAAGTAAAAGTGTAAAATTACCATTTTTTAAAACTACTTAAAGTAGGAAAGTAAAAGTAATGCAGGAAAAAATGAGAAGGACAGAAGCTTTTTTCTACAATTTTCTACAATTCTGGATGATAATTTCCTTATACTTCAATTCAGTTCAGTTTATTTCTATAGCACCAATTCACAACACATGCACACTAAAGGCACTTTACAGAGACAATTCAACTAGATCATCCAGTCAAACTGATTCAGAGTTTTCTATCTAAAGGAAAATCCAGTTTACTGTGCATCGTCATTGATTCAAAATGCGGGGTCCCCTACACTGGGGCATGCTTGTAGCCACAGTGAGTAGTGAAAAAACTCCCTCTTCTTAACAGGTGTGTGAAGAAACCTCCAGCAGAACCAGGCTCAGTGTGTGAGCGCCATCTGCTGAGGCCGACTGGGGTTCAAGGAGACAGACCTGATTTCCTTAGTTTTGGCAACAGTGTAAAATTTAACTTTGCATCATCTTAAAAAAACTATATTGCTTTGTGGTGAACAACAAGTTGGTGCAAAAAAAAATAAAAAATAAATTAAAGGTCTGGATGAAAAAAATATTAAGATGGATTTTGTTTTTTTAAACATCAACAGGCCCTAACCAAAATGAGCTTAAATGAAAGAAAAGCCTATTTTTCTAAATGTAGGGAGTAGAAAGAGATAATAATAATATTAAAAAAAACATTTAGAAGTAAAAGGCTGTAATAATGATTACAATAAAGATAGCCAATATGTGTGCTTAAGTAAGGTAGTAAAGTATTTAAACTTACTTGCAGAGATGGGAAGTAATGAAGTACAAAATACTTTGCTACTGTACTCAAGTAGATTTTCTGATATTTTTACTCTTTACTTTTACTACTTATTTTTATGGTGAATTTTTACTTCTACTCCTTACATTTTACACAAATATCTGTAATTTCTAATTCTTTACATTTTAAAATTGGCTCGTTATTTTAGTTTGGAATAATTTCAATGGAGTTACCATGTATTATTTTTCACGCCATCAATACCTCAAATTCAATCTACTTGGATGGGAATCTACGTTGCATTTGACGGACCACTACAAGATGAATCGTATTCATTGGTCTCGGCGGTATTCATTGGCGCAAATCATTGCAGCTTGGTGGCGTGGTGTTAGCATAGTAGTAGACTTAATTTGGAGATGATTGAAAAATGAACACAACGGAGATCTAGTCAGTCCCATTGGCAGACATCCATTTAAAAATGTAGGCAACGGCATGAAAAAGTGGTTTCTACTTTTTACTTTTATACTTAAGTAAATTTCTACAAGCCTGTACTTTGTTACTTTTACTTGAGTAAAGAAGTTTCTTAATCAGTACTTCCACCTTTACCAGAGTATTTTTAACACAAGCACTTTTTAACTCAAGTACGAAAAGTGAGTACTTTTGCCATCTTCTTTGCTTACTGACAATCATGGATCTTATAAACATAAAATGCTACTTTTCCAGCGACTGCATATAAAAGTGGATCAGATTGTTCAGATCATTCAGTCTTGAGGCTAAACTGCTAAATCAAAGGTAAACTGCAGTAAGTTTCCAGCCTGTTATGTTCTGAGTAAAATATCTTGTGAATGCTTTGTTTCACTACGTGCTTGTCTCCTCAATGATAGCCAACTGAGATCAATGATTCCACCGTTAGACTGACTCAGGAGACCTTGATATGATGCATGGGCCTTTCTGTGCGCGTATGAGAGGCGTGCGTCTGCTTCCCTAGCAGTGTGTGCGTGCGGGTCTGTTAGCTGGCTAATTCATAAAAATGACAGGAAACATTCCATCATATCTTCACAGTCCGCCATCTTTACCAAACAGCAGGGATAGGATGGGGGGGAGGGGGCAGAAAGGGCGCAGTGGTGGTAGATTGAGGGAGATGAAGGGAAAACGAGACAGAGATGGACAGGGTTGGAAACTGGAAGATAAAGCACACTCTGGGATGAGATGAGCATGCTAATTTAACTCTATCACAGTAGTGTCTTGGAGAGGAACCAGCCCATTTGTTTTGTCCCAGATATCTTACAACAACAATTACTGTACATGCATTATTTATTATTTTCCCTGGAGTTTGTTCAATTACACAGATTGCTGTAAACATCAGCAAACTCTGCCTGTTTGCTTTATCCATTATGGAAATATTTGCGTGCTAAATAATTCACTTTTTTAATAACCTGTGTATTGTAATTATAATATTAATAACGAGGTTATCTGGCAAAAAAAATACATCTGCAAACAGAAATTTTATTACAAAAAACTGTAAGTAAAAATAAACCAATTTAATATTTTAATTACATTTTTAATGTAAATAAATTCAGTTTCAAAACTTTAAATTTGTTTTTATTTTGTGAAAAAAAATCTGTGAAAAAATCTTAGGGATCAAGTCTCTTTTGGAGTCTCAATATATCATAACATAATTTTACATTTCATTGGCGTCTAAAGTAGCTGAAAGTAGAAAACAATCATTGTCAGTCTTGAAGGAAAGTACCTGGTTCTAAGACGGACTGAGCTCTGCCATTCAACAAGATAACAAAAAACGTCTCTGCTTATTTTTATTCTTTTTATTAAGATCTGAGGGCAGGAAGGACATGCCAGTCAAAATGGCCCTTCCCCGTCAAACGCCAGCCGAATGGCAGCCCACTTCCCTGAAACTCCCAGGAAAATCCCCTCCAACTTCCAGCCGCCACTGGAGTGACGCCCCTCCCTTCCTCCTGGGCATTTTTTTTCACTCTGACTCCATCTTTCACTGATTTACAGGGTCTGACCAGGAGATGACGCTTTCTTTTCTTTAGATCTTAAAGTCCATAAATCATGACAGAAAGAATATTTTTGTGCAAAGATTGATGTTAAAAAGGAATTGTAGGGGACCAGCCGAGGGCCCATCAGGTAAAGTGGGGAAATGTTGAATGGCCAGTACTGTAAACTGGCCATCCCTGATGTTCCAAACGGGTTCTGTGTGAACGCAGCATTACAAACTAAAGGCTGATTTTTACTCAGAAACCAGGTGGTCTGCATGTGTGTTGCATTGAACGCAGATATGCCCCCGCCCCTTCTGCAGACACTCAGCTGCACCTCTCCAAAATATGTAGGTGACCGCAGACGGTGCTGCAGACAGGAGGCCTCTGATTGGTCAAATCTACCTCTGCTCTACACTATGCGTATTTCCTGTTTGGTACCTTACCGGCTTGTTTTGTTTGTATAACCGCCATTGTGGAAAAAAACGACTCATGAAGATGGACCAGCTAGAAGAGCGAGCATGAGTGAGAACGCTGTGACCCTTTTTCCACCTGGATCCCGCTCTTTTTCAGCCTCATGTCCCTCCGTTGTTGCACAAACTTGCCGACACTTCCTCACTTCCTCGGCCATATCTAGAGCCACAGCTAGCTCGTGATTGTCCCTCTTGCGTTGTGGCGTGGAATAACCGCGCAGAACACGCTTCAATATTGAGCATAAATCAAAAATATCTGCAACAATCTCACTGCGACACACTGCTGTGGGAGAATAACCAGCCCTTAAGCCACCATCCAGGAGGCTTTCCTAACTTTTCAACAGTAAAAGACACTAAATACCCAACGAGGCTTCAAAATTACTCTGATATAAAATGTTTGGCTTTATGGAATTCAGAAGAAAACAAAAATAATAAGCAATTATAATCTAGTTAGTTATACATTTTTACATTACACCAAAACCCTTTCTTCCAAAAACTATTTACAATAAATAGATGCGTCAAAAAAATCAACTGTAGGTGGATTTAAAGTTTTAACTAATAATAAAACACACTTTGAAACTGAATTCCAAGCAGTTTTCATTGTATTGTGACTGCTGTGTGAAATCACAGTCAATATCCACACTTAGTGGCAGATGAGCCAACACATTTTCAGAGAATTTACCAAGCAATCTTCGATCCGGCTCTGTGTCTACGGAACACTGGCTTTGTGTTACGCTGAACAAATGAGATGGAAAGCACAAGCAGCAGAGATGTGATTCCCCTGCAGAGTAGCTGCTCTCGCTCAGCGGGTTGGAATGAAGAACTCACCGGTCGGGGACGACCTGGGTATCACGCCGCTTTACATTTAAATGGAGAAGAGCGTGCAGAGGTGCCTCTGTGATCAAAGCACAACTGACTGAGGGCGGACCGTGGGGCAGACTCAGGATACGCTAGAGGGGTTTTATCTTCTCTCTCCCCCAGGATGCTGAGAGGGTGAGGGGATGCTTTAAAATTCTCCTCTCACTGTTTTACAGCTAGATCCTGACTGGAACAAGTGGCTGGAAGAGGGAGAAATGGAAATCAGAGGGCCCTTAACCTCTTTCAGGACGTTTTTAACTAAATACGAAGCAGTTAATGAATTAATAGGAGTGAAATCTCTACCTTGCAACGTTAAAGAGCTAACCTTTAAGATAATTTGAAGGATAAGATTGCTTTTAGTTTTAAAGTCAATGTTAAAGAAATACTGACTGGAAAGCTAGAAGTTGTGTGAACACAGGAAATATTCTGAAAAGTATAGCATATGTGACATAAAGTGAAAAAAAGTTTAACATGTAGCTGTTTATTCAAACTAACGACTGTCACTCTAAACTGGATGAAATGATTGATTTGATTGTGTAAC
>JAGKQL010000054.1:33261488-33276758 GCA_018398635.1 Cyprinodon brontotheroides
GATTTTGAGACATCAAGTTTGATTCAACCTGAACTAAATACACCTACAAAGGGCCCAAAACAACGTTTTTGATTCTTTCAATATGTATATATTTATTCATTACCTGCAGCTAATTTATTTTGTTTGAGTCACATGTGAATTGCACTTTGCATGCACTCAGATCAAGTCCAAGTCTCAGACCATGAGAGAGCGCCATTTTTGTTGTCTATAGATCCTGGGTGGATTTCGCCCATAATTAACGTAAGAAGCAAAGCAGTTACATATATAATCAATGTTTTAGCTTGCTAGTTAACTAGTTAATATTAGCTAGCTCTCGTCTGAGAGGGTTTATGCGTTTACCGATAACGTTAATGACAATGAATCGCTAACATTAGCTTGCCAAAATCCTACTGGGGTACATCCAGAGCTAAACAAACATTGCTTGAAGGTAGAGTGTGGAATTTTGTTCATGTTAAAGTCGCAGGGAAGTGACTGTTCCAGCGGTTGCAGTTCCTAATTCTCGTGAGTGGTGCCCGACTTTACATGAGTGAATGTGATTGGTTGTTTATCATTGTGGCGGGTTGTTGGGGCGGAAGATTCACAAGCAAGTTTGGTTGTGGCTGGTTTGTTGGAAACATCTTGCTAACCAGTTAGCAACTTAGTGCTAGTAGGTTCCCAATGAGAAAACATGCAAGAGGAGGAGAGTTTAGTGTGTTGAGGTCGTGGATGAGTCTTCCAGCCGTACATGTTTGAGCCCTTGCCTCGCAACGCTGCCAGTTCTGTTAGCTCTACGCCTGCTGAAGACACAGACGCCCATCCCCGTGAACACTGGGACGGAACTCAATGGGAAAGGAAATTATTCTTATTTCAACCGTTACATATATTGCTAAGTAAATATGAATCAAGATGCTATGACCGAAAAACATTTGATTGACAGATGACCGTTAATATATGATTGGCCGAATTTAGGTGTTCAAGCTGACATATAACTAACTGGCCTGCAGAAGATAATGTAAAAAGTAACAGATTTTAAGACAGGATTTTTTTTTTAAATAGAAATTTTTTAATTCTTGGGATCGTCTAATAAAGTCTAATAAAGAGTGCATTTATATACATGTTTAAGCCAGAATCATTTGAAATTTAAATATGACTTCCCTACGACTTTCAATGCTGGATACCCGGCCGTCACTGGCAGCGGGAGCCTCCAGTGTTGTTATAAATGTTATAAAGAGCAGGAGGGCTGTTGTGGTGATCATGTTAGCGTGTTTTCTAACATTCAAAGTATTTATAGACCAGTGCTTCCATGTTCATTTTCTATGTCTGCTACTATCTCATTATACCCCAGTCGGCCTCAGAATAGGGGGCTCACGCTGAGCCCGTTTCTGGTTTCCTCTCCACCGTCGCTCCATGCATGCTTGGTTTGGGGGATTGCTGTAGAGTAGACAACAAAAGGCAGTGAATATCTACTGTCTCATGGTCATCCAGTTGAAGCAAATCCTGCAATTCCAATGACTGGATGCAATCAGTCTGGGTTTTTCCACAGTCTTTGCTCCATCCATCTAACCATCAGCTTCTGTCCATACAGAAGAAAATGATCCCATAAGATAATGCTGCCACTACCGTGTTTCACCTTGTGTGTTCATCTGCATGCAACATGGAAATACCAAATTCTGCTGCTTTCTTATGATCCCTTGCATAAAATCCAGATGAAGCATGCTGAAGTTCAAATAGTAACTCCACCTTGTGGTTGTAAGGTGTAGTGATTGCGTATTATGATGACTAATGCCTCACCAAAGTAGCCCTGAAGTCTGAATGTTATTAATACTTTATTCTTTCATATAAATGACGTTTCAGCAGGAGATGAATATACCCAAAAATATGTTGGAATAGAAAAAAGTCACATCATGCTTAATAATGCGACAGCAACACGTATATTTAGATTCATTTTCCATTCATGATTAATTTATTTGCTGACGCATTTCCTCATTTTACCATTTGAAAATCCTGAACCATTCACAATGTTCCTGTGCTGACATAACTAACTGTATTCATCTGCTGGCTAATGACGTCATTCAGTTTATCTTTGCTGTCCCACACATTGACGCCTCTGTGTATCTTCTCTGCTAGGAGATTATAGCCTCCAGAACACACAGTCATGGCATGTCGCATCATAATGAAACCTGACCTACATAGAAACACAGAAAATGTTAAACAGCCCTATAGGAATTGTTTATTCATTCATTCATTCGTCGTCTTTCTATTTGTGACAAACCTGGATTTGCTTTAAATAAATAAAAAATAGGTTTATCTTTAGTTTTTTTAGGTTTAGCATCTCTAGTGTTTGTTATTTCTGACAATACGTGGTGAGCTTTGTTCTTAAATTCCTTGCTTTATTATCCAGGGATTAGAAATAAATGCTCAAGAGAGGAGAGCTTGGCAAAACGAGGTCACAAGTAGAAAAAAAAAAAGGTGTGTTGGAATCATTGTCCTGGTCAGCCATGCAATAAAAGGAAGATTATTGGAAGTGGCCTGTAAAGCATCTCATGGTAATTCCACGTCAGTCCTCCACAAAAATGAGATCCATCCTAGTTATGGGATGTATCGATCAGCTGAGATGAGAGCAGATTTCAGAAGTCGGTAGTTAAAGTTCAATACCTCTTTCTCTTTTGTTTGTTTTTATGTTTAAAGCCTAGATAAAAATAACACATAAAAGGGGAGGATAGATGAGGAGTAAAAGAAAGGAATGAAAGGAAAATGATAAACATAACATGCAGTTATAAAGCAATGGCGGCTTCTGCCTCTACATTCTGCTCTTCCATTCAAACGGTGATGATTCTTTAAAGGTTGGAGTTGAGTCAAAACCTGCATCCCGACACTAGTCTCCTGTTTTTTTGTTGCTTTTCTTTTAGGCTCCTTATAGAAACTAGTGATGGGTCCAGCAACCCCGATGTGTGGGTGCATGCGTGGAGCCCACACTGCAAAAATTATCTCAAAATGAGTAAAAATTTCTTACATTAAGGGTATTTACCCATAATTTGAGCAGGTAAATAAGATGATTTGCCAATGGAATTAGTATTTTTACTTTTAAAATAAGGTATTTAGATAAAATGCACTTGAAATAAGACAATGCAATTGTTTTTTATTATTTTAGGTGTAAAATTGTCTTGTTCCATTGGCAAAGTGTCTCACTCTAAATCCTTAATTCAAGAAAGAATGCACTTATTTTAAGAAGAAATGACTTGTTAAGATTTCATTTTTTGCAGTGCATAGAGTAAAACAATGCTTCGGTTGCACGCCTCATTTCACGAAAAGTCATGCTTGGTGACTGAAACACGAAGCTGTTTCTAACTGACTGACTCAACTAAACTGCATTTAAAAACTTATCTTTCAACATGATGCATCTGCTAAAAAAATGCCTCATCTTCAGCAGTTTATCATTAAAATGATCAAGAATTTTGAAGTTGCCGTTTTTATTTCAATTTTCTCATTGTCTCATACTTTTCCTTAGTTATCACTCAACTTATTTGAAATAAAGTTCATTTCAAATTGCCTCTTAGATTATTGTTTTAAAAATATGATTTAAAATCCTAGTCCACAAACATCCTCATTCACATTTTCCCTTAAATTTTCATACTATGATATATGTTTACATTATTTATTTGCTGCATCTAAATTATCACATTATTATTTCATATCTATGTCGTCATAGATATGAATTATACAGCAGTAATAGGAGCAGCCTCTTTAGGCAGATTTAAATCAACGAAATGATAAACAACCCCTTTACCTCAAGAGATATTGAATAAATGCTGGAACTCTATTTTTCCTCTTCGCCTTTTACTTACAGGCGAACATATCCTGATTCTAAGAAGGGGAAGAATGAAAACTGGAGCTATTTGTCCAAACAAACAACACTGAGGGTTATGTGACGCTCTGTAAGAACTTTCCTAACGCATCGTATCGTGTTTGAAGTGCTATCTTTGCCGCCATCATTGCTGCATTTCGCAGCTGTGAGCAGCGCGGTTGTCCTGAAGTAGGGCTTCTTTTCAAAGTGGAAAGCTTCTCTACCATTCCTAACTTCAAACTGAGAGTCAGCTAGAAGCATGAGGCTCGTTTTCTGGTGCTTCCAATGATCACACTGAGCTTAATCCAAGTAGAGTTGGAATAATCCATTCCTTATGTTGTCACTGAGCAGCTGTTAAGGCATTAGAAGTGGCCCGCAGTGAAATGGCATAATGAATCTGAGGCCCCTTCAGGGGCTGTCCTTTCTTTGAATGTGAACAGGCTGGTAGCTTATAGCCATTTACCTTCATTCTATCTCTATTCTCTCCCATTCTGCAGTATGCGTTAGTTTAATCTCTAACTTTATTCTCTCTCTGCTTTTTCTCATCATAGTAGCTTCATCTGCTCTCTTCCTGTTTGGCTGTGACTCCATCCTGGAGAGAAATATCAGCTCTACTGCCATCAACAGCTTAGACTATAAACGATAAAGCCAGACCTGATGTTCAGTGTTTAGTCCTGTTTCTCTTCTAGACATAGCTATGGGCTCAGGTTTCTTTCCCAGACTGAGCAGCCTATAGATTTAGGTTACCGTTATCCTTTCTAACATAGAAAATGTTTATAGATCAGTGCTTCTATGTTCATTTTCTACATCCTGTTTCTGTCTCCTTGAACCCAGTCGCCTAGTAGGCAGATGGTCGCTCATAGTGAGCCTGGTTCTGGTTCTGCTGGAGGTTTCTTGCTGTTAAAAAGTAAATCATTCTTAAGGAAAAAATACTTTCTATTTTAAAATAAAAATATATTTTTGATATAAAATGTATTAATGTTTTTATGTTAAAACTTGTTTTAAATTAAAACTTAATTTTAGGATCAAATTAATATGTATTTTTTCTATTTAGAATATTTTTTTTAAATAAAAAAAATTTTTAAATAAAATGTAGGATAATTGCTTTTGTCCAGAAAAAAATTTGTTTAAATTAAAATAATTTTTTTGGGATAATATAATGTTTTTTATTTAGATGATTTTTTAAATAAAAATGTATTTACAATTAAAATTTACTTTACAAAAAAATTAATTTTTAGCATAAAATTTATTTGAGATAAACAAAATTTTTTTTTTTATTTAGAAGATAATTTCACCGTCTTATAATTATTATTATTTACGATATGCACAAAAAATAAGATATTACTAAATCACTATTTCTGCTCATCAAAAACTTAATCTTAATTTTTTGGGAAATAAAATTACTTTTTGTTTTTTTTAATTACAACTTACAAAAGATGTTATCTTATTAGGGAATTCTGAAATGGATTCAAACATGTTTAATTTTTTAAACCTGTTTTAAAATAGAGTCCAGAGAGATGAAGCTCAGCCTGTTTGTGTTCAGCTCAGGGAAGCAATGAACGTGGGATCAGCAGGCACAGCTTTTCCTATCTCTCCACCTTGTCAAGCACAATGTTGAATACATGGGAGCTCTTTCACAGGTGAATACACATTTAAACACGCAGCGAGGTCCCAGGGGGAAACATGGAGGCTTAGGGAGCGGAGAGTTTCATCCCTGCGTTAAAAAAAAAAATGTAACAACCGTTTTCTCCTTATTTTCTCAGCAGTCATAGAGTCCACTGGGCTCAGACTCTCTGGACAATTTGTGAGGCTCAACCGAACCGTCCAATTATAGCATCACAGCAGGGCTGAACACTGACCTGCAGGTAAACACGCCATTATTAGTCCTTTCACAAATAAAAAAGAACTCTAATGAAATGTGTGTGTTCTGGGAAGGCCATCGCTTCAACACCTCTGTCATTCTCTCTCATTCTGTCACCGGCCCCCTCCTCCTCTTCAGGACGTGCAGCAGATGAGATGGGATGGCTGTGATTTGTTTCAGGCGCCGCTCCTCCTGAAGAAGCAGCTTTGATTTGTCGCAGGCTCCGAGCCTCCGTCCCTGCAGCAGAGCGTGGTTGATTTGTGAGCCGTACCGACTCTTCGTCTGGCCGCCGTTGTGGCTTTGATTTGTGGTGTACCTCGCACCGGGGGGACGGAGGAGAGAGAGGGTCCGGACATAAACATGTGGTCAGACATCCAGCGGTAGCTAAGACTTAGACTCAACTTTATTTATTCATTGGGATTACTCCTTCAGGAAAATTCTGCTTCCAGTAGCTTATATAGAGAACGAAGTGTTAAAGCAAGATGCCATTAAAGATAAAGAAAGGCTGCAGGACGAGGTGTTTAAAAGGAAAAGTCTGCTCAGCAAGGAATAACCAATGGGTCATCATTCATACCTTAAACTAATACGCTACCGTGATTTAATGAATTTAGCGTTAATCAGTGACAATATAAAAAACAATCATTTTCGTCGTGATCAATGAGTCTTTCTCCCGAATTCTTCCCAGTGGTGCACGACTTTACACGAGTGAATAAAGTAAATGTGATTGGTCGTATATCAAGGGGGCGGGATTGTTGTGGCAGAAGGTTCGCAAGCAAGTTTGATTATGGCCGGTTCATCAGAAGCATTTTGCTAACCAGTTAGCAACAGGTGCTAGTAGGGTCCCAATGGAAATTGTCATGATCTCGGCGCTGTTTGGTGTTTTCCTTTGCTCCTTGCTTTCTATCTAAGTGGTTCTGCGGCTGATTATTACCGATCATTTCCACCTGGTTCCTCTACTATTTAAGGTGTGTGTTTGCCTCAGCGCCGGGTTATTCTTGTGTTTTTGAGATACGTTCCCTAGCAATCCTGTAGTCTGCCTGTTTCCCTGATCTTGACCAGTTTCTGCCCTGAGGATTTCGAGTTTTGCCTTGCCCCTGTCTGCTCTGTTTGTCCTGTCTGATCCTGGATTCTACACGGCTTCTGAACCTGGAACTGTCGTCTGACTGACCTTGGATTTCCCCTCTGGACTCTGTTGCTGCTTGGCGTCTGCTGCACGCAGCTCTCTAGGAACAGAGCGTCTCCCGCTGCAACTGCGGTCAAAGCTCATAAAACGGACTAGAACTTTGAATCAGGTCAGTGACTTTGCTCCAAGTAGTGTTAAGCTCCATGTCAGTCACTACAGTCTGTTTTCTCCCGTTTCTGCAGAGATCCGCCCATAGCAGAAGAGCAGCCCCGCGCACCACCTGTTTTTGTTAAATAAACGCTTTTGAACTTTCCCACACTGCCCTGTCTGTACCAATTCCTGGGTCCTACATTCTGAGATCATTACAGAAATTCCATTGGGACCAAGTAGCACTAAATTGGTGACTTAGAAGCGACACTGTCAAGGAGCGCTATGGACAGAGGAAACATGCAAGGGGAGGAGGTTTAGTGTCAGAGGTGCGTGGATGAGTCTCCTCCATCACATATTTTTCTTTATTTAGAGGAGGAAGCGGGGATGAAGATGTTGGGGAAGAGGAGGACGCCAGGGTGGCAGAAACTTGGTTTGGTGTAGAGCTTCCAGCGGTACATGTTTGAGCCTTGCCTCGCAACGCTGCTGTGGCTCTCGCCTGCTGAAGACACAGGCGTCCAACATGTGAACACTGGGACGGAACTCAATGGAAGGAATAATTCCTATTTCAGCCGTAGCATATATTAACTGCGACATATGAATCACGATGCTATGACCGAAAAAATTAGATTGACAGACGACCGTTGATATATGATTGGCCGGATTTAGGTGTTCAGGCTGAGGTATAACTAACTGGCCTGAATAACGGAAAAAAAAAACAGATTTTAAGACAGAATTTTTTTTTAAATAGAAATGTTCTAAATTTTGGGACAATATCGTCTGATAAAGAGTACATTTATCAGAATCAGACATACTTTAATAGTTTATATACATGTTTACGCCAGAATTACATGTAAATAATATATTTTCCCTAAGACTTTTGAGAGAACTGAACCTGTCTTTTGCAAACGGCGTTTAAATATTGCCTCGCACTCCAATCCACCAGGTGGATTTACTCAGCTTATAAAGCACAGGAGCTGCTAAATGCCATATCCCTGTGTAACTGTGCATGTGTGGGTTAACTGTGCCGTCATAACGTCTAGCAGCATCTTTCTAGCTCCTATTCGTCCGTGAGAAAAATAAAAAGCCAATCTCCCCTCCGACGCTCTAACCGCTCACTTAGGTTTCCTTAATCCCCACTCTCTTCTTCTTGTGGGTACAAAGACTCTGGAGCGTTTACCAGCAGCCATCTAATACTGCGCTTATTTATCAGTCTCCCTTATACACCCTGACCTTTAACGAGTGAAGACGACAGAGATGATCTAATCAGAGGGACAGAGTAGCAGCTGAGAGATGGAGGAAGAAGATGAAAAGGGTGAGAGGAGATGGTATGACTTCTAGCTTGTGTGTGTTGCTGAGCATATTTTCAGTCGCTGACATTTACTGACCGTCACTTTCAGTTTAAGTCTGCGTACTCCAGAGAAAGAGAGAGTTAATGTCAGGCTCCGAGAGCCGGGTCACTGAACTCTCATTACTCTAGTGTTGGGAAAACCTTCAAAAGTATTTATATCCTTACCAGGGCGGATTTACCATTAGGAAATACTAGGCAGTTGCCTAGGGCCCCTAGGAACTTGGGGCCCCATCCAACTCTGTTTACATGTATGGTTAAAACAACTATTCCGTATTTGTGCATGTAAATTAGGATTTTGATAAAAACCCTGTCACTAAAATGCTATCAGAGCGCTTACAATATGGATCAGTCACATGTCCAGAAAGGTCCAAACAGACAGCAGCAAACCATTTGAAAACAAATGGTGTGAAGAGCAGTGTTGCCAACTTAAGGCCTTTTGTTGCTATATTTAGTATCTTTTCAGACCCCTCTTAGTACTTTTATTTCAATGGCGCCAAATCTAGCAACGTTTTTCTGCTACAGTAGACTTTGGAGACAACATCTAAAAGCTGCGAACTCTGCTCTCAGAGCAAGTAGATTGGTAACCATGCCTCCTGCTCTCCTCTATCTCTTGTCTGCTGTCATGATTCATGCAGCTATTATTTCATCAAATGAAAATGGGGAACAGATAAGCAGATCATGGCTTGTCTACAGTGAAAAGGACTGGGTTATTTACTTTATTGCCGTCACCTTTTTAGTGAGCTTAGTACTTCACTTTTGAGACAGCATGGGAAGTCAGCTGAGTACAAAACATAGAGGGAAAACAAGCAAGAAAAGGGACAAGAAGAGGGAGAGAACCTAGAACAAATAATGGATGTCTATCACTATTAACATTTCTGCTTATCTGGTATAATGGGTCTGTTTTTATGTATTTGTCTTACTCCAATTCCAGAGGCCCCCCCTGCCTGCACTAGCCTATCTTTGCCTAGAGGCCCAAAATTTCGAGAAATCTAAGCATACTTACGATATTATAATTTAGAACACAAAAAGTGAAAAAACAAAAATTTCTTTAACAGAATAAACACTTTCTAATTCAACGTAAAACAGGAATTAAAGTAAACTAACCTACCAGGATTAAGTAATCCTGCTGCATAATCTATTTCCCAGGATTAAAGGCAGATGAGTTAACTTTTATTAACTGTTAGAATCCTGGAAGGAAACCTGTGAGATTCCTCAGAGCTGAGAATATGGCAGATGTTCACCTTCATGAAAGAAATCAACTCTAACCAACCAGTGAAATAAAGGTAAAGTTTAGATCAGGGGTTCCCAAGAACAACAGTGGATGTAGAGCATTATGTAGTGGATCTCTGATGCAGTGACAGCTCACAGCATCTATTACAGTTATTTTTATTGGACACACTGGTGCTGTAAAACTGTCCTATGTCCAGATTCATATTAACAAGTGAAGCTGTTATCTCTATTTAATGGTATCTTGCACAAAAAAATGTGAAATATCTCCTCTCTCCACCAGCTCGTAAAACTTTTATAAGTCGGGACATACATATTCAACCTGGACTTAATAGGGTGAATTCCTCCATAAATTTAGAAAGCCTTAACAACCAGCAATACCTTTAATAAATGAAAGCATAGAGATGTTCCAGGGGATGAAATATAAAGTCTTATTCTGTAGTTGTAAGATTCCTCCTGCTTTATTTAACTCTCAGAGGGAACCGTACGGCGGCACGCAGTTTGCATTTTAAACTACGGTAAGGAGTCTGAGGATTGGCTTTTTTCTCTGTTTAGTATTACATGCATGGGTTCTCTCTGGGTACCCTGGTTCACTCTCACAATTCAGCTATATATATATTTTTACTATGTTAAAATACCAGTCTAGGTTGCCCTTTGGTGAGCTGGGGAGTTTTGCTGCATGCTTTTTGCTGCTGCATCAGCAAACGATTGTTGGGATCTGTCTAGGAGGCATTTTGCTCCTCACCTGCTGAATGCTGGGATGGTTTAATGAATTACATTTGACATAAAATGGATGGAAACTAAGCTGCTCAGTGATGCAGAGGGTAGCACTGCTGCCTTGCAGCAAAGAAGGTTCTTGGTTTGGACTTTCTGCTGCATGGAGTTTGCATGTTTCTCTCCTGAGCATGCTGCGGGTTCTCTCTGGGTACTTCCAGCTTCCTCCTCCCACAGTCCAAAAACATGACTGTTAGGTTAATTGGCTTCTCTAGATTCTCCTTAGGTGTGTGAGTGTGTGTGTGAATGGTTGTTTTGTCCTGTTTGTCTCCTGTGTTGCCCTCAAGCGCATGGACTGGCGACTTTGTCCAGGGTGTCCCCATGTACGCCGTAGACAGCTGTAGAGACAGCTACGGGATGAATGGATGGATGGCTGGATGGAAGATGGCTTCTATTAAAAGGTACAGATACATGTATAACTCCATTAGGTTCCAGGAACTAGCTGTTCAGTATTACCTATGTTGTGCCATTAGCCATGATAATAATTGTAGGCATTGGGGATCAATATCTACACTGGTTTTATTTGCAAACCCCAATGCTGCCGACCCTGTGAAAAACATTTTGATAGAGAAACATTACAGAGAAATGTCATGAGCTTAGCTTAAAATCCACTTCATTTTGGGAAATTCTCACCTATTTTGCATATCAAAATGGAAAAGCAAATAACTTAGGAACTGTAAGCCCAAAGTACATGTTTGATACAACATTTGAAAGATAAGACCTTCTTGTTTTTGAAAATATACATGAAAATTAGAGTAAAACACAGCCCAAGCTGCATCAGTTCAAACATGACTCAAAGTTCTTTTTAATTCTCGAAAATAATAGGTCTCATTTGAACAGCAGTAATAAAGACATGCTTCAGAATAGGCATGTGTTATTGTATTACATTTGTTCTTCATCATATCAACCACAAATGCAGAACATTTCAGACATCTAGCTACGACAGTTCCAGAGCTGTGGGGCTTTAAACATTGTCTACCAGAAATTATGAAAATGTTCCAGGTTACATTGCCCGAAGTAACATACGGCTATTTCACCCATGGAATAAACACAACACATTAAGCCAGCTTTATCTATAAAAATAGTGAAACTGCTGCTTTTCCACGCTAAGAATAAGCCCAGTGCATCAATTTTCTGAGCTGTATTTTTATTTTCCAGTCTTATGCATTCTAATAAAACAAAATCAGCATGTCCAAACTTTAAAATATTTTAGATTATTATTATTTTAAAACCCACAAAGGAGTATGACTCTCATATGTGTGTTTCACTGTTACAAAAGCCGGTAACAGCGAAGCTCTGCTTTATACAACTTTATACAGCTGTGTCTACCCTTGTTTGTAACCTTATTTCATTGGCTACAAAGCCAGAACAGCTCCACATGGTCTTAACCAATAACAGCAGGGCTCTATGAGGCATAATATTGCGCTACTCTGTGCGTCATCAGCTGACAAAGCTGGCGCTTGTGAGGATTTCAGCGACACAATCCCTGACTCAAATCCAGTCAAACAAAGATACAGACACTTTTGTCTTGTAGGTAAGAAGATGATGTGAAAAAACATAACAAATGGCTATGGGCTAACAACTGAGGAAATAAGTATTAGGAAGTAAATATTAGCAAAGATGCTAAGCATTAGCTATGACCAGCTAACTTTTCTGATGTCAAAAACTGGATGTTGTGTGGTAATTTTCTCATCATGGAATGGTTTTATTACAAATACGCTGAATTACGTTTAATCTGTGGACCCTTATGGACGAATGGAGTATAAACAAATGAAGACTATATTTATAAAACAGCTTCTGGATGCCTTCAAAGGTATGTTGTTGTGGGTGCTTTGTAATGTTTACATTTTGATATGCTGCTATATCTGTGCTAATTGTGCTTTGGTGCTTGCTGTGTCCATAAAATGAACTTTGAGGTTGAATTGTGAAGAATCTAAGCTTTCCAACGATGTCTAACATGTCTATATTGGTCAACATTTTAATTTTCCTGTGTTCTGAGTAAATAGTTGTAAACGCTTAGGAACGGGTCGCAGGCGATCCGGTGGGTTTGGAGAAGATAAAGATTGCGAGACTGCTACCTTTCCCCTCTTTGCCCGTCGGGGAGAAGAGACGCAACATGGCTAAATGGACTTGATTCCTCAACCATGTTGAATTATGTAGTCCTGGAGCCATGTATAGAACCAGATTTTAGCCCAACAGTCTGTTTGCATATCTATTCTATCTAACTTGGAGTTCAGGAATGTTAAATAAATGTTCAGGAAATGAGGAAAATGTTTATTGTGTAAATCCCAACTTTTGAGGGAAAAATTGTCAAAGGTATCAGGAGGGATAATTTGACTAAATGACTAAAATTGAGTTTTAAGACTTTTTCTTGACAGTTACAAGTGGTTTCCCTACCAGCCAGAGGAGCATGTGTTTGTCTTTATTTGCTTTGCTTTGATGTGCCGTTTATTTCAAACGTCTACACATTTGTTACTCACTACTTGTTCAGTTTATCCATCTGCTCCTTTCAAATTCAACATTAGATAGTGCTATTTTCAGCAAGGACCAGCAGAAACACTTAGCTTGAGAATTGCCATTACAAAGAAGACTCAGTGTGTCAACGTGACCCTACCCTAGAAAACAAAGTGCCTTACCACCCTATAGCTACAAAAGAAAAATGAAAAGGACACCATTAACGGGCATTCCTGAAATCATTATAGCACATCATAGTAAATGGAAGAAATTAGGGGAGATAGCCATTAGGAAACAACAGCATTAGTTGTAAAAGAGTGTCTCTTAATTAGCATCTTGTGCTCACGCTTTGGTGACAGAGACAGAGAATGAAGGCGTCCAATGTAAAAGCATGTCAATGCTTCTAGGTGGGTACACAGAGGCATTTAGCTTAGACTAGAAGCTCTCTTAAGTCCATGAGATGGGAAATTACATATAGAAACACACACATATACATTCTAGGATAATTAGCATGTTTGAATAGAGACCAGTTGGCAGGGAAAGGTAGATTGAGAAACAAAAAGACTTAATGAGAGAGAAAAGCATAGCTGGAGTTAATTGTTAATCGTTTGATTGGAGGAAAAAAAACTTCCCTTCATGAGTGGAACAGCGTTTTTCACACAGTAATTTGCTGTAGTCTAAGGTGCAGTATTTAATGCATTTTATTTCCCTTTGCAGACACAATATGAGAGCAATAAGTTAATTGTTGCTATGATAAACATGTAAACTCCTGTTTTATATTATAATACATTGGTCAAACAGTCAGTAGCTCAATGAATCTACTGCAAAACATCTCTTCGATAGTATCTCAATGTTACCAGATCAAGTCCAGATCAGATCTGTCAGGATTTGGTTATGGATTGTTGACCTAAAAGCACAGACAGGAAGGCAGAGGTGAATTTCTTGGTGATTTAATGAAGGTTTACTGAAAACAGAGGCAGTCAATCCAAAAAAGAAACAAAGTCCAAACTAACAGAACACCTGGAGATCAAAAATCCAAAAAATCAAAACAAGAAAAACAAGTCAAAATGAACCAGAAACCATGGAGACATCAGGGGCATAACACTCACAAGGTGGAAGGCTCAGAGAGACGGAGTTGGAGGAAGTTTGACGAGGAACCAGCACCTTAAGAACTGCACAGAGACAGTATTTATGGGAGACTGAAACAAAGGGAGAGCTAACTAGCAGATTGGGAGCAGGTGTGAGTAGAGGCAGTCGAGAAGAAAGGGGCAAGAGAAAAAGGAGAACACAAGAGGGCATGCAGAGGGCAACAAATAAAAAAAACTGAGAACTGAAAATAACCAGAAAACACAACAAAATAAGAATTAAACCACTAAGACTATAAAATATGGAGTAAAGCAAAAAACTGAAAAATCAAAAAAGAAAACATAACAGAACCAAGATTTAGACAGGAACTGAGAAGAAAACAAAGAAACACAATAAAATAAGAATTAACCCATAAAAACTAGAAAACAAGAAGCAAAGCAAAAACTAAACATCAAAAAGAAAACATAACAGAACCAGAACTCTAACAAGATCTTTCTTTTTGGATCAAATACTTATTGCTTTACTGTAAGGTTTTTGATTATTAAATCTACAATTCTGACCAGCCAGTATTATTAAATATACTTTTACCCTGTTTTTTTTTTTAGAAAAGGTTAAAGTTCCAGTAGATTCTTATGTCAGGAATTAAAACTAACAAATACAAATCTGATAATCAGTAACTAAACAAAAGAATTACTCCCACACTTCTATGTCCATGTTAGCATGTGTGTTATGGTGTATTTGTGTGGGTGTCCATTTGCAGAAATGCTCTCACTCACAGTGTGAGGATAGTGAGGTTCCAGGGTTTCAGCTCAAAAACTGCCAGCCTGCAGGCTAAACATTGTGTCTCTCACCAAACTCAGCTTACCATACAAACAGGAACACACACACACACACCTCCAAGATCTTCCTCTCATTTTTCTCCAAATGTGCCAGAGTGTGAGTGAGCACACGTTTGCCTGCCCGTGCCATTGTCTCACTGCATCCACCAGCATGAATGCGGTCACTCATACTGGCGTGTGTTTTTGTGAAATGTAACCGAGTGAGCGGGACCCATGCCTGTGATTGTTCAACATCCAAACCTAGATACTCACACATGCACCCACACTGTCTAAATACACCCAACTATTTCTGCTCGTCTTAAATACACAGCCACAGAAGCTTTTGTACATAGAAATGGGTATGCACACAGATCCAAAAGTGTTTGTATATGTTTTCACAGAAAAATTTGGCTGCTGAGAACGTCATCGGCAGAGCTGGCAGCCACTGCCAGCATCAACACATTCTGCAGTATCACATTCTTGGATTAGGAAGCCTGAAATGCACTTTTCTTTCTGTGGCTTTGAGCTGAAGATTTCCAGCCTTCCAAGCCCGGTTCTTCAATTTGACCATTTTAACAATCTCCTCACATACTTTCATGCTTCCAT
>JAGKQL010000054.1:33280146-33305988 GCA_018398635.1 Cyprinodon brontotheroides
TTTTTTTTAAAGAGAAACAAAGAGTTTGTGGTTAATTTGTCTGAATTTATCTAACCACAGAAACAGAACAGCCACTATGAAAAGCTCTAAGTGCTCCAAAGACAACTTTCCTTCTCTAAATATTTCAGGACAGACATATAGCAAAAAAAATCAAGTTTTGTAGAAGTTGCAATTAAACAAGTTCTGTCGAACACAGTGCTGCTGTTTTTTTGTTTTACGATAACAGAAACACGTCCACTGATATGCTCCGACACTGAAAGCCCTGCAGTGGATCTTATCTGCAGTTCTAGTGGAGAGCCAGACAAGCAGAGGGCCAAGTTAAAAATGGAAGCTGTTTACACCGGCACAGTATCCAAATCTGTGTGTCTTCACCCCGGTATCAGTTAAAGTACACTCACAGCTGAATCCAGCTCCAACATCCATTAGAGCCATGTGAAGGATATTTTAAACCTCCCTTGCATTCAGAGTATAGAGGTGGCTAAGAGGGTAACGCAGGGTATGCTCACCGCTAATGGTTCACAGCGTGTGATGCATTCAACAACGCACACTGCTCACTCTCAGCTTGCATTGTAGGAAATACGTTTCAATATAAGAAAAGTGTTGTATTCAATAAACATATAATTACTTTTAACCCTCACAGAGTTTTGTTATCGCTGTCTTTTGTCTGTTAGAAATGCATGTTTTATTCAGAATCTACATTTTACTTTTTTAAAGTCGTAGGGAAATCATATTTAAATGTCAAATCATTCTGGCTTAAACATGTATATAAATGTAACTCTTTATCAGACTATCAGATATTGTCTCAAAATGTAGAAAATTTCTGTTTCAAAATAAAATCCTGTCTTAAAATCTGTGTTGTTGTTTTTTTCTTATACAGGCCAGTTAGTTTTACACTGTAATAATTGTCTGGGTTGTTCAACTTGAATACTTAAGTTCAACTACTGCCTTAAAAACATGAGTTCTGTCAAGGTTTTGGTTTTGTTCAAGTTTTATCTCTGAGTTTTCTATTCGTCTTATTTTCCATTCTTGTGTTCTAGGTATTTTTGATTGTATTTGAGTTCTTGGATCTTTCCTGTTTGCCCTCTTGTGTCAGTCTCCTTTTTCCATAGCTCCCTTCTTGCCTCCTCTGTTCACACCTGCTCCCAATCTGCTAATTAGCCCCGTCTTTGTTTCTCTCTCTCCCATTTATTCTCATTCTGCTCAGTCGCTCTTTGCTGGTTTGTCGTCATTACTCTGTCCCCTTCTTGTTGTGAGTATTCTTGGTTTTGAGCATTTTTGGGGGGGATTTTTGTGGATTTATATTTTTGGATTTTTTGCTTGTGTTAAACTTTTGTCATTAAAACATTCAACTTATCACCTCAAGCCTTTGTCTGCATTTGGGTCCTGTCAAACTTCCACCCCCCTTGTGATAAGTTCACTCAACTTTAAGAGAGGCTTCAGTTAAACTCAGTAAGGTAAGTTTTAAAAGTTTCTGTGTTATTGATAAGTTCTTGTTTGAATTCAATACGTAGAGTTGCAGTGACTAACTATATTACATGATGCACTCGCTAAAACTCACATTTTCTTGTCAAGGAAACTATATATCCTTTCAACTCAAATAATTCAGTTACACCAGTTGTTTAACTTTTGACCAATTGTTTAAAATCAGTTCATCAAGTTGAAATAATTCACAGCACAACATAATCTACCTACCAAAACTTGCTTTAAATGACAGAATTCTTCACATTTTTTATATTCCTCAGCCGATGACAAACTCAAGACTTTATTGCTCCAGTTATCTTTGAGTATTTTGGCACATAGAAGATGTGAGAAGGCGCTGCTTCTGGCCTGTTTCTCTCTAGTAGTCAGTGTCCCACACCACATTGGTTGAGGTATGAGGTTCTGGGCTGGGACTGTGTGTGAGGGTACCTGAACCTTATTTTATGGTGTTGTTGGTTTTTGCCGTGCTTCCCTGCTGCATTGTAAACAATGGTAGGCAGAGTCACTGAGTAGTGAACCCGCCTCTTAGGTCTTGTTGAGTGGATCTACAGTATGTGGAAGGACAGATTGGAGTGTCTTTATCCCTCCTCCACATAATTTTTAGTCGGCTTCACTGTGGGGCTGTTGATAAATTTAACTTACCTTGTTTTACTTCCTTTTCCCTGGACTTTGTTAAAAAATAGCCAAATGCCGGGAAAGCAAGTAGCTAAGGTCCTTATATTGTTGACAAAAAAAGTAACCATCCGCCACTTCGCTTTTCACATCCTTAGTAGGCTAAGGTGGTGAACTTCTTCAGTTGATAAGCAGCTGTAAGGGATGGTAGCATATGCTCATGTGTGACAAAAATCTTATCTTCATTTTGAATCCCTTATCAGATTAAAAGATCTGGTTTCTAATTTAAAACTCAAAATATTAGGTTGCATTGATGTGCCCCAATTTACATTTCATTGAAATAGCTTACAATTTTGAGTTGGAATGCCACAAACTCATGATATTAAGTTGAAATTTTTTAGGGCTGGGTACCGGAATTCGGTTTTTTTATGAAAACCCGACCCAAATGCTTGAGTTCTACAGAGTATCGCTCTTCGTACCAAGATCTCGTGGTGATTGGCTGTAACACTTTACGTGATTGAGCGTCATCCAGGAAAAAATACACAGGTGGTCACGCACCACAGCCAGGGTTCATGTGTATCTGTTGTGAACTGGTTGCGAACATCATGGAACCCCTTTAAAATGCCCCCCAGGTCAAAAGTGCAGCTTCATTAAGACTGATGCCAATAGTGCACAATGCAATACATCAGTGTAACGGAAACAACTTAAGAGCGAGAAAGTTGCCTCGGTGTTTGACTGCAAGAAGAGCGACCGCAGCTAGCACTACACCTCCCCCTCTGTAGCAGCCCGTGGCGGAGCAAAGCTGTAGCAGAGTGAATCATGCTGCTTTCAAACTGGACGTTAGTAGGAGCAGCAAAAACCAACGCCTGCTGCTTCCTTTCTTTTGCTGCTTGTACCAGCTTCTGACCTTGCGGCTGAAGCAGCTTTGCTGCTCTGGCTGGGCGTGGTCGAAAAGTGGCTCTGATCGGCGTGCTTACGGAGCCACTCCAAATCCTTTTATTTGCCTTGCAGCTATATTTGCTGTGATCAGTGGAATAAAGTAGTTTTATTATGTTTTTAAATGGGAAAATCCACCTGAAAACTTAATCAGTGCAGTCAGTTCATCCTGCCTTCAATATTTCTGTCGGAGTCGGCCAGACACCCTCCATACTAGCGGTGCGCTGTCAGTAGGATCCCCATTCAACGGGCTTGTTTTGTCAGACATGGTCATTTTTCTAAAGGAAAACTGCTAAGTAAAAAGGTCCTCACAATGTAACAGTGAATATTAGACACTGAATTTTTTTTAATTTTATTTAGTTAGAGGAAAAATGTAAATGAAATGAAAAAATCAGAGCTTAAAATAAAACATTTGTACTTTTTTATGTTGAGTATTTTCTTTTTCTTCGAATTGATATTATAAAACTGGTATCGAAAAAAGTATTGTTCAGGAACCGGATCGAAGTGAAGGTATCGGTATTGGTACCGGAACCGAACATTTTTGAACAATACCCAGCCCTAAAAATTTTAGGGCTCAAAATGTTAAGTCAGGATGGCTAAATAGAGGTATTGCTTTTTACAGTGATACGTCAGCCTGAAAACCAAAAAATTACGGCCAATCATATATCAACAGTCATCTATCAATTAAATTTTTTCAGTCTATGTCGCGGGCCTTAACCATAAACTTAGCAGAATCAGAGCAAATTTCCTTACGTGAAGTTCCGTCCCAGTGTTGGCAGCGAGGGGATGGGCGTCTGTGTCTTCAGCAGGCGTAGAGCTAACAGAACTGGCAGCGTTGCGAGGCAAAAGGGCGTAAACATGTACGGCTGGAAGCCTTCTAAACCAAGCTGAAAGATTTTTTACCTGACCGCAAGCTCCATATTTAGTACGAATTTCAAATAATGCACATACTAATTTGGTCATCTCTTAACCAACATCAATTAAATTCTTTTTCAGTCATGTCGCAGCTAATATAGCAACGCTGGAAATCAGAATGGATTTCCTTTCCCATTGAGTTCGGCCCCAGTGTTGACGGGATGGACGCCTACCTTCAACTTTATTGCAATGATGGACCGTCCTTACTCAGATCTGCTTGGTTGGCTAACAGCTGTTAGCTTAGTTAACTCTGGTCTTTAATAGAAGCTCAGACTGCAGTGAAGTTGCTCTCTTGGTCACATGACTCCTTCTGAGACAGATCCGACCCTTTTAAGTAGCATCAGAGAGCTTTTCAGGTCAGCATACGCACCAAGAGCTGAATATTGACCTGAAAAATGCTTTAACATTTCTCAAATTAAGCTAGTTAGGTTAAAAGTTAAGCTGCGTTGCTTTAAATACGCTGAGCCATCTTTCCTTACCAAAACTACGTACACTTCAAGTTCATCTTTTCAAGTATGACTTCCAGCATACATAGAGGAACTTGGTTAACACGGGATATGTACCTTTATATGCTTGAGTATTGCTGAAAATAAATATTTAAAATATATTTTAATAACATATTTAGTAGGTATATAATAAGTAAACTGAAAGTATACATGCCTATTTTCAAGATTAAAATGGAAAATGCTGAATGCACATACTAATTTAGATGCTTCTACGTAGGGTTTAATTGTTTATCTCTTAACATACATATCTGTAAAATACCAGGTTATCGTTCCTTTATGCAGTAACTAATTACATGTCCTCAGGTAAAGAAGTATGGAGTGACATTCCTATCGTCAGAAAGAAATAACCAAATGCCACCTGCTTCTTCTTTGAAATGCTGTGCTGCAATAAATCTAAAAAGCTTTTGTTTTCTGTTCTTCCCCTTTTGGCTCTGATATCTCCCCTATCACGTGTTGCTACACTCCACCTCCCGTATGATCTGTCTCTGCTGGCCTCTTGACTCCAACAATATGGGGCCACAATCTGCTACCGGGCTGACAGACTCCTTTTGCCTACGGCATACACAAGCCAAGCTGATGTAGTGGTAGTAAGAGTGGCCTTTTGAATTGCTTTGAATATCAAAATATATCTTCTGTTGAATTAAACATCCAGATGGATGGAGTAGGATGACATGCAAATGGTTGAGGATTTTCATTGACTTCATATGCCTAACTTTGTCTTTGCTGGAGATCAGTTGAACTTTTAAGGGGATTGGAGATTTTTAACGGTCAGAAAAAGAGATTTCAGGTTTCTTTGGTAAAAACAATTCTAATTAAGAAATTACTTTTCACTACATGCTTCTCTATCATGCCCCACCGTAGCATAGAGGAAAAAAAATATTCTCTCCCATTACGGCAAAGTCTTTATGCCTAATTCTGCCTCATTCGTTGGCATTCTGTTCAGTTGAATAATTTGTAATATCATTGTCATTTAATTGTTTAATTGTCCACAGGCACAACAGCAAAAAGCACAAGTAACATTCAATAAGACAGTAAGTTTAGTAATGGATGAAACATTTTTTCTTGCCTTGAGACAGCTGACCCACTAAAAACAGGTGTTGGCATTGATAAAATGTATGAATTAACACCTAAATTAAAATGTCAAAACCTGCCGGCAAAATATGTTTGCGTTAATTATCCTGTTGCCTGCAGTTTGGATTACCTACGTGAGAAACGCTAACATCTGCTTCCAGCCGCCACAAACGGTAGTGGAAAACCGCGAAGAGGCGACCGGGCGGGAGGCTGCTGTTGAACGGGTTTCCTAGTGACAGAGCCCCGCCGGTGTACGGGGGTCTGAGCGGCCCTGACGCCAAAATAATATTTGAAGGTAGGATGGTAATCTGGATGAACTGACTGAACAAATTAAGTTTTCAGGTGGACTATCTTACTTTAAAACATTAAAACTATTTTCTACTTACTGATCACAGCAAATATAGCTGCCATTGTGACAGGTAAAAGAAAGGATAGGGTAGCTCCGCCCAACGCGTATCAGCCCCACTTTTCGACCGCGCAGCTAGAGCAGCAAAGATGCTTCAGCCGCGCGTCCGAACTAGACTTGTACAAGCATCAAAAATGAAGCAGCACAGGCGTTTTTGTTGCTCCTGCTACTTTAGGTGTGAACGTAGCATAACTGTTCAGAAGGTAAGAGCTTCTAAGCTCTACCCATCTCTATCACACAGCTATTAGGATCCGGAAACACCTGAGCTTCCGCTAACATGTCTTCAACATATTGGTGCTGAACCCTTTCCTGTTGACATTGGCAGCACAACCAGAAGTCAGTTTTTATTAATTTATTAGCTTTTTTTACTTCTTCGAATACTCTTTGTGTATTCGAGTTGCGCTAACGGTAGGTGGCTATTTGTTTGTAGTCAGCAGCTGCTAGCACTAGGCCTGCTGCTAAAACAACAACAAGGATGGAGAGGCTGTGGGCATGTAAAACACTGATATCCATAGAGTAAATGGCGGAGCTGAGAACTGAGAGAGAGCTGTTTCCACAACTTATGGCTAACTTGGGTCATATAGTTTTAAAAAGTCACAAAAAAATATTAGCTATTCCTACAATTTGCAACCTGGTGTTTCTGGCTTATGGTCCAGTGGCATGGCTTCTGTTGGTGGCAAGTTTATTTAGAGTTGTGCAGCATGGTTTTTGATCTCAGTGAGCTCCCCTAAGCAGTGCTCTGCGTTTGAACTTTGCTCGACACAACCTTGGCATGGCTTGACATGGCTTATGCCCTTGCAGAGCACAAGCCATTGATAATAGTGGGTTTCATTTCTTTTCCGTCTAAAAAGGCCATTAGTATGGTTGTCATGTAAAAAGATTTATGCTACAGCTTGAGGTTGCAACAGATTTGCAATAAAGTCTATTAGGCCAGTTTTTAGAATATTCTGTGAAAAGGCTCACTAGTGAGGAGCAGCAATAGATTCATTGACTGGGTCTTTATCAACCACCTACCTAATGGAATCCAGCATTTTCCCATTCCAAAGGTTGAGTCACAGATGCAATCAGAGCAACAAATTTAGACACCAGCCTGAAACACTTTTAACAGTTGTACCCACTGAAAAGGTGAGATTACACTGACAAACATTCAGCAATGCAAATTTAGATAAATATCCTTCTATAAAAGATGATATCTAAAAAAAACTGTTTGTGAATGCTGTTCTCTGTGACTGTTCTGGCAGAGAAAAAGCAAAACATGCAGCGTGAAGGTGAAGTACAGCTCCATCGTAAGATGAAGTGTAACAACTGCATGAAATGGATTTGGTGCATTTTGTTTTTTTGTCAGACCTGCATGAAAAATGAATTAGCAACGGAAGAATATTGCTATGTGAACGCCGTACAGGTATGACGGGAGGAAATGATTAATAGCAAATTATCTTGAGTGGTCTAATTTAGAAAACGGCGACGATAAGTTCTATTGAGGTCAGCTTTGATTCATGCTGTGATCACTCATTACCAGACATACACAACTGCTGTGCTGCGCAATGACATATTATAGTCATAGTTTATTCTCTTGCACAGCAACAGTCTCTCTCTCTCTCTCCCTTTGTGTCTCATATTCAGCTTTAAAACTACTACATTACGACCATCTTTCTTCTTTTTTGATGCTTACTGTATTTTAACGATACTAAAACATTAATATTTTGATTAAACCACTTCCTATGGTTTTAATTTTATAGGGTTTCTGTCAAGAGTCCAGCATTTTCAGCCCTCTAACAGATCTTTGTCCAGGATTGCCCTGTATATAACTATCTAGAAGGTGGCATTAGCACCTTAGATGATAGATAATAGAGGTGGGCCTGTTTTTCAATGTTTAGTCTTGATTCTCTGCTAGACACATGGGCTCAGCTTTTGCTGTGGGTAACTGGATGTTCCTTAGGTTCTGGGTTCCATTCCCACTCCCACAGACTGCCACTCAAGGGGATGGGTTAAATGCAGTGTGCATTGTGAGATCAATAAAGTTCAATTATTATTATATGAAAACTGTTTCAGAGCTCTTCTGATCAACTCTCTTTCCCAGACAGAGCGACCTGTGGAGCTAGTTTACCGTCACCCTTTGTACCATGGCTCAGTGCTTCTGTCTTCTTTTAGTGTGTTTACCTTTGTCTCCTTAAGCTCCCAGTGGAGGGCCGCTTACACTGAGCCTTTTTTTGCTTGAGGTTCTTACGGTAAAAGAGTATTTCCTTCCCACCTCGCTGCATGCTTGCTCAGTGTCAGGGAATACTGATCAACAACACGATGCTAGTAAATGTCTTTCTCCACGTTTGTCCAGGAAGAACAAATCCTGTAAATCCAATGAGAAGTGGAGTACAATCAAATGGTTTTTCTTAGACAACTTTGAACCAATCTGACTGGATGATCTAATTGAATCATCTTTGTAAAGCTACCTTGAGGTGATACAGTAGCAGCTGAATGGCAGCCCACTTCCCTGCAACTGCAAAATCCCCTCCAACTTCCATCCACTGGCCTTCTCCTGAATTACAGGGTCTGACCAGGAAAAACTCTTCTCTTCAGCTCTTAATGTCCACAAATCATGACAGAATATTTTAGTACAAATATTGATGTTTTAAAACAAATTGTAGAGGATCTGCCAAGGACCAACCGAGGACCCATCAAGGAAAGTGGGGACATTTTGAATGGCTACTTTATGTGTTGTTAATTTGCGCTTTATTAATAAAGCTGAACGGAATTTAATCAAATTCTTCTAGCATTTCTGCCCCGTAAAACAGTATCCCCCAAAACCTGATGCTCCCCCCACCACAGAGCATTTAGGATGATACGTAGTGCTAGTTATCTGCACATAATATTTTTACATGCTTGATAAAATGTTTACATTTGGTTTTATTTGACTAAAGCACTTTTTTCTTCTATAAACAACATTTCCTTTAGTAATGGCTTTTAGATTTGTACTTTTTCATACGGTTGAGATACGTAAAGGAGTTACTTTTTTCTTGTAAATTCAATTTAATTACGCTTCCTTTTTTTTATTTTCATACTTTCTTCCTCCTTCTACCTTCTGGACCTGTATGACAATGCTGGTGCGCCCCCCATTGGTGTGGCATAAGTATGACAATGTCCATTACAGCTTTCTGGATTTCAGTCATTTTCATCTACTGTACACTTAAACTATCTTTGTGTGGATGCCTTTTTCAACTTGGAGTGAATTCAGCCCTTGTTAGCAAGTCATAGGAAGTGAATTGGCAAGATTACGGACTGCATTATTGGAAGACGGCAGGAGTGAGGTGTTACTATATTTGGGCAAAAAGGGCCGCTCACAGACTCGGTGATCGCAATGAAAATTAAGATTTAAATTTTTTTTACTAATTAAGGCTAAATTCATTTAATCATTTATTAGTGCTAAGTATAAATAATGATCCATTGGTTATTCCTTGCCGACCGCACTTTTCCTTTAATAAGCTCTGGATAAACCTTAAAATAAATGGACTCCACAACAATCTTAAGAGCGCCTTTACACCAGGAACAGTAGAGGATGTGAAAGCTGCAAAAGTAACTGAGGGGGGTTGGAAGACGTTGCCCTAAAGATAAATTTGGTCACAAACCAAGATCGCAAGCAGGAACTTGGTCAGTAATATAAATCGGTACGTTAATACGATTGATAACTCACTCTATGCTCTCCCAGCTCTATTTTTCCACCAACCCCTTTATCTTTCACAACTGACTCCATCTTCGAACCTAAGCTTTTTATATACTGTTACATTCTTTAACTTTGTGTGAATTAAGCAACCGTTTATCTTAGTGTGTGGAAGGTGGTTTGAAAACTTTTCTGACAAACTGTTTTTTATAGATAAGACCCTGCCAGCTGTCAAAATGACCTTAGGTATTGAAGACAAAGTGTCTTTAATGGTCTACTGAGTGTGTATACAAGTGTAAAATGTGTCACTGAAGGAGCCTCAGCCTAAAGTCACTCTCTCCAAAGTTACAATTTGCTTTCCTCCGTTAGTGGTTTCACACCTTTCCTTTTCTGACACTTTTTTTTTTTCTTATACTCCTATTTTTCTTAAATTTTGTGTCCTCCTCCCAGTTTTTCACTTGATTTTGTCAGTTGGTGGAACAGTCACATATTGCTTTTTTTATGTCTCCTCTGTCTTTTATGGCGTCTCTCTCTGCTATCAGTGAGGAGTTAAAATCAGTTCACAGTTTTCTCCTATTTTTGACTCTAATTCCCCTCTCAGAGGTAACCTGCCACGCTTCAGTAACCAAGTGAGAGCACATAAGGGACGCAGGAGCATTGTCTCTCGACTCCCTCGGTTAAATCTAAACAGTCTTAGCACATGTGCGAAATGTAGCGTGTTGGAGCAATTCTTTTATTTTTTTGTCGTCCAGCACATGCGTTCCTGTCTGGTTTTATTATCCGGTGTGTGTGCTCCCTCATCTTTTTGACATGGTGCAAGATTGCTCTTTTAATGACTTCTTGTAGCTGCATGTTAACTCTGTCACCCATCTCAGTGCATTTCACCTCTGCTTTCTGATTCCTCTTGAAGTTTTCTTGGAGGTTTTAACATCCTAACTATTTTTTTTTTTAAGTCTCGGTTGACGTTTCATTTGAAAACAACAAGCCTACCTTCTGCACTCTGCTTCCTTTGCTTAGCTGAGAGAAAATAATCTATTACAGATAAAATTCTATTTTATAATCCAAGCTACTGCTTTACTACAGCCAAAAGCATACGGTAAGGCCATGAGACATGGGCAGGAAAACTGAAACATGTTTTGCATGTTTTCCAAAATACTTATACTGAAATCCCAAAATATACCAAAAAAAAGTCCCTTTGTTATGGGAGGCATGTACCTTAAATGGTGGCATTAAGGTTCTCATTATTAAATGAATCAACTAATTGAGGATTGTCTTGATCATCAGTACCCCGCAGAACATGTTTAGGGCAAAGTGTGCATGCCTCTAATGTGCGTTGGGAGCTAACCTGTTTTTTTCAATCACCAGTCTCTATGTACAGTGGCATATTCAATGGAAAAATTGGGTTTTCTTTATTTGCTGCGCTGAAGGGGAAAATGGAGCCTAGGCGGAAGTTCAACTGGATAAACTGATTACTTACCCTCATCTGCCTCTGACACAAGCTAATCTGCTTTGAACCAAACCTCCACGAAAGCCAATCAGGATCTGGAGTTCAGCCATAAAAGGTCTTCAATACACAACTCTGTCTGCTACCTACAGCGCACGGTCGTGCTATGTCTGACTCCGATTCAACCCATTTCCAGCCCGTCCTCCACCCTCTTAGATAAAGATTCTGCATTCCCTGTCTCATTTCAACAGGTTTGACAGAAGACCACCATGTTGGGTCTGGTTCTGCCAGAGAATTCTTCCCAGTTTGGGATTTTTTTTCTTCTCCACTGTTGCTTCATGCTTGCTCATCATGGACAGGTTCTCAAACCTGTGTTATCCAAGCTGGACTTCCATCTTCGGCACCAGGTACCAAGAATGGCGCCAGGCTTACCACACCGTGACATCACTGCCAGAAGATGTCAGGAGTGAGGTGTTACTATATTTAGGAAAAAATGTTTTTATTTTTTTTACTGATTAACGCTAAATTCCTTAAATCAATGCAAACATATTAGTTTTAGTATAAATAATGATCCATTAATTATTCCTTGCTGACCGGATGAATGGCTTCTGATTCTCCAGTAATCTCCAAATATCCATTCAAAACATTTACAACAAAACTGACAATCAAGAGAACCTTGTTATTAATATCTAGAACTACAATGTAAGACAATAACTCAACTCAAACAGCTTCCAACAATTGAAAGACATTTACTGCGGGTCCTTGAGAAATACAGCCGTACCTGCAAAGGTTAGCATCATCATTAGCTGGTTTTCTAGCACTACAGACAAAGTGCTTTTATTCATCAACAAACACAAACCCACAACGTTCCAAATGACTTCTCTTCTCTTTAGAGCAAAAACCAATATCTGCTATCGCAATGGTTATTAAGGCCAGCAGAATGTTATTTAGCTCATTACCACCTTGCTGATGGTTCCTTGCTTTTTCCTTTCACACACTGCAAACCAAATGCTCTCTCTATGCTTTTTCTAGCCATTGTCTATCTGTGGTCTAACGTCTCAGGCTTATAAACAGCATCAGGGTGATTGAGGTTTGTAAACCAATAGTATCTGATTCTGTTAGAACGGGTTCAGCCATAATAAAGTCGAACACTGAAGCTTATTACTTGGGTTGACTTCTGTGTGTCTTTATTTTTCTCTTTCACTCGTAGTTGGAGTTCTGTTTAAAAATCACATGCTTATAGATCAACACCTCGGGCAAATCATATTTTTATATACAGACATGAGGAACTTTTTTACATCTATGGAGACTCACTAACCGACAACATGTTTTGCCGTGGAAGCCTAATTAATGGAAGAGTGAATGCTGTTGATCAATAGCCAATAGTGGTGTGAATGTAGGGTCGTTAAAGTATCTGGTCAATTGGAGGTCCAACGGTGTGTTTGTGAGTCTCTGTCAGCCAACAAGGTTGGAATAAAAAGACCGATTAAACACCAGAACAACGAATCATCTCAGATTATTTTGGCTCATGAATTCTTTAAATTGAAAGACAAAGGCTGAAATGATAAAACCAATTTGCAAGTTTAGTACTAATGATAAAACACAGACTCAATGACCCAATTGTCTGTTAACACAAACCATAAATCACTTGGTTGTTTTATTTACAGTAGTCACCTGGTTGAATGGTTTTCTGAAGATATAAAGCAGGTTTCATCATGTTGAAACAGGAGAGACACTTTACTGCCGGGGTGGGGTGGGGGGTTCTTCCAGACCAGAAGTTGGTGAATTTGAAAGAATTTTTATATCTTTTTAGTAAATTTATTTCCTTCCAAAGTTTCAGGCAAATCAAAATTTTAATTCATAAACACCTTTTAAGCTTTTTTTTCTTACATTATATGACTCTTTGAGTTTTTGCAACACTAGTGACTTGTTTTTTGGACAGTAGACTGACGGGAGAGGGGAGAGACATGCAGCAAGAGACCACGGGTCAGATTTGAACCCAAGTCGACCATGGCGATGACTAAAGCCTCAATACATGAGTCTTGTGCGCTAACCACTGCGCCACCAAAGCACACCTAACACTGTTCTTTGCTTACTTGATCATCTAGATTTTTGTCAATAAAGTTCTACCACATACCAAAAAAGAAAAGTTCTCCCAAGAAACTTTGGAACAAACCAAAACCTGTTTGTGGATTTAAGGCTGGTTTATACTCTGAAACCGGGTCACCTGCTTGCATGTCGCAGTGAACAAAGATGCCCCCGCCCCTTCAGCAGACACTCACTTTCCCAAACTGTAGGTGACCGCAGACAGGAGGCCTCTGATTGGTCAAATCTAAATCCGCTCTACACTATGCGTATTATTCTTTGGTACCTTACCAGCTTGTTTTGTTTGTCTGACCGCCATTGTGGAAAACGACTCGTGATGATGGACCAGCTAGAAGAGCGAGGTGCGTGAGAACGCTGGGACCCTTTTTCCACCTGGATCCCCGCTCTTTTCACCCTCCACGTCCCTCCGTTGTCGCGCAAACTTGCCTCCACTTCCTCACCGTCTGAGCCGTATCTAGACCCACAGCTAGTTCCTGATTGGCCCTCTTTTGTTGTGGCGTGGAATAACATAGCGCTAGACCATGCTTCTCGAAAGCATACATCAAAATATCTGCAAGAAGCTCAGTGCGACACACTGATGCGCGGGGAGAATAACCAGGCCTTAAACACCTAAACCTAATAAAATACCTTTGATTTATCCCATCCCGAGAGCTAATCCTAACATTGGCAAACAAGAAACTTAGATCTGAGGTCAGTAGATTTATAATTATTGTTAAATTCCCATTTCTGAGGTGTGCTTCTATGGCATGGAAGTAGAGTGCGTGAACCATATACTTGCTGCTGCAGGTTTGAGTCCAAGCCCTGCTGACCTTTCCTAAATGTTTCTCCCCTCCCTTCTAACCCACTTTCCCTACCTCATACTTTGGAGTGTAACAAAAATAAAGTACACTAGAGCCAAAAAATAATCTTTAAATTCCTGATTCGATTCAGAACTGAATTCCAGTGTATTCCCAGCATTGATTGTGAAAATGGTGATGCACCACCCTGCACTACTTTACTCTTACACAAGGGGGATTCAAGGGACTTTAAACAGCTAAACATTTTAACTGTAAATTTACAAAGAAATCCAAGAATAAACTAACTGAACAATATCCTGCTTGTTCTTTTATAAATAAGAGACAAAAGCTCTGGGAATTCTGCTAACTGACATTGGATAGCCTTATAACTACTTTGAGCTTTTCTAAAAGGACAAAAATCTTGAAATACAGATAATAGGACAAGTTGTTATCGACTTAACATCACCAACATATACTTTTTATCAAGGATACCTCTTGAATTGTTTAAGGCACAAGTACTTACAACTTATACGACGGAGTATTAGGGCCAGGCTAGAGATTTTTTAGTTTTTTTTTTGTTCTATTTCAAGAATAAAGCTGTAATATTAGGAGAACAAGGTCATAAAATTATGATAATAAAGCCGAAACATTGAGAAAATAAAGTTGTACTGTAAGATTACGAAAATAAATTTGCAACTAGAATAGTCATAAAATTACGAGAATAAAGTCGTAAAATTACAAAAATAATGATGACTTCATTCTTGTAATATTACGACTTTATTCCCGTAATATTAAAACTTTATTCCCGTAGTTTGACGACTTTATTCTCATGATATTACAAATCTCTAGCCTGGCCCTAATACTCCGTTGTAGAATTTACACACATATATGTAAGTTGAAAAAGCTCCAAAAGACCAGAGAGCACAAAACCTTCAACTTTCTCTCCCCAAACAAACACACAAACACACCAGCATTCTTTAAAGGATAGGAGCTCCTTGAAAACTCAATTAGACTCAGGGGCAAAACTTGCAAAAACCTTCCACTCTGACACAGTGATGGCCAAAGTGCCACACGCACGGTGAAACCAGTGTTTCGGCTTCGTGACCTGCAGCTATTTCCAGGATTAAATGGACTCTGGGGTTCCAAATGAAAGAGCTTGTACTATAGCGTGCAGCTAATGACACTGTCTGTGTGTGAGCGTGTGCGTTTGTGTTTGCTTCGGGCGCTTTAACAACGTCGCCCTCTCATGACAAACGCACTCATATGTGTGCAACTCTGCAAGTTATTTAGAAGACATGCTTTCATCCTGGTTATTAAGTGGAAAAGGATCATGAGCTTTTTATTTGCTGTTTTGCTTTGGTGTAATGGTTCAGGACACAAATACAGTTGAAGAGGTAGTGGTTCAAAACTTCACAAAGCACAGATAACGCTGCACTGCAGTGACAAGAAATGTCAAAATGTCCAAAGAAGGAAAGGTAGAAAACCAGATGTTTTTAAACTTAAAGTTATGTTTTAAAACTTTAGGATTCGTGTTATAAGCATTTATCTAATTATGTGATATGTAAAAAGGTAGCGCTGAAAGATGCTCTACTGTTTTACATCACAGTATATGTCAATTACACACCTTATATGCTTATTTAGTCCTAACTTTTAGCCAACAACAACTTAGTCACCTAGCATAGCTTAGCATTAACATTAAGGTCCACAAACTTTTAGCATGGGTGGTTCTACACAGGGGCAAACAGAGGCCAGTACATCATGTCCTAGAAAAGATCATGTCATAAAACGTACCGTTTTTTTAACTTAAGTAAAAAATATGTAAAATTCCTAAATTCTGAATGTATATTGACCTAATAAGACATGGAATTTTAACAATTAAATCTATTTATTACTTAATCAACAACCAGACAGACACAAACAGACAGACAGATAAATACTGTAGCTTATGTTTCGTGTGACATTCATATCTATCTAGAAGGTAAATTTAAAGGTATACTATGCAACCGGTGTTGATTTTCCAGCGAAGCTCCCCCTAGAGGGCGAACGTAAAGGTGCACTGTCGTAAATATGCACAGCTGTTCTCCTGGTTTCTCCGTCAAGCCGAGAGCGGCGGTCGCTTTTGAGCTTAGCAGACGAAGCGGAAGCAAGCGAATGCACACACTGGACGCAGCTGGCTAGCGACAGAAGCAGCGAAGTTTACATGCAAACTTAATGGTTGGCCAAGCGTGGCGCGCAGCAAAAAGGTCCGCTGGCGTTTTTGAGCAGCAGGCGCGAGCGCCTGGCGTCTGAGCAGCTGAAGCAAGTGCAGCGTCCGGCGGCGTTAAGCATCTGGCGCGTGTGTGGCCGCAAAACACGCTGCTGCTTTCGAGATGGAAAATTTTATTTTGCTGCCCGAGCGCGCCGCCTCAACCAATCGGAGAAGCTGATCTGGGGAGCTGGCAGAGAGAGAACCTGGCAGCTGATGATCAGAGCGCTATTATCACTCCTCTTAAACAGTTTATTGACGCCTAAATTAACTTAAAATGCAGAAATCTGGTGGCAGAATATGTTGGCTTTTATTATCCTGCTGCCTGCAGTTTGGATTATTTAGATGAAAAACACCTACCAGCTGCCGCGGTGAACCGCGAGGGAGGCGACTCCAGCCAGAGGCTGCTGATGAAGGATTCCTAACTGTCGGCAGCACCGCTGGTATATGGGGGTCTGAGCGGCTCCGACAGAAAAAATATTGGAAGGCAGGATTGTAATCTGGAGGAACTGACTGCACACTGATTACGTTTTCAGGTGTATTTTCTCACTTAAAACATTATAAAACTACTTTATTTCCACTGATCACAGCAAATATATACGCAAGGCAGAAAAGGATAGTGAAGCTCTTTCACGCCGCGTCAGACACATTTTTTGCACCGGGCAGCCAGAGCAACAAAGCTGCTTCAGCACAGCCCAGCACGTCAGAACTAACTGGTACAAGCAGCAAAAATGAAGCAGCAGACGCGATTTTGCTGCCGGTCCGTGTGAACACAAAGATCGCCACTGTGCTAGCAACGAGCATGCTTTTAACTGGGGAAGTGTAGCAGTTCTCGCCGTAAAGCAAGACCGACTCTCCGCAAGACTTCTGAGCCTGTGTGGGTGCGGGTCGGTGCTCCTGCAATTGCAAGATCGCGGTATTTCCCCACAGACCACCAGGGCGGCCGAGAATACCTTCTTTCAACCTGAAATGACTCATTTAATCATCCAAAACGTTATGGAACACATTAATTAACTGAAAAATGTTGCATAGTGTGCCTTTAAATTTGCTTATTAACTTTTATTGTAAACAAAGATATAACAGCAAATATTATGCAAAAGCTGGAATTACGTTCACAACAACTCAAAACTTTGCTGATCCTTCCCTAAACTCTATTCATCTCTCGCAGTTAGCCTAGTGGCTGGCTAGCTCCAGTCAACCTCTCTAGCTCGCTCTGCCTCCCTGGCTAGCTTTCTCTGATGTAGTACCATTGTCCTACTCCCGGGCAGCAGTAGTATCTACCCTGCCTTCAGCATTCTGGCTTACCAGTGAAATCATCAGATCTGCCGCTGTACTCCTCTGTTCCTCTGCAGTTAGATTCTACAGCTAGCCTCAGCTAACGGTAGCTTCTTCCTGCTGGTGCAATTCCCCAGCAGACTTCTTCTCTGTGCTTCTCATCCTGCTCTAGTGCGCGGATCACCCGTAGGGATCCTTTGATTTTCAGCTGTGGTTCTATAGTTAAAGAGGATGACACGGCTGGCAGCCTGGTCCTGGTTCTGTTTTATCTACCAGTTTTCTTGCACTGCTTTCCTGCTACTCCTGTCGGAGGTGTCACTTTACCCGATCCGTCCTGGAAAACACGATCTGTTCGGTGCATGCATCATCAGCCCATTTGGGCATCCAGATATACATCCCGGTCGGCCTCGATTATATTTTGTTAAAACACCTAAATGACGTATTCCCGCCCCAAAAATAGTAAACGTACTAAAATTTTATCAGTTAAAGGTTAATAATGTATTTCCTGAGAAAATAAATGCCTTAAAGTCCTTTCTGTTTTATCACTCGTCACTGTCCGATCTGCACCTGAAATGGGATCCTACGCTACTTCCGGGAGCTAACTTTTCACACTTTGGATTTAGACATAAATCGAGTCTTTTTGAGTTTTATGCTTTCCCTCTCATGTTAACATTATGGTATGTAGTGTGTAATCTAAAGAAAGAAACAACTAAAATGCAGATAAACATGGTTTAATCATATTTTAACAGACTTCTCTGAGCATGTCCAATGCATGTCCAATGATGACGTCAGAGAAGCAGGTTAACAAAAGAAAATGCATCAAAATTGACCCACAAAAGTCAGAAAACTTTTTTAAGGATGTGTATTAGCATTCTTTAGATGTATTATATTGCCACGCCAAAGTATTTGCTCACCTGCCTTGACTCACATATGAGCTTAAGTGACATCCGTTCCTAATCCATAGGGTTCAATATGACGTCGGTCCACCCTTTGCAGCTAGAACAGCTTCAACTCTTCTGGGAAGGCTGTCCACAAGGTTTAGGAGTGTGTTTATGGGAATTTTTGACCATTCTTCCAGAAGCGCATTTGTGAGGTCGCACACTGATGTTGGACGAGAAGGCCTGGCTCTCAGTCTCCGCTCTAATTCATCCCAAAGGTGTTCTATCGGGTTGAGGTCAGGACTCTGTGCAGGCCAGTCAAGTTCATCCACACCAGACTCTGTCATCCATGTCTTTATGGACCTTGCTTTGTGCACTGGTGCACAGTCATGTTGGAAGAGGAAGGGGCCAGCTCCAAACTGTTCCCACAAAGTTGGGAGCATGGAATTGTCCAAAATGTCTTGGTATGCTGAAGCATTCAGAGTTCCTTTCACTGGAACTAAGGGGCCAAGCCCAGCTCCTGAAAAACAACCCCACACCATAATCCCCCCTCCACCAAACTTTACACTTGGCACAATGCAGTCAGACAAGTACCGTTCTCCTGGCAACCGCCAAACCCAGACCCGTCCATCAGATTGCCAGATGGAGAAGCGCGATTCGTCACTCCAGAGAACGCGTCTCCACTGCTCTAGAGTCCAGTGGCGGCGTGCACCACCACCGCATCCGACGCTTTGCATTGCGCTTGGTGATGTATGGCTTGGATGCAGCTGCTTCGACCATGGAAACCCATTCCATGAAGCTCTCTCACATTCTGTTCTTGAGCTAATCTGAAGGCCACATGAAGTTTGGAGGTCTGTAGTGATTGACTCTGCAGAAAGTTGGCGACCTCTTAAGCACTATGCGCGTCAGCATCCGCTGACTTCCCGCTCAAATCAGTTCACGTGGCCTACCGCCGTGGCTGAGTTGCTGTCGTTTCCCAAACACTTCCATTTTTCTTATAATACAGCTGACAGTTGACTGTGGAATATTTAGGAGCGAGGAAATTCCACGACTGGATTTTGTTGCACAGGTGGCATCCTATCACAGTTCCACGCTGGAATTCACTGAGCTCCTGAGAGCGACCCATTCTTTTTCACAAATGTTTGTAAAACAGTCTGCATGCCTAGGGTGCTTGAATTTATACACCTGTGGCCATGGAAGTGATTGGAACACCTGATTCCAATAATTTGGATGGGTGAGCAAATACTTTTGGCAATATAGTGTATTTAAAGATAGAAGTGATTGATTTGAGTACCAAAATTACATTATGTATGGAAACCTGCATATATATCTTTCTGCGCATGCGCAGGACGGATCGTGCTTCCAGGACAGATCGGGTTGTGACATGAGGTTCTGAATGCTATCTAACGCTACATAATGCTACATAACCCTCTGTTGTCTGGGTGATTTGTCCCACGAAGCGGGAGTGCACGGCCCCGAACTGGGTCAAGGGTAGGCATAAAGTAGTATTCATTCAAAATTACCCCACTTTCCTTGATGGGCCTTTGGCTGGTCCTATGCTGGTCCCTTACAATTCCCTTTTAGACATCAATCTTTGTACTAAAATATTCTTTCTGCCATGATTTGTGGACATTAAGATCTAAAGAGAAGAATCATCTCCTCGTCAGACCCTGTCATTTAGTGAAAGGGTGAAGTCGGAGTAAAAAAGCACGGCCATGTGAAGGCAAATGGCTGGAAGTTGGAGGAAATTTCAATGGGATTGGCCGGGTAGCAGGTTGCCATTTGGCTGGTATTTGACTGGGAAGCGCCATTTTGAAAGGCTGCTACTGGTTATATTGAAAGCAAGTTTAAAATAGAAAACATGGCAAAATAATTTACATTTACAACATAATCTAATTCTGTTTATGAATAAGATGTCTTAAGGTCTTAAGTTTCAGACTTGGGACTTGACTTGAGATTCCACTGTCCTAACTGGTCTTTAGTATAAAGAATAGTATAACCATGAGTGGGTCCCATTTTAGTAACCTTGAAAAACCCTTTTGCTAAATTCAAATCTTATGAGCCATAGAAAGATGCTAGATCCGTTTAAAAAGGTGAACAAATCCATTCCCACAAACACACACTTCATCACACACGAGGTGTTAATCCTTGATTAGGACAGGCACAGTTTAGGAAAAGATGAAATGTTCTGTGTGGGAGAGTGAATGTGTAGTTTAAAACTCCAATTCTGGTCCTCTCTACGGGTCACTAGCTATTAACCCCCACAGAGTCACCTTGTCACACTCAGAAACAATGAGGCGGACACACACACACACACACACACACTAGGAGTCAGAACTGACCATTCACATCACTAACGCAGCGTATTGGACTAATGCTTTGTTGGTTGATTCTAATACCGGTGTTGTTTCTATATTGCTCTTTCTTTTGGATATTTTATAAGCATGTTCAAGAATGAGAAAGATGGGGATCATATTTTAATTCTGGTGTGTATTTTTGGTATGTGTTCATGGGTATGAGGCAAGCAACACAGTTTATGTTACTTCAAGTAAATAAAAAAAAAGGTATTTGCCATTTAGGCTAAATTGATCATTTTTATATTTAATTTTTCCATTTTCCATATTTAGTTTAAGGTTTGTTTTTTGTTAATGGTATCTAGGGTAGAGGTCAGGGATTAGCGGACCTGGTTTAAAACATTTATAAATTACCTCATGTTGTCCGACAGCAGTGTCCAATTTCAATTGCACGCTTAACCTGTTTACGCAGTAATGCGAGCACTCCAGTATTAGTAGGCTGCACGCTATCCAAATGATCAATGAGCTGCTGTCAGTCACCGGGTTGCTGCTGCTGCTACTTTTAGACACAGCAGGCAAACCTGTGGCAAGCCTGGCGATGGGTACTTGACGATGAAAAAACCTGAAAAGTCAGTATTGCACTGCTGGAAGAACTGTGGTGAACTGGTGACAGAAAAAGTGAATGAGTATGTTTGGTTCAACCTGCTGCTGTGAAGCAGGATTCTCCACTACATGAACAGAATCAGAAATAAATATGGATCCAGGCTCAAAATGAGCTCCTTGATATGTGCTTTTAGAATGAGCTTAGTCTCCATTCAAACCCAGGTTTGGCCTTTTGCAAAAGGGCAGCATAAAGCCCACTGCCAACATTAAGACTGAGAAACATCAAACGAAATGTTCAGTTCAGGTGTTTTATAAAACATGTGAATCAGAAATGGTCTATATGCCAAACTGAACGATTGCTGTTCTCTACTTCAAAAACACATTAGATTTTAAAATGGAAACATTTTTTTATTTTATTTTATTTTTTAATTTAAAAATTCAATGTATAACATGGATGCATAAAAACTTAATTTTATTTCAGTGTTAAATTCTGTTTAAGGTAACAAGATTACTAAATAAAAGAATTTCTCCACATCTTTACTTGTTGATGAATTTATTTCGGACTCTGCTGATTTTTAACTGGTTCCCCCTGATCTAGGATATCTGTAGGACTGATGTCAAAGCAATTAGGATCAGCCTTAAAGACCTGTATCAGTCTAATTCGGAGATTTGCTGCCCTGCATTCATTAACCTCTTACACCCTAAGGGGGTATAAATAAATTTCTGCCTGACAAAAACCCACACAAAAGTAAATAACTTATAGCCTCAAAGCTATTAGATTTAAGAAGAAACTTTAGGTACGTCTGTAAAGTAAGATGTCATAGAATGGTTTTCTGGTGTCAGCACCATTGTAGCTTTGACCCCTGCCTGAAATAATAGGGACAAAAATATACAAAATAGTTTTGCATTTTGAACCTAAGCATAAATTTTCTTTGAAATAAACATTGCAGAAACACTACCAAAATATTATTTATAGCACAAAAGTAGTACAGACTTTCAAATCTAAATGTTGTGTAAAAATACTTACCAAATTTGGACTCAATCAGATGAAACATAATTATTTTAAAATGGTATTGGTGAGAATTTCTTAGGCGGAGAGAGGCCATTTTGGCACATTAAACCATAATGTCAGCAAACTGTGCCAAATATGTTTTACATCAATACTGGGGTTTGGTAAAATCACTACGAGGTCATGTAGCAGCTGGACCCGCCCGTGGGTCCGTAGGGTTCAAGGCGGTTCAAGGGGTTAAACTATGGTGCCTTCACTGACCGAGAAACACTGGATGTCTTCCAACCACGAGGGTCAACAATTACAGCGAGTAAAACGTATGACTTTGGTCAGCTGCAAACTTCTTGATGCATCTCTAGTCCTCTCCATTTCTCTTCATTGGTGGATTCATATCTGAACAGATGCAGTCCATCAGATGGCTAGAAATCCCTGCTCTGTTTACACAATTATCCAACTCACTTTCTCTACATGAGCGTAAATGAGGCAATCTGTGATTCTTTTCTGGGACACCGTCTCTGTGACCTCATGCTTTGTTAAATGATGACTGTTTTAGGTTCTCTGACAACGTTTCCTTTGAATGTCCTGATATTATTTTTATTTTAACTTCCATCTCTCTTCTGTACCGTTGTTGTCTCCTTTAGATGTTACATACTGGTGTTTTTATTTTCTAGTGCAGTTCTTATCTCTGCTAATACATCCACCTCACATTTCATGTCTAAACCAAAAATAATCAAGCCATTTTTTGGGGGGGGTAAAATCCTGATTTAAAAAAATAGAACAGTATCACTACATCTGAAGAAACCTTTCTCTTCTTCAGACCCAGTGGAATAAATGGAAAAGAAACAGGGCTCTAGAGTCAAACCAGGTCAGAGTGTTCTGATTAACTCAAATTACTCCTTTCATCTGGGGTGAGCAGGACAAGGTCTTAGCTGTGAGAGAGGTTGGAGAGCATGGAAGGCTAACTTCCTGTTTGACAAGGCCAGACTTCTGATGCTTCGGGAAGCACCGCTAAGTGAAACATGACAGCAGAGTCTGCATGGATCAAAGCTGGTAACACTCCATGGACCAACCTGCCTGCAAGGAGCAAAATAGACTCTATAAGGGCAATCAGAGGTCATACATCATGCTTTTAAACAACATAATAAGAACTGGATCTTCAATGTTAATAAATTCTCTTTTTGCACCTTTTCATACTTTCATTTGTGTCTCCACTGCTACTAGAAACAGTCCAAACAGAAATAAAAGTTTTGCTTTTAATTTATTCATAGCTTTCATGGGCAAACAAGCGCCGTTTCTCAATTCACTAGAGCGCGAGTACAGACTCGTGTCGCCGTAAGTATGTTAAACTTCAGAAGAACACAGGAAAAGTCTGGACTCTGGGAGAGGGAACGCAGCATAAGAAAGCTTGAACAGAGGCGTGCTCGTGGCGTCACCACGTACCCGGCTCGTCTGGGCTGTTCCAGTAATTAATAGTCTCTAGTTAATAATAAATTATTACTTTTATTTAAAGGAGGAATAATAATGAATACAGTCAGATAAACGCAAATCAAATGAACATTTTTTACGAAATAAAACATCAAACTGGAAGCTGCTGCTGACGCATTGCATGCTGGGACATCAGTCAATCTTAGGAACGGACAAGTCTGCTCTGATTCATGCTGGGTAAAGAGGGAGGGGTGAGACTTTGTTTGTTCTCAGTCTTCTTGTTCCTGGGAATCCTGTTCAACAGCAGCCTCTGGACCGGTCGCCTCTGCAGTTTTCTGCTACTGTTTGTGGTAGCTTCGAAGCATATGTTGGCGTTTTCACGTCGCGTAATCCGACTGCAGGCACCAGGATAATAAAAAACGAATGTTTTTCCATCAGATTTCGACATTTTAAAGTTGATTTGGCGTTAATAAACCAATGTCAGTGATCATAGCGGTGCATCAACGCTCTGGGTCTCTCCCTGCCAGCTCCCAGATGGCTTCTCTGATTGGTTGATTTAGTGTCGAGCAGCAAAAGTTCAATTTTTCCAATTCCAGCAGCACTTGCCGCTTTCGAAGAAACATCACGTGCCTCAGATGCTTAAAGCTGGTGAGGCACCTCTTCAGCTGCTCAGACGTGCTGCCAGACCGCACTGCTGCACCTTGGATGGCATCAACCACTGATTTTACATGTAAGCGAAAAGCAACGCTCCTGTTGCCTCTGCTTAAAATAATAATGCTGTGTTCACACTCTAAAGCAAGTTAAAGTACACATTTTATAAACGTGAATTTGAAAAACCAGCCGAAAACCCAGAAATTAAACATACATAAAAAAACTACTTTAACAGAAACTTTGCTGTTTTCTCACGATTTCTTTTTTTTCATTATTTCATGTTTTCCTCCATTTTTTTTTCCTATTTCAAATTTCTCATTTCTTTTTAAAATTTCTAGACATGTATTCCTTTTTGTCAGCTGCAGCTGCTCTCATTCCTGAACACCCTGCATGCAGTCAGAGCCAATAGGAGACCTGCTCCATATTTAAACAGCTGATGTAAAGCCCATGCTTCAAGCTGTGCCCTGGATTACAAAGCAGGATATAAATATAATGTAAATATGGTTAATCAGGCCTTTTTCTCTGAAACTGTTGCACTGGTATAATTTCCTGGTTCCCCCAGCGGCGGATTCACTATTGAACTCGTATTATGTACGCCTTTAATTACCATCAGTTTGCTCAAATGAGTTGTATGCAGTGTGGATTCAGAAAATGTGTAGAAATTCATAGAATATTTAATCAAGTTAAATTAAAGTCTGTAGGATTTCAGCATCATTTTCACAACAACGATGTACTCAACTCAATTTTAGCCTAGTTTCAGATACTAATGTACATTCCTCACTTCATCGTATGCGAACTTAATTTTTTTGTCTCTCTTTTCGACTAATAATAGTTTCATGTCTGCTGCAGTCCATCACCCTACGTCACAACGTAACCTGGTTTTCTCACTCTGTTCACATCATTAGAAACATCTCACTTTCCATCACTTTACTCCTAAATACGCCTCCAACACAGGATTAACGGGTAAATCACTAACTTCCTGCCATTAGGGCCAAACATGTTCAGTTGTACTATTATTTGCATCAATTTTAATGTGAATAAAGTGTGATTGCAAACATGGACGTGGGGGTGTGGCCAGCCTCATGTGATTTGCATGAAAGTGCCTTTTTATTTTGAAAGGAGCTCAGAAAAAGGCAGAACTAAGGAGATGAAATCTCATTATCAAAGTGTTTTCAAGCAGAAAATGTAACAAACATGTTTTGTATCGACTATAGTCATATCCTAACCTGTTTTAAAAAGCATAGTGGGTTCCTTTAACTCAGATCTAAAAGCGCCTCAAGCTGTTTTTTTCATTTTCCATAACATCCACTTGAACTTTCCATGCACCCTCTGTGACCCCGGTTTTCCATCATCACTTTGTCAATCAGTCTTACTCACCCTCATTGTTCCACCTGAGCAGACAAGCCAGGAGCAGCTCATTGAATTCAAACTTCTCCAGTTTTTTGTTTTTTGCTTCAGGATTTCTGTAGATCTTATTAAAATACTTTCTGTAAGAAGGATCAGCCTTAAAAAGAAGGTATTTAAATGCTTCCTATGGCTACAAGTCACAATTATAGCCA
>JAGKQL010000054.1:33315988-33341244 GCA_018398635.1 Cyprinodon brontotheroides
ATCTCCAGATGCATTTGAGATATCAAAAAAGTACTCCAGAGTGTTGTTCAGCATGGGGGTGAGTAGAAAATGAAGGCTAGTCATGTTTGGGTGTACTATTCCTTTAAAGTACTACTGGTATAAAAGACAAAACATGAAAAAAGTTATTTTAGAAGAGAGAAAAATATCTTTTGGTCCAAAAAAGCTTTGATAAAAGAAATGTTTTAAGGCCGTCTTTAAAACTGGATTGAGAGTCCTCGAGGTGTCAGGGGAGGGGCATTCCACAGATGTGCAGAGACGCGGCATAAAAGTACCCTATATCCCATTCAATCTGAGTCACGGTGCTGCAGGGAATGTGGAGGTTTAAAATAGTGGGCCGAAGAGGGCAGGTTGATTCTGTTCTGTAGGTTTGATACACGTTCTAGCGCTGAGGGTGGGGGCATGTCCATGGATGCATCAATGTGTGAGGAGGGAAACCTTTGGCCGTACCCAATCCTGGTGGAGAAGGGAGAGCCAGTGTAATGAATGGAGAATGGGGGTAATGTGCTCATGTTTCCGCACTCATCAGGATCCTAGCTGCAGAGTTTTGAATGTACTGATGCCTCTGCAGTCTCTTTCTAGGGATCCTAATGAGACGCATGATGCAATAATCCAGTCTGGAGGAGACAAAGGCATGAACCAGCTTTTCGGCCTCTGATTCTTTGGTTTCTCTTTACGATTTTCAACTCTTTATGTTAATTCGTTCTCCTCAATATCTCTGGGACAGTTCTTCCTCTCACCATCTCCTGTATAATTCTCCTGCAATGAACGCCATTCTCCACTCATCCCTCAGTATTTATGCTCTCAGCTTCCCCTCGTTTTTGCTGCGATCATCAATAATTTATGTGTTGAGAAACTAAGGTAGTTGTAATCTTTGTTAATATATCTTTATTGCTTTAGTTATACCTTCCTTCCAATGTTTGTGCTTTTGCTGTAAAATACGGGAGAAACGACTTTTGGATTTGGCTTTTGAATCTGAGGATTTTAACTATAAAAAAAGTCCCAATCTCATTTTAAGTTGGGTTTCCTGTAGGCTTTGTTTAAGTTCATAAGTCTTGTTTTTATTAGATTTGTCGCTTGTGGTCTTCCATACATTTTAGTCTTGTCTAGCTATTTAATTACTTTTTCCAGTTAAAATACTTTGCTGTTGGTTCTTTGGTGAGCAGGTTCTGAATTCTTTGTATTATATAATGTTTCTTCATTGTTTTATTAGAGTCCTTATGAAGCCGGGCATACAGAATATTTTTTTCTCCTTTTGTTACGATTTTTCAGTCGTTTTATGGATTGGGCTGAGTTTCAGCCTCATTGTGCACCCTGCGTCATGTAGTATACATACACGGGGATAACGAGGTGCAATTAGCCTCTCACAACCACTGCCCAAACAGGAATCTTAATGTTGGGGAAAAAAATCAAACATATTTGAAATCCATTCGGTCGTTGTATGGTGTTTATGGACAAATCCTGCTGTTGAAGCAGAGCTACGAGCATCGACGAGCCGTCTTACCAGCACCTAGTGCATTGCGCATTTGAAAACAAGGGAGTTCTTCTTCCTCTTCTTCCAGATTGACGAGTCCAATCAGCGGCATCTCTTGACTCTGAGCCTAATGTGTGGTTTTTGGATGTACAGTGTGAGCAGTTAGATCACATCAGAGCGTCGGTCTAGCAGCATTTGTCACCCATTTCTCTGCTTGTCGTCCCTCTAAGCAATCATCATTTCTGTAAGTTTCTTTTAACAAAAAACTCCTAAAATTCTCTAATGTCGATGCAGCCAAACAAAAGAACATTGCTACCAGTAGTCAGTAACTGTCATATGGTTTTCTAGAGGTTAGAGAGCAGGGCGTTAGCTTCTTGGAGCCATCTTAAAGGTTTTTGGTTTAAAACTACAGCTGATATTGTCTTAGAAACTAAAAAAGGCTTAAGTACATCTGTGAAGATTTAAACATTTGTAGTTTATTCATTACATCATGAAAGACACACTACTGTCACGTGAATGTAAATAAATCACAGAAAATCAGGATGCTAAGTGGCAATAACAGATTGTAATGCAATGCTGAAGCCCTGAATTAAGGATTTTATGCACAACAATCCCCCCTCTTGATAAACGACCAATCACATTCACTTTATTCACAAGTGTAAAGTCGTGCACCAATCAGAAGAATTCAGACATGCAACGTTTGGAACAGCTGCCTCCCTATGACTTTAAAGGTATAGAGGGCAATCTTTTATTTTCGGGTGAATCATCTACATAGATGGTCCTCGTAATTGTCAATCATTCTGGTGATATGTTTACGTGAGGCCATCCTACGTGCTTGTCCTGTTAGCCATCTTTTTCTGCGCATGCACACTTACACCTGCATATGTATGGGAAGCTACAGTCATTGAAGCTGACCTTTCTCACCGTGATCCTTTGAAAATGGCCGAGTGTTGTAAGAGAAAAAGTGTCAACGAAGTGTATGCCTCAGAAGAGGCAGATATATCCCAGAATGCTTTATGCTGGGAGATCTCCTCGCAAAGCATTATGGGATTTACTGTTGCCATAGGCTGTCACAACCCGACAGCAGCGACTAATAACAAAGATGGAGCAGGCAAGGCGCAGAGGAGAAGGAGTTGCGTGACCAATGGAGCAAAAGGCAGTGATCATCTGTGCGAATGGTCAGTTAACTGAGTTTACTAAAAAGTCCACTATATAGTCCCCGCTGTATGTGGACTAGGGTTGTCAAAAGTATCGATACTGAAAAGTTGTATCTGGATACAATACTCATTTCCAAAAGTATCGATACAGTGCTACTACCAGTGGCACCTAAACAGTCATTCATCTTATGTGCAGATTAGAGGAAAACGCACTTTCTGAACACTGTGTGATTGAATAATTCTGTGCACATTTCGGTTTCAGACTTTTATCTGTAACAGGTGCAGCTGCTGAGAATTATTTTTGTTTCTTAACTGGTTTGGCTAGTGTCATTGTTATGTGTGCATAAAGCATAGCCAAGGAAGGAAAACTTAATTTGAATTTTATAAGTTTTTTATCAAGCTTGCTTAATATTGTGCACAGCATACAACCTCAAAATATTGTTTTATTGTATTTATTTATCTATTTATTGTATTTTGTTTATGTAATAGAAAAAATTTCTGTTAAATTTTGGAGTCTTTGTCTTCAGTGGCATGGGAAGGGGGGTGCTGCGGGGGCTGCAGCCTCCCTCGTCATAGCATCAGCCCCCCATGGTGGGGGGCTGTGGAGTAACATAATATTTGTACTTAAAAACGTGAAATTATTTATGTATTTATTTTTTTAAAGACTGTGTTTGATATGGGATTAAAAATGATGGGCTGTGTATAAGATATATACTAATGATTCATTATTTTAATATTTCATAAAAAACTAGGCTACTCCCCCAGAGGCTTCCGCCACCTCACATTCGTTTAGGCATGGCTAGCAATAGGCAGCAGAAACAGTATTTCTGACTATTTCGAGAGGTAAGAAATGGTTTTAATTCCCCTATACTGCCGCATTTAGCGTTATTTATGTGCCTATTCATCTTAGTCCTGAGGCTGAAGAAGTCTACGCTAGAATAAGGCTGCATATCACTAAATTTTATGTCTGTATTACACTATTTTGTGATAAAATATGAAATTAGTTAATTTCTTTTTTTTTTGTGTGTGTGTTTTTTGTTTCAGATATGAAATCATTCCCCATATCGATAGTCGAATGGACTTTCAAGGCGTTCAATGCTCAGTTTAGGCTATATTTAGGCCATGTTTCATTCCAGGTATTCCTGATCCTGTTGATTGGGGAGCTGTTGTTTGTTTTTGAATGATTAAAAGAGAAGAAATAAAGTTTAAAATGTTCATGCTTTTGTTCTGAAACATGCATTTTAAATGGCAGTTTTTTGGCTTACAAATGTAGGCCAACAATATTATGTTAAAAACGTCAGCCACAGCCCTCAACATAATGACGCCACGTGTTTTCCAACCCAGCCATCAGCCTCAGCTGAAACAGCTTCCAGCGCGCACCTGTTTGTCTTTATCCTTGTGGTATCGAAAATGACATCGAATATCGAGGTATTTTCCTTAGTATCGGTATCAAGTTCAAAAGTTTAGTATCGTGACAACCCTAATGTGGACACAGCAAGCTTGTATGAGCTATGAGAACAGCACATTTAAACAGGGCGTGCATGAGGAGAAATGCGCTTGCAAGAGCATTTTTTTTTAAGTGGAAAGGGCGGGTCTGATGATTAGCACAACCAAATCCTTAACATTTTGATCGACCTCTAAAGCATTTCAGAGGGCATTCAAAGCAACTGTAATCCGCGCCCCGTACACAGCCTGTGCTATGAGTGGAGCCAACATGGTGGTTAAAGAACAGTGCAGTTTTACCCACCTGCCATGTATTGGAGCTCATTTAATCTTAGTAGGGGGAGTATGTCTTTCAGTCTAATTAGAATGCCAATAGCGAGTCTCTCCAATTATATACACCTGATACACATACAGACGCATTCATTCACACACAGACCCCCATTATTCACTGGTAATTACTATGTCAATACAAAGCTAAGCGCTACTGTAACACAAACACACACACCATCCTTTAATTGTCCTTCCTTGGAAAGCTTAGCACCTATCCACACACACACAGTCCCACTTGTGCATCCGTCCATTTAGACTCCCCGTGGATTCAATCTGCCACTCTCTTATCACCCTCCCAGCTCACCTTCCCCTGCCTCTCAGGTTTAAATGCACACAAGCAGGCAATATACACTAGAACGGAAGGTCAGAGACGAGGTTCATGAGTGTCACATCTTACTCACCCTCTCCATTTTCTGTCCTGCCCCTGAAGACTTGCACAGTGAAAAGCCATTTACCAGGACATCTAACTACACTTTGGGCTGACCCTTTAATACTTATCTTTAGCTTCTGGATGTTTTCCTTTATCTTAATTTGCTTTTCCATTCTTTAGAAGTTGACTTTTAGACAATAGACACTGAGGGAAATTACATTTGAATGTTTTCAGCAACAGGCAAACAAAAAATGCCCTATTTTTTCCTTAAGCCTTTATAGGGCAAGGTACAGTTTTTGATCCTTTGCATACCCCTTACAAATGGAGTCCCCACCGTCCCCTCAGTGAGGTCTAGAAGCAGAAGATCTATATCCAGCCATTCAGCAAAGATACTGCTACATGGCTGTACATCTTATTTTGGCATTTGACCAATTAGATGAGCCATAAATGATATATTACTTACTGGAAATTAAGTTGAAAGAAAAAGTTAACAATTCAAGAAAAAAAAGGTAAAAAGCTCATTGAAAGGTTAAAAAGTTAATAAGCCTACTTAACAACTATATTTAGGTTTATAAACTAAAAATGTAAGTGCTAGTATCAGCATTATTGCCTCTAAGGTTTATTTTGTACCAAAAAAATGTGTTTCTTTAACTCTCAGTGTGTTTTTCATTAATTTCTTATAGAAGCACCTTTGTTATTTTTCTTAATATATTCGGGTAAGTTGTAGTGTTGGACCGATACCGATACCAGTATTGGTCGGGGCCACGATCCAGCACTAAAATGATGGTATTGATATCAGCGAGGACCAACAAATAGGGCACTGATACCATCTTGAGAGCCAAAAGTTTCTTCAACTATTGTCACCCATTCCAGGTAGGCGATAAAAAGTTCTACTGGATTCACTTTGTATTTGTCTTTTTCCAGCTTCACAAAGGTAGGCAGCAGCTTGACGAAGCCATGATGGCAATTATTTTACATGCAAGTACTATGAAGTTCTTCATATACACACACACATCAATTTCAAACATATGGTATCGATATCGGCCGATACTGGTATCGAGTATCAGTATCAGGGCCAAAAAATGGCATCGGCACAACCCTAGAAAGTTGGTGTTTCTTGTTTTTAAATTCACATAAATTTTTACCATCAAAATATCCATATTTTTTGAATGTTACAAAGGTAATAAGGTCTTGTCCTGGATTATAATAACACTGTTGGCTTGAATTTTTAATTTAGTATTTAACTGAATGTTCTATAAAGGATTAAAATGGCTAAAATAACACATGTACATATTGAGAACTTTGCTAAGCAACAGCATTTTAACGCTCATTTATATTGGTGTGCCAATCACTGTTAAAGTAAGAGGTCAGGAAGTAGTGTTGTAATTGATTTGAAGAGATCTAAAAGAAATCAGTGTCTGACCATGAGTCTACCGGAACCCTACGGAGCAAAGACGCATTTCTGTTGGTTTTTGGGTTTAAAGTAAAGTGAATGTCATAAAACGCTATTTGAAAAGAATAAAACATTGAAACTCAATTAAAATTTGTAAAAACAACATTGAAAAACAACATTTAGAAAAAACAAATAAATACAATAAGAAAATACAAAATCTGTAAAAGAAAATAAATTAGAAAAGTTGAAAAAATAAAATCTGTGATAAACATGCATACAAAAAAAATAGGAAAAATAACAGGAATTAAAATCTGAAAAGAGGAGAATATTACCCAAACCTTTTTTCTATTAAGATGAGTTTTTTAAGTTAATTTTCTGATTTCCATTTACTTGCAAATTTCAGTTTGCAAAATGTTTTGTTTTTTTACAACAATAATGGGAGAAAAATTCCCTCAAGGACAATACGTTTTCAAAGTTTTCAGCAACATTTTTGAACCAAATCTTTAAAAAGTTTCACAAATGTGTATTTTTTTGATCTTCAAGATGTTATCTTTCAGTGAGTCCCCTTCATGCTTGCACTTGTAATGTTGTTTTAGGTAGACTTCAGTGGGAATGTCTCATCTCAGCAGGGTGGAACAACACCAGCATACCATCCCCCCACATCGCCAAGCTTGACATCAGAGTTGGTCTCAGCTTTGACGCTGACGGGCTAATGGTTAGATCCCCTCAGCAGAGAACAGTGATTTCGCATCACTCTAGGCAAATCAGTCAACAGTCACATCCTACCAGCAATTATGATACAAGATCTACCATCACTCTGAGATGTTCCTGGAGTGCACTAAGGGCTGATTAGAACTACTTTCTCTGCAAGATCCACATCCAGGAATCATGTTTAGGGTCCTTAACAAACAATGCAGAAGGTATCTTAATGGTATTTTATAAAACACCATCAAAAACCTGCTTGGAATCAGTCGGTTTGGTTTCTATATGCTACTGTGCACCTTATCTTTGTGGGCTTTTATATTTGGCTATAGATTTATACAAGGCTTTATATATATGTTTATGGAAGAGAAGGCTGAAGGAGCTGCTGCTAGCAGATGCTAACGCAGATCAGAGCTATGCTACAAACAGCTTCTACCTGAGGCTGTTAGCATTTAGCATCAGGATCAAAACATTTTCTCAGATATAACAGAACGATGAGTTACAATGACTAGAAGATGATTCAGTTTCACTTTAAACGGTCCATCGTCTTCCGATCTGATTTTGATTTCACATTAGCTTCTACCAATGGTGTTAGCTATAGCTAATATCGTAAAGACTAGATCACAGTCGATTTCATTTGTTTGTTCCAAAAGATATCTCTGGCATAACGGTTAATGGTGGCGACACAGTGTGACATTTCTAGCAGTTAATGTCATGATTTTGGCTCTGATGGCTGGCTTGATTGCTCATTTCCTTCACCTGTCTAGGTCTGCCCTGTTCCTAATCACTCATCAGATTCACCTGTTCCTGATTTCTATTTAAGCCATCTGTTTCCAGCCATCAGTGCCAGATTATCCAAGCAGAATGTTTAAGTCTTCCGGCTATCTGTGAGTTTCTGGTTTCCTGATCCTAAATAGTTTTTATCTCAGGACTTCTGGGTTTTGGTTGCCCCTGTCTGATCTGTTGCCTGCCTGTCTTCAGAATCTTGTAGGATTCTTCTGTGGACTGTACCTGGATCTGCCTCTTGACTTCGCCCCTGCTGATTATCCAGTCTAATCCACCTTTGTCAGCTAAGATCTGATCTCTGTCAGCTATGCAGCCTTCTAGGCTTCAGCGTCTGGAACTCTCTGGCAGCGTCTGTTTAGAGAACGAGGACGATTTAGCTGGAATCATCCTCGTTCTCTGAGCACGGACTGAACTGTCAGATCAGGTTAGTGATTTGCGCATTCATAATCATCCTCCGTCAAATTATCGCAGTCACTAAACTGTGTTTCTCTCACATAGATGTTCCTGCCTCAGACGCCCTAGCCACTGCCACTACAGAACCAATCTGTTACTGTTTGAATAAAGGCTTTTTAAGTATCCACTGTCTGTCTTGCCTGGTTTCTTGGTGCTACGTTCTGAGATTTTCACCGTTTCTCAATTCACAAGAACACGAGTACAGACTTGTGTTCTTGCCAAGTATGTTCTTGAGAAGAACACAGGAAACTGTGGACTCAGGGAGAACAGGAGCATGCAATATAAATATGGTTCAATTGGAACAGAAGCGTACTAATAAGGTTACCACACGCTCTGCTCATCTGGAGCTGCATTTCACCTCCTGTTATAAATAGTATCTAGATGAAAACTTTTTTCATTTAGTGGGGGGATAATATTTAACACAATTAGATAAACACAAATCTAATAAATATTTTGTCAAATAAAATAAAAACTCTCGATCAGAGCCAGCGGTCCTTCACACACAGCTATGCAGAGAGGGGACTGCTGTAGACAGGCTAGGATTAGCCCTGGCTGTCGTCACCCTTGGAGCTCCACTGGTTGCCGCGGTCCTCTCAACTTCAGAAACTGTATTTAAAATGACCCATTGAATCAGTAAATGGGCCATATAGTGACACTAATGGTGACAACGCAGTGTGACATTGTCTAAATTTATACCAGTAAATGTCATGATTTTGGCTCTGATGGCTGGCTTGATTGCTCATTTCCTTTAAATGATCTTGAAACGTACTTTTATTGAACAACAGCAACAGAAAAGAGAACTTTTAACTTAATACTCTGAGCTTTTCGAGAGCTCCATTGGAAACTGCTGCTGCCGCAGTGCATGCTGGGACAGCTGCAACTGTCAATCTCATGAATGGACATTACTATAAAAACAAATCTGCTAATGTTAGCCTTCCTATGTTAGCTCTGTAGGTTCCAGTCCAGTCAGACCTAACTCAGAATCTACCCAGCATGCATTGAAACAATGGGGACCTCCATGAGTGAAACATATAACAAAGGATTTATGATTACTTTTTTGTTATTAAAAAGTTTTACTAATCACAAATGACACTTTTTAAGTTATGAGTAAAGTTACAACATATTTAATTCAATATAGTCAACTAGTCATGCTCTGATCAGTGAATATCAGAGGGATGGATTGAAGGACGGATGGTTATAGCTTCTCATATCATGGTATCCAGCTTAAGCTCTGCTACTCCCTCACTTTTATTTTCCTGTATTATCTTTCTTGACGTTTGTCCGCCTCCACCCTTGATTAATTCCTCTTGACTCGTCTTCTTCTTCTTATGAGTCTCTTCTTCTTCCTCTCTCACCTTCCCCTCTGTTCAGCTTTTCCGTCTGTCTCCCGTCGACCTGTCCTCGGTCTCCCCTCCTCTGACCTGCTCTCCTGGCTCAGACCCAGCTAAATTACTAGTTCTACAGAGCGATGGTGACAGAGTGCAGAACTTAATTACACACTGGCTGACAGCGAGGACTATGTGGTAGATTTTCTCCCTTCTCCTCCTCCTCCCTTCTCTGTGCTCCTACACCTCATCTTTTCTCTCCATGTCTTCTGTTTCTATTTCATTTCTCTGCTTTTTTTCCATACTTGAACTTCTCTTTTGCCTCCCTCCACCTTTTTAATAACTAGTTATGGAACTGTGAACCATATTGGAATTAACATATAAAGCCCTTTAAATGCATTTTTCCCTCTGTAGCTTTTTATTTTATTACACCAGAGTTATGTAGTGTATGTAAATTGTAACAGAAAACAATATTATTTGATTAAAAACAACATACACTAAGCATTTGTCCTGCTAGTGTTCACCTATTCCTTTTTTAAGCCTAAAAGAGTGTTTTCGCTGTACCTTATCATTGTACAGACATTGCGACATCTGCTGGTAGCTTATGTTACCAAACAATTTGGGAAATCGCACCTGTTACATAGGAGCAGAGGTTCTCCTGTTAATATGGTAAAGATCTCTAGAGCATCTGTCACCGGGCTACACCTGATCAAAATGATCCAATGAGCTGCTGTCAGTCTGGGTTGCTGCTGCTGCTACTTTTAGACACAGCAGGCAAACCTGTGGCAAGCCGGGCGATGGGAAAAGAAGGAGAAGATGATGAGAAAAAGAGAGCAGAGAAAGTGTGGACTGCTGAAAGAACTGTGGTGAACTGAGGAAAGAAAAGTGAAATGGTGCTCAAAAGATGACCCCTGCACATTTAGGAGGAAGTTTGGCTCAACCTGCTGTGAAGCAGGATTCTCCAACATGAACAGAATCAAAAATAAATATGGATCCAGACTCACAATGAGCTCCTCTTGATATGTGCTTTAGAATGGCTTAGTCGTTCCATTCAAACCCAGGTTTAAAGAGATACTTGCAGGGCAGCATAAAGCCCACTGCCAACATTAAGACAGAAAAAGGAAAACAAAAACAATCAGTTCAGTTGTTTTATAAAATGTGTGAATCAGGAAATTGTCTATATACCAAACTGAATGATTATTGTTCTCTACTTCAAAAACAACTTAGATTTTAAAATTGAAAAATTCTCTATTTTTTTATTTAAAAAGTCAATGTATAACATGGATGCATAAAAAAAACTCATTTTATTTCAGTCTTAAATTCTGTTTAAAGTTACAGATTATTTACTGGTTTGCTTTAATGGTTAATGATTTTCTTTATTCGGACCCCATTGATTTTTTTTTTATTGGTTAACCCTGATATAGTGCATAAACTTTAATTTTATTTAATAAAAGGTCAAAAATTACTGAGAAGAAAATAAAGATACATGATTTATTTTTAATATATTTATTAACTGTAATCTACTGTAACTGTAAATGCTATTAGCCTGATTTACTTGAATATTTATAAATCCTTCAAAACTTTGCTTTGATCAGGTGAGACCCAAACTTTAAACATTTGGTTTAAATTTAAATAATTAATTGTGTTGGAAAGCTAACATCCCCCAGAAAACACCATCAATACTGGGAAACATGGTGCCAATATCACATATTTATTCATTTTAACTTTTAAAATGACTAAAGCTCCTGTCCGTCTTGCTATGAAGCTGGCTAGCATATGAAGCTAACTGGCGGCTGCAGTAGTGAAGGAAAACTAGAGATGACAGCCCACTGTTGATAACTTATTGATCTTAACGCTTTATTTGGGAAGTTTTCAGACACCTCTAGCAGCTTATCTTCATAAATCTTTTAAAGACCAATCTAGAGACTTTCTATGTGTGTTGGGTGAGTTTATCGACTTCACATGAAAAAGCGATCTCTGCTGTTTCATGACAGCATCAAGAGCTGCCGTTAGACTCTCCCTGCTTCCCTCAGCGCTGTCTCACAGGCAGCTGCCTCAGCCTGAAAGGCCTGCATGCAAACGGAGGTGCCTGAATTAAAAAGCAGGATATCAATGCATTTTCAAAAGACTGTTGCATTAAAATACCAGATTTCCACGCAGCTTGGATCACCTTTTAACCTTGTGATGCGTGTGACTCTGATTGTTTAGATTGCTGCTTTTACATTACTTCATAAAGTTAAAGTGCATCACATTTTAATTACATTCAACGGCAGTAAGATAATTAATCCTTCTAGTTGTGTTATTGTGCACTGATAGATGAGGATCAATCACATGTGTTATTGTGACTCAGAGATCATATTTTGAAGAATTTATGACAGATCTTGAAAATTGTCTGAGCTTGACCAAATATCCAAAGGAAAATAAGCTACACGTGGTCCTCAAAATGCAGAAATCTGGTAGCTGGCTGTAACATAACAAATTGGGAAAAAATGGTATTTGGAAAGAATTGGAAAGAAATTGTTTTACAAGATGAAGCTATAAGGAAGTTCTGCCTTTATTTTACAGTAAGAGCTGGATTGTTGGGATGGTGAGAAGGAAGGAAAGAACAATTTGTTAAGTTTAATAATCTGATATGAACAGCCTAATATTCTATTTACAAGTAAATCCTTCTTCTGGTTTTTAATACAAATTTTCACCTGCCAAATGTCCAATCCATAAATTGAAATGTAAGGATATAGGATTAGGCTGCTCAGTCGAGCAGTAGTGAGCACTGCTGCTTTGCAACAACAAGGTTCTGGGTTTGATTCTCGGCCTGGGGTCTTTCTGCATGGAGTTTGCATGTTCTCCCTGAGCATGTGTGGGTTGTCTCTGGGTACTCTGGCTTCCTCCCACAGTCCAAAAACATCACTGTTAGGTTAATTGGCTCCTCTAAATTCTTCTTGGGTGGTTGGACCCCGCCTCCTGCTCGAAGACAGCTGGAGATGGGCACCAGCACTCCCATCCCACTTGGGATAAGCGTGACAGAAAATGGACAGATGGATTCAGAATTAAATGGAGACTGAACTACATGATCTACAGAGTAAACTCAGAATGAAAGAGAGTACAAATATTTGCTTTATACGGCCATTCTGCAGAGATAGCAGAGATCAAACAGACGGTCTACGTAGCAAACTCAAAAAAACAACTCAAATTCTGATGCTACACCAACTCAGCAGGTCCAGATTAAAAGACAATTAGATTAAATGAATCCTGCTTTCTAGAAAGCTTCAGATTGTAACTAAAAGGGAAACATACTGTAGAGTATACTCTATGACTAAGAGATTCATAATTGTATATCTGTCATAGAATGCATGAGATAGGCATCAGCCCCACAGTGACCCTGACATAATATGTGGCAGAAGATGGATGGATGGATTTTGCATTTATTGAGTAATTTATAAAGGTATTACTCCAAGGACCCTGTAAATGGATTCCCCTTTAAATAGGTGAAGGACTGAAGGCCAGCTCGTTGGGTCCGACTCAGTCAATTCTCTGAAGAAGTCAATGCTGTTTCTGAATGAAATCTGTCAAACTACAGAGAAACTGTAAAAACTCCCCAGGATAGTTTTCAAAGTCTTGGATTCTTCCATCCATCCATTCTCCTCTATGTACCCAAGCCTCGTTAGTCAGGTTCACCATTTTAGAGTATTTCTTAGCCTAATGGTTCAGTTTGTGACACTAAGACACCATAGGAAAGATTCAGTGGTCTGATGGAGTCCATACCTCAATGTCTGAGGGCTGTTTGGTCCAAACAGGGGGACCAGTACACTGCTGGTCATCTTTAACCTCTGACTGTATGGTTAAAGTCCTTCGTCAGGGACATTAATCTTTAAGGCTGAAGCAGAATGGCAGAGTAACCTTTGTGATCTTCATCCACTGCACTGATTTAATATTTACCAAGAAAGAGCAGCAAACACAGAGAGCTGTTCACGTCTATCTCACAGCCCACAGATGTTCAGCTTAGAGGATGGAATGCTCTCTTCCTTTATTTCCACCTGTTTATAAATGTTCCTTTTTGTTTTCCGTTGTACATTTGGGTCAACGTCTGTCTTCAGCTGCCTGTTTTCCTCTCCATGCTCGGCGCAGTGTTTGCTTTTTGTTCATGGAGTACGTGTTCCAACATTAATTTCCTTCTCAGGCGTATTTGTCCATTTCCAATTTATTCTGTTTATTTATTGCTGCTGCTGCTCCAAATGTGATCCTGTGAATTTATTTGACTGTTTTTAAGCCTTTTTTTTTGCATGCTATTCATATAAAATCTGTTGAGTCTGCAGCCTGTCATTTTAATAAACTTATAATGCATCTAAGTTTCATAAGACAGAGAAAATAACTACAGACCTGGAGGAAGGTTGTGGGATTTTTTGTTACAGTTAGATTGCTGGTTTCGATTTATTTTTAAGCTTATTTTAGGTTTGGTAATCATTTTTTAGGCTACAGTGCAATTTTAATACCCATTTCCCACTGGCTGAAAAAACAGTTTAAAACCAGGAACAATGGGCAGTGGGAACAGCTCACTGACACGAGACGAAACGGTTCAAACGACTCGGCAAGCGGCCCGCGTTAAAATCCCCTTGGCTCTGATCGGCAACAGCATTGCTGGGTTGATCCGCTTAATTACGTGATACCATTGAATGCAATGTACGGCTGTCAACGCACGCCGCACCAGACGCGTCTGAGCTAACAAGCTAAAACAACTCTGTTTATCCCAAAATGGAGTGCAATATGCTGGATGAAGATTCTCAGTCATCCAGGTCATAGTCATTCCGTAAAAGTTTAAAAAACAAATCTACTGGACTTGGTTTCCAAGGTTTGAAGATGTTTCGCTTTGAAGAGAGAAAGTTTCCTGTAGGGGAAGCGAAACGTCTTCAAACCTTGGAAACCAAGTCCAGTCGATTTGTTTTTTAAACTTTTAAACTTACAGAACAACTCTGTTTACTTTCAATAAATATGGAGCTCTGATGAGAGGGATTGGGTGAGATAAGAGAGCGAAACAACAAAGCACACTGACTAATCCACGCTAAGCGCAATGATGTCATCAGACATGCAGTGATGGAGGTACAGAGGCCACGCAACTGCCAGCGAGAGGGTTAAACCCAATTTTTTTGCCAATGGGAAGGGAGCAAAATGGCGATAGTTAGCTTGTCGACTCATGAATGAAAAGGCTGCGCTAACACGCTATTTTTAGTGGGAAAGAGGCTTTACAGTAGTTTGTCTTTTTCATTTTAGCCCTGCTTAGAGCTGGGTAAAAATAGTGATTTAATCAATTTTGAATCGATTCCTTTACATTTTTGCAGAATCTATGTCTAGGGAATGAGATCGATTATTTTTATAGTGACGCATGTGACGTTCACATTCAAATGAGCAGGAAAGATGCACTAAAGATTACTTCAAGACAGCCAGACAGCTGCAAATATAGCTAATAGGTTGACTGAAGGCATTAACAAATGGGGGCTGACCAGCAAACACCCTTTAGTTGATACAGACAACGCTGCACATATGGTTTGTGTAGTGGAGATAATGCAGCTCATGAATGTCTGCTGTGTCTCCGCTGTGTCACGATTGCGGCCTTACTTTTTTACTTTTCACAAACAAGCACTTTTGAGACAGTTTTGTTCACTTCTCAAGTTTAAACTGTCTGATTTAAAAGTTTGACCTTTGTGTTTAATGTGACAGGAAAAAATAAAATACATGAGTGTTCTGACACACAGTTGAACCACTTTCATTATTGTAAAAACTGTTTGAATTTAAATTTCTATAGGTAAAATTGTCCGATCTTAGTCAAATATTTCAGTCATTCCATAAATTAAAGTTTGCTTAAAGATTTCCAGGAAAATAAACTAGTGTCTGTTAGTGTTTGAGCCTGTTTCGGTAACACTGACACTGTATTGATAACAGAAAACCCAAAATAAATGAAGATTTGTGGACCTAATCCTTAAAAATCAAATCAATCCACCCTGCAAAGAGATGAGTTGAAAGACATCATTAACAGTCTCTAATTAGCTTAGCATTTACGCCAGTAAATCTGTATGTAAACCTCTGACTTTAGCTCTAAAATTGGTTTAGAGCGTTCCGTCAGTTGATGCCTGCTTTTCACATCTTTCTCTGCACCTTCTGGAATTATGTCTGTGTGGGGCAATTAACCAGGATTGCATAGACTCCGTTTCCCTTGGGTCCCCTGTCAAATATCATTAGTGCCAAAAGCACACAGATAAACACAGACGCATACATAAACTTCAAGAGCAAAAATAGTCTGAATCAACATCTTCCATATGGCACTCGTGCACATGAACAGGCAGGCATGCATCCACCAAATAGAAATATAACCAACCCAAATAAGATAATTTTCTGGCCACAGTTTTCCTAAGAAGCAAAGAGAACCAAACATGCAGCTAAGATGGATGGAGATGGTGCATTTTGATTGACAGCACCTCTTTGAAATGTCTTTAGGCTAAACCACCTTTTAGAAACTAGTCCCAGTAAATTACCAGCTAATACAGAGATGACCTTATGGGTCATGGTAAAATGGACAGATTGCTGCACAGGAGAATATTTATCTACATATTATATTTATCCATCGTTTCGTTTTATTTCTAATGCAATAACTTTAAACATCCAGTGTCAACAGGTTACCATACATTTTTTGAATCTGTTTTACAGCGGACTGAGAATATCTAAATAAAACATCTCTGTGCGTTTATTTCCAGCAGCAAAGCAGAACATAGCAGTCCCTACCTCTGTGAAGTCAGTTTCAATTTGAGTATTGGATATTTAAGCAGCTGCATCGAGCTGACAGTCGATCCCATTCAGGATTTCCTATTTCTATCATCCGTTCTCTGTTGCTCCCTTTTCTCTGTGATTCGCCTTAAAATCGGAGTCCCTCAATCGGACCAACCATGAGCTAGATGCTGCTGACTCTGTGAAGCTTCAATATCCATCTTGAAACAAACTTCAGGGCGGCAGGGAGTGCGCTGCTGCTCTATATATGCAGAGATAAATCGATGCAGCAGGTAATGAAGCTATTTTCTTTGTGCAGATCAGTTATCAGATGATTGCTGTTGGAGGCACAGCTGTTTGAAATCATTCCACAGATCTGGCAACTCTGATCATGTAGCTCTATTTAAATAAAAAAATGCTGGAGCTTTTTTCAGTCATCTCAGGTTACAGAGTCATCAGCACAGAGCCTTAAAAGGAAATGCTGCACTGAAGTTAGAACAGGTTCTCTGAGGAAAGAGCCAGCGGAGCATTAACATGAGAAAAGGGATTAATGGGTTGTGTGTGCGACTGTAGCCTGACCATGTTGCAGGGAGAACTCCTATCAATGCGACTACTAGAGTTAGAGATCAAATTGTTCCCAAACTGAGGCCTTTCCTGAGAAATTGTAGACGGGAAAATGTATTCAACAATTCGCCCCAGTTAAATAAACAGAGATCGATGGATTTCACTCAGTCGGCACATTTATTTTCATATCTTTTTAAAGAGAGAACCGTTCATCATACAGCCCTGGTAATCAGCCCTGTTCTGATGTAGACAGAGTTGGTCTCCATTACTTACACTGAGGAAAAGGCTGTGAAGGTTGTCAGAGTCAAAAGAAATTACACACACTTTGGTTAAACAATAACAGTTCTTCAGAAATAAGTTGGCTTGTTATGGAATAAGTATTCCTTGTATGCAAAACACTTCTCACAGACATTTTGTGGCCTTGTTTATTTGTGGCCTTGCAGGTGAAACAGACTGAGTTTCACTGGATAAATAGCATAACTAAATATAAAAAAAAGAGAGAAATCGAAATTCCCCGACCAGAGAAATACACCTGAATCTATTGTGTTCTAATTAATTTCTCTACTACTTATTTATATTATGACTATTTGACATAAATAAAGGTGAAAAATTCATGAAAGCTAGCCGCTTAATTTTTTCTAAAGTGAAATATATGCCTGATGCTGTGAAATACTACTAGCCTGGGTGACCATTCGGGAACTTAGTCCCCGCCCACAACGCTTTGAGGTCGAAGTTCGGTCTGCGCATTACTCAAGCTATCTGGTAGCGCGTGTATGCTCGCAAGACAATGTGCTGGCGGCGCCAATCAAATTGTCAGGGCCGGGCGATACCATGATGGACAGATGATCAGCAGTAACGCTGAATCAACCGCGCTGGCAAACAATGGCTGCAGGTTGAGGTTGAGTAGATTCTGCTATTAGGTACCTGTTCTAGAAGATATGGGCAGCAAATTAATTTTAAAAGAGGCCAGAGCACCACGATCAAGGCTCATCTTCTTATTCTGAAGCATTGCAACTGCACGCTTTGATTTTGTGGACAACCATGCGTCAAGCGCGCACCGTCACTTTACGCCACTCCGCTTATGACTTATTTGTTGGGAAGGTCCCCATCCAGGTGGGTGCGGAGCATTTTTTCCTGGTTCCGTTCAAAACATTTTCCCACTTAATCACAGCTCTATGGAGCAGTATCAGACTCATATTCTGAAATTGAATTGCAGTAGAACTACGTCAGGCCAGTGAAATACGCCCCAAACAACAGATTTCTGAGCAGATAATATCTCTTCTGCATGAGTTAGTCATTTATTCAGTGATATATGGCTAACTTATAGTGACAGGCAGATCTCCAAGAGAAAAGTGCAACAGGGAACCTGCCCTTTTCCTTTAAAAGCGAAAGCTGTCTAAAGCATAACATAGCGTCTCTTCCACTCTTACATGTCGTAACGCTCCTGGAGTATTTTCCCCTTAACACTATTATAACTGAATATAACAGAATAATAAAGGAATGACTTCTGTGCCTGTGTTTATTTTAAAGCAATATGTTTATGTTCAGCTTTAGATTTGTGTGAAAACACTGTATTACTAGATAGTGTTATTCAATAGATCAATGCCAATCCCGCTCTGGCTCTGGCCTAACAGGGACCTAAAGCCTAAAAGGATCAAAGGAATCTATAAACCCCATTTTAGCTTAATGTGACAGAACCCCATGGTGGGTTGTTTCAGGTAAGGGCTTTGTTACTGTGATGGGAGAAAGGGGCGGTGTAAGCCCACCACACCGACGGTGAATCGTCCTCATGCTGCCATACCAACAAACAGCTGTGCCTCAGACAGGGTCCGCTGCTTTGTTCGCTGAACAAACACTCACATTTAGCCACTTCACTGCAGACACTGGAGGAGAAAAGTCAAGTGGATTTCTTTCTGTGACAAAGGCACTTGTGTTAATTAGTCATGTTGGAGGGAAATACTGGGTTTGAGTGCTTGTGGTAAACACAGAAAGAGGTTTTATGTCACCATAAACACACAGTGACAGAGCGCTGTAATGTCATTCAGCTTATGGTACCTAAATAAAGCGTTAACCCTTCCTACCGCTAACAAAGAGACATTCAGTCAATGTCTGTTAGTAGAGTGGATCAAAATGTAGTAAAGTTGGGTCAAAACAACATGAATATTTCAAGAAATATTCAATCCTCTATACTATTTAAGACTAGGATAAAAAAAAAATGATGTGGTAAAACTCACCTTTTGTCCATCTGACCATGAAACATGATATTTCAACTGAATCATATATGACAGTTAAATAAAGTTACAAACTAGGTAACTAGCATAACAATGGCAAATATAATATAATATAATATATATAATATAATATCCAAATATAGCATCCGACCATCAATACTATGGACAACCCCACAGTTGAGATATAATCAAGGTAAACATGCAGCCCCCATCGGTAGAGGGTAATAATGAACCTCTACATACCTCTTACATAGAAGAAACTCTCATGTAAATGTTGTGAAAAACAAAACATTAAATAACTACTTATTGTTTCATTTAATTTATTCCCCCTTTGAATCAATTAAATTATTTGAATTTAATTAAATGGTTTTATTTAAACTCCATTCTATTTATAGAGAGAAAGAAATTCTAATACAGATTTTTCAGCCATAAGCTTCCAGTTGTTGCTGTGGCAGCAATATGTCTCACAGAGGGATCCAAAACTATCACTTTGAGATGCTGCTTCTCCAGGCAGAGGATAACCAGATCGCTAAAACCATCATTTGCTGCAGTTAAGCACTGCTGATGGTTTAACTTTTTAGTTGTTTTTTTTTATATATATATATATCTTCAATGGTGTCTTCTTTGTAAATGAATGTGTAATCAAACTTTTTGGACAAAAATATGATCCCTAATTACCAGACATTTTAACCACCAAAAACTAGTGGGCCAACTGGTGGGAGCTGTGAGATCAATAAAGTTTATCTTATCTTAAACATCATGTTTGTACTTAAGATCTTGTTACTAGAAGGAAGCAGTGGTAACGCATAGTTTTATTTAAAGGAGTTATAATCTCAAAATCTGACTTTTCATCTTTGCAGCTTGTGGTATTTTAAATGGACTCAAACACAAGAGGGCGCTCTTTGGTCCTCCTCTTTGATTTATCTAATTCCAGGAGGATGCTACTATTAGCCCACCTTGCTCTTCCCCTCACATCTCTAAGCCACCAATTAGGGACTGACCTGCAGGCAGTGGGTGACGGGCGCTGCCTGAGTAACTTTTTTTCCTGTTGTTTAGGAAACTGAGAAACAATGGTAAAAGAACCAATGTTAACTGCTTCTGACTAAATAAATTGTAGTTTTGTTCCCGCTCTGCACTATTTACTGCTTTTTATTCATAAAGTCGTAGGGAAGCGTAAGCTGTTCCAACCGTTAAGGTTGCATTTCCATATTCTCCTGAGTGGTGCCCGACTTTACACGAAAGTGAATAAAGTGAATGTGATTGGTCGATTTATCAAGAGGGCGGATTATTGTGCGAGGAAGGTTCACTTAAGAAACTTTGGTTGTAGCCGGCTTCAGCCGTACATGTTTGAGCCCTTGCCTCACGCACCGCTGCCAGTTCTGTTAGCTCCACTTCGCTGAAGACACACAGACGTCCCATCCCCTTACATGAACACTGGGACGAACTCAATGGGAAAGGAAATTATTATTATTTCAACCGCTATTTATATTAGCTGCGACATATGAATCCTGATGCTATGAGCCGAAAAAATTAGATTGACAGATGACCGCTGATATATGATTGTGATTAATTTAGGTGTTCAGGCTGACGATAACTAACTGGTCTGGAGATAAGATAACGAAATAGAAATAAATGGAAAAATTTTCTAAAAAACAAAGAACACATTTATAAACATGTTTAAGCTACAATGGTTTGATATTTAAATATGACTTCCCTACGACTTTAAGGCCCTTTTCGCAAACGGAAAACTGACTGAATATGTTTTACTTCCAATTGGCCAAACTTCCAATAAAACATCAAATTTCATTTTTTAAACCTATGCAGAGAAACTGCTACAAAAATGTTATTTCAATATTCCTAACATGTGAGTGAAAGTGAAAATGAAGTGAAATAACAAGTGAATTAACCAGTTGAAGGACTTAAAGCATAAATTATTGCTTTCATCATGGTTTAATCTCAGAACTTTTTACAATAAGATAAAAACTTTAGAATCCACAAAGACGCATCACATTTTATCCAGATCAAGATGGCAATGTGTCCCTTTGGAGGCGGATCTCAGAGGAAATGAGCAGCTCCTGTTCTGCTCCTCATTAGTCCCAGAGAGTGAGCGGGCAGTTTGGTTCTTTTCATTTAATCGCAGTAAAATGTGAGAACTTGTTAAAAAGATTCTGCAGAAATAAAATATAGACTTAATCTGGTCTCTCTTTCCAATACGTGATTAATCATCACTTTCAGCCCTGCAACAGTCATGACTCCAGATAACTGGTGAGTTGTTTTAAAGCTAAAACTAAGCTGAATACTTTGGTAACGATTCATAGAAGTTATACCTGAAATAAAGCAAAAAGCTATGAATGATTAGTAGTTTTTAGGGTGATGTTTGCTTCTTTACCAGACAACAAAGTTTTTATTTTCCTTTAATTCTCTTGCTTGTGAGGCAGCGTATGAAAAAAGGCAGAAAAGTTGCATTGAGAAAAGAATCAGGCAGTTTTACGAACAGCTTGATGTTCTTTGTGTTTATACAGTTCGTAAAAAACCTCACGTCTAAAGTTAAAAACAGAAGTCCAAATGCCACGCAGATGACTTCTTTACAGCATGTAAGCAAACATCTGATGTCTCTAGAAGCTTTTATATGAGGAGAGAATCCTGCAGGTCACAGACTTGATGCAATCAGATAGTTTTCCTTGGATAGAAACTTTTTACTGACTGAATGATCTGATTGAACTGTCTGTGTAAAACACCTCGAGATGACATGTCTTATGAAATGATGCTAAATAAAATTATTGCTTCAAACACATGAAATCATGAATTTATCATTGAATCAGAATTTCAGGATTTCTAAGTCAGTAAATATGAAGATTTGCTGCTATAATGATTTGAAGACCAAAATGTAGCGACTGCAATGACTGTGACAAAAATGGATTAAAAGGAGAGAGAAGGCAACAAGGAAAACAGATGAGAAGATAAAAAAGGAAGGAGTCTGAGTAAAAGGAAGAGATTAAGGAAAAATTGAAAGATAAGAAGAAGAAAGAAAGGAGAGGAAAAGGTAAAGGTAAAGAAAAGCAATGCATGTAGATTCTGTTATAGACAGACAGTAAGAAACAATTAAGGAGACAGGAATGCCAGTGTCTTAGGCTACGTTCACACTGCAGGCCTTGATGCTCAATTTCTGTTTTTTTTTGTGAAATCCGATTTTCTTTTCGTTCCCGTTCACATTTCCGAAAATATGCGAATTGTATGTGATCTCCTGTGTGAACTGCATTCATGCAACCAAGTGTCCCGCATGCGCAGTAGAGGACGTAATGACATCACAGGCCAGCGTGCTCTGTGTTTACGGAAGTAAACATTGATGGTAGTACTGGAGCACATCTAGCGATCTTTACCAACCTTAAAAACACAATCTTTTTAATATAAATACTGCTCTCTGCATCATCGTTTGTCATGGTTGTTGTTTTTCTTGCAGCTTCTTCATAGCAAGACCCAGAATAATGACCTTTGTCTGGTATTAATGGCATTGAGGTCGGATAAATGCGACCTGGCCGTTCAGACACAGGTCGTTTTTGAAAAAATCTGATTTATATCGGATTTAGGACCACATAGCCAAGTGGCCTGGGTCGCATTAGAAAAAAAATGGAATCTGTGTTGTTCAGACTGCCATGAAAAGATCAGGTACAGGTCACATATGGGCCAAAAATACTGTGTGAAGGTAGCCTTAGACTGGTATTGGATCGCTCTACTGTACATGTGGTGTCAGTAAGTGGCTAAATCATTTCATTCCCAGATGCATTGATCTTACAGATAAATTTATACATTAACTTATCAAAAGTATCAAAATTATGATTGTTTGGTACTCAAGTAGAAGTATAAATTCTCCTTTTTAAAAACACTTTTATGGAAGTTAAAGTGTAAACGTAAGCTTTTTTTACTCAAGTAAAAATGTAAAAGTACCAATTTTAAAACTATTTAAAGTATACAAGTAGAAGTAATGCAGGAAACATGTAAAGGATAGAAGCTTTAAACCTGTAGATACCCTATTAAAGGAACATTTTTCCATAATTTTGGATGATAACTTCCTTTTATTTAAATTTCTTAATTTTATAATGGTAAAGGTGTCAAATTTAACTGCATCATTTTGGTATGTGGCAAAAAACACATTGGCGCAGCACTGAGTCCAACCACAAATAAATTAATTGTCTGGATGAAACAACTTATTTTAATGTTTTTTTTTTTTAAATACCAACAGGCCATAACGAAAATGAGCTTAAATGAAACAACCCTAAAGAGAGTATATTTAAAATGTAAGGAGCAGAAAGTAGAGATAATTGAAAATGATTAGGTACCGTATATGTAAAAAGTTTTCTAAAAAATAATAACTCCAGTAAAGTACAGTATAGAGCCAAAATTTCTACTTAAGTAAAGTAACAAAGTATTTGTACTTTGTTATTTGACACCTCTGCATTTAAGGTATCAACCCTTGCTTTGACAAACTTCTCACTCACACTCTTGGTCATTTCTAAAGTACCCACCAACCTCTTTATAACATCTGTATCTGTTTAATTGACCTGCTGTGTTGTGTCTCAGAGGGCCCCATACCTGCTTTCACCTTGGGCCCCAAATGCTCGTGTAAAACCAGAGTGACCCACGATGGGCGGAAAGAACCGCAAAACCGTAATTACCACTAAACCGAGAAATGAACCGAACGTGGATTTTGTGAACCGTTTCCACCCCTAATATATAAATGTAGGCCAGTTAGTTATCTGTCAGCCTGAACACCTAAATTCGGCTAATCATATATCAGCGGTCATCTGTCAATCAAATTTTTAGGTCATAGCATCTTTGATTCATATGTGTAGCAGCTAATATGAATCTACGGCTGAAATAGAGAAGTCATTTTCCTTTCCCATTGAGTTCGGTCCCAGTGTTCCGCGGGAATGAACACCTGTGTCTTCAGCAGAGCAGAGCTAACAGAACTGGGCGCGTTCGCGAGGCAAGAGGCTCAAACATGTGCGGCTGCCAGCCTTCTACACCAAACCAAGCTTCTGCCGTCCTGGCGCCCCTCTTCCATCTTCATCACACTTACCCTCCCTCTAAATAAAAAATTGATGATGGAGGAGATTCATCCACGACTCCACACTAAACTCTCCTCCTCCTTGCATGTTTCACTCTGTCCATAGCGTTCCTTTGGACAGTGTTGTTTCTAAGTCACCTTCAATAAGTTTCAGTGACGTGCCACTGGCAGCTTTCCGTCCGCCATCTTGGGTGGCATATTACCGGTATATCAAGTATATATCATGTCGCTAATGGATAAGTACGCCAGCAAGCTAGGAGCCACTGGTGATCATGGAACATATCTGAGAAAATGTTCCGTGTGATGCGACCATATGGAACCTATGCCTCCACGGTGCCTTGTTTAGCACTAATCCAGATGATTGGCCAAAATGTAGAGCATGGCTTAACATAGTTCAATAATCGGTAAAACCAGTGAAAACCTCTCTGCACACTCTTTGAGAGGAAATGAGGAAGTACATAAGGTCTAGAGGCTCACAACCAGCTCACATCTGGTTGGGTACGAGATTTGGCGATGTCGATTATGTACATGAAGGAAATCGCCATCATACGTGGACAGATGAGTTTTAATAAGATGGTAAAAATGTAAACAATCCGACGCAGGGCTCGCTTATGCTAGGTGGTGGGCTAACGCTGGCGGTGCGCGAACAGTTCCAAAGCTACAAGTCCTTTTGGAGTCTCATGTGCAGCTTTACGAATGGATGGGTTCAGGGAGCTGCAGCTCATAAAAGCCAGCAAACAGTGCTAACCGTTAGTGCTAGCACAACCACTCAGGCATGTAATGTACTTTTAACTATCTGCTATGTGTTTATGTGTTTCAAAGGTTACGGCTTTAGTAAGCGCTAACTGCCAAACCTCCCTAAACCCTCCGGTTTCTCACATATTTGAGCCTTTTCCCCGCTGGTTGAAATCCCGTTAAGGTGAAATTAATCAAATTAAAACACAGCTGAGAGAGGGAGTCCAGTACACGCTGTAGTCATAGGCAGGTAGTTCGGAGTAGCGGCGGGCGGAGGCGGTCAACATTAAGTGCCACGAGTAATACGTCATGACGCCCAAGCCCTATTATTAATATATAGCCTCTTACATGTTTTTAAATGCTTGACAGTTACTTACCTTGACACAGTGAGCACTGCAGACTCTGGCGTGTTCCAGCTTAACACCGTCCAAATCGGACCTGGATATCCGTGTCAGCC
>JAGKQL010000054.1:33346244-33360877 GCA_018398635.1 Cyprinodon brontotheroides
TTAATGCCATCAACAAGTAGCCATGACTCTCATATATACCGCGTCAAAATCTTTCATTATCTTTACCACAGCCATGTCCACAGCCATGTCCCGAATTCCTCGTTTTCCAGCCACTTGTGTTGAAGTTAGCATTTTCCCTTTTTCTCATACTCGAGTTTCTTTTCTGAACATGGCTTTTATGATCAACGGAAGCAAAATTGTTTTTGTAAACTTTTTATGTAAATAAGAATTTTAAATGCCAAAATAATCACTTTAATGTGGCCTTAATTTAAAAATAATAATCTAATGACTTTTAAAGTTTTTAATGACCAGCGGTAACCCTGTAACACAACTGTTTAACCCTTTATATAGGGCAGAAGTTAGCATTTTACCCACCTGCATACTCACAAATCCCGCACTTACAAATGGAGTCCCAACCATGCCTCAGTAAGGTCTAGAAGCACAAGATCTGTATCAAGCCATTCAGCAAAGATCCTGCAACATGGCTGTACATCTTATTTTGCCAATTGACCAATAAGATGAGCCCTTGATTGATATATTACCTACTGGACATTAAGTTGAAAAAACAAAAAGTTAACAAGTCAAGAAAAAAGGTAAAAAGCTAATTATTGACAAATTAAAAAATAAAATTAAAAAGTTAATAAGCCTAGTCAACAATTATATTTAAAGTTTATAAACTAAAAAATGTAAGTGCTAGTATCAACATTAATGCCTCTAAAGGTTATATGTTGTACCAAGTGTTTTTCATCAATGTCCTCTAGAAGCACTCTTGTTATTTTTCTTAATATATTCGGGAAAGTTGGCGTTTCTTGTTATTAGATTGACATTGACATATTTTTTGAATGTTACAAAAGTAATAAGGTCTTGTCTTGGATTCCAGTAACACTATTGGCTTGAAATGTTGATTTTCAAAGTAATTCACTGAGTCGCCTATAAAGGGATAATGGCGTATTGGCAGCGTTTTGGTATAAAGAAGGTTCACAGGAGGAAACCATCAGTTCTGCTCCAGACTTCATCCTCATCATAGGGTGAACCAGAAGGTGAGTCTGATGAATCCTCCGTGCGTCACGGCTACGACCAACAAACTTCCTAGCAGACATGACGCTGAATCTGCTGCCACTGTAAACCTTCTTTTCTTCTTTTCTTTTATTATTTTTCTTTATTCTTGTTTTCTGGCGCACGGTAAACAGCAGCTAGGTTAATACCGCGATCAAATTAATTTTTTATGCAGACCGGGCGCCTCCTGGTGCATCGTTGCTCCTGAGGGGAGCAGCTTTAACTGATGCGTCGTAACGCCCATGAAATGATGCATCATTTCATGGGCGTTACGACTGCCGTGCGTTATGCATAGGTTAGGCTGTAATTGGACATAAGATCTGGACACAAATATGCTAGTTGAAAGAAATACATAAAAAGTTCAGCTAAATCGGCACGGTGTGACAGGGGCCTTACCTCAAAATGCTAAAAATAATACATATCTGTAATGAATAACAGCCTCCTCTACAGAGGGAAACCAATCAGCATCACATCTGGAACCTGGAAGGATTTTAACACAACGATCAATGAACCTTTGGTACATTTAGTAAAATCAACTCATCCAGATGCAGAAAGATTTTAGGGATTACAGCACAAAACTACAACAACTAATTGATTATTTTGTATTTTAATATATATAAATAGCAGATTTTCATGTCTTTTTTTAGGTTGTGTTTTAATGTTTCAATGATGTGATAATCAAGGAAGTATTATTTCCTGAGGTGGAATTTCATGTGTTATGGTCTTATAGGCCTTCTCCTCCATCTCTGGACTTTTACCTCAAACTTAAAGCTGAATTTACTGTCGCTGGAGCCACTCAGCAAAGGACACTCCCAAAGATAGTGGAGTCATCAAAACAGCAGTACCTCAAATACCTCTTTTCCTTTATGGAGCATTTCTGGCCAGAAATAGAAATAAAAACAGGCACTGCAGGATAGTCTACTCTTTCTTTCAGTCAGACTATTTTTCTCACCTTGCAGTTTTCATGAGAAGCTGCAAGAGTTTCTATAAACATGTTAGGAGCAGCAAGACTCCTCCCATTAATCACAGCATATTTAGACACCCTAAAGAGCAGCATATATATCTGAAATTGTCAGCTGCTAATGACGAGCCTAAATGCATTTAGCTGTGTGGATCCTTCCTGTCATTAATCTTTACAGCTTAAAAATCATCAAAATGTAAACAAATGCTTTCCAAACCAACAATGAGGCTATTTAATAATGGAAGTTGCATATTTTCAGACCAACGCCAATTTTAGCTTGTAAGGAAACATATATTTCTTTAACCCTAATAAAGGGTAGAGGTTATAGACCAGATTTGTTGAAATATAAACAATAGAGGTTTATTTAGGTAAATAATCTTAACTTATCACCAAGCAAGACTGTTAGATATCATTGGATTCCAGCAGAATCTGATCTAACTGGATTGCTGTTTGCTAAAACTTTCTGTGATGTCATCATCCCCTGGAGCTTGCAGCGCAGCATGGATATCAAATCACTGATGCTGATTGCATAGTTTGATTTTACTGAGCAACTAACTGAAGAAAAATGTTTAGATTTCTCCTAGCAGAAACAAAAGAAGCATAAAAAGCAGTAAATGCATTTTTTTCGCCCCATCCGATACAAAATACAGAGCGTCAATACCACAACCAAACACCCCCACATCAAGCCAATATGGAGATGAAACTAATTGATTAGGAATAAAAGATCATCAGCAGATCTGTCATCAGCTAGCAGGCAGATACACAAATGAGCACGAGAGCAGCAACAATGACAGCGGCGCTCAAACGGGCCGATCATTACACACACACAACGCCATCAGTGGGGAAAAGGGCCGACGGCAGCAGTCTGAGCCCGCTTGGAAAGGAGGTTTATCTGAAAACTGGGAGGGGTAAAGAAATAAAACAATATCTGCAGCAAGTTAAGAGAGGAAAACCCCCAAACAGCACAAGAGCATAGAAAGTTACAGTGAGACATACAGATGTTTGACAGAGAGAGGAAGAACAAGAAGAGAAAAGATGACAAACACTTGGGAAAGTTTCAGTCAGTTTAACAGATAGAAAACCTGTGATAGACTGAAGCTTCAGAAAGTAGAGACAGAGAAATCTTAGAGTGAGAGAATGTTAGAAAAACAAACAGAGCAGATGGACTGATGCTTTTAATCTTACCTGAATTTCTCTTGCTGATGTACTTGACATCATCACAGGCTCCCGAGGCAAAGAGGAGGAGAAGGAAAAGGAGAGATAACGTCTTCATCTCCCTATTCTCCGCCGGCACCTTAAAACGGAGCAAAGAAATCCAAATTAGTGTGTAGAATAATATTTAGATTCAACCGCTGACTATAAATAGAGCTGGACAAAATTTCAAATTATAGGTTTTTTTGCCATATCAGTGCCTGTTGTTATTATCATTTTGTATATGAAATACAGACAGGTTTAAAAAATCACTCTATTTGCAGATGATACTGATATCTATAGAAGAGAAGAAAACTTTCAATCACTTTTAAAAGTTTTCACAATAAAATTGGGAAAACTAAAACACTGTGTCAAAAAATATACATAAAACAAAAATTTAGTTTATTTGCAAACTGCAGCCGATATAAAAACAATGAAATCAAACTGACTTTTAAGAGAGTAAGTCCAAAAAAATGTAATTGGTGTTACACCTGACGGCATTTAACCAGAAACAACAGATTGGTGAAGTCAATTCAAATCTAGCAAAAAATGTTACAGTTTTGAGCACAGAACATTTTCTAGACTGCAAATCCCTTTTTCATTGTATAGAATACCTTCGTTTTACCCTATTTGTCTTATTGTGTGGAAATTTGGGACAATACATATACAATCATGTTTCTTATAAGTAAAAGTACTGAGACCTTTTTAAATTTAAACCATATAATTTATCTTCAAGATAAGAAATTGTCAACTTGCAGGCAATATTCAAAAAAAGTTAGTTTATGAGGGGCAGGGTTAGGATGAAAGAGGAGAAGGGAATATAAAAAAAAAACAAGTAAACATGCAGCTATAAACCACAAAAAAAGAGTTTTTGCTTGGTGCTGTATGGAGTGGATTTATAATTCTTTTCTGATTATTTTTTGGAAACACTTAACAGTTGAACTGGTGCAGAGATACTTATTGAATGTTGATGTGTATGAGATCATCAGGAAACCATAAAGATTTTCATCTTCTATCTGCTCCTTTTTAATCAGTATGTTTAAAATATGCAGGTCTACTGGTGTTCTAGTTTGCACTTCGTGATCCCATGATTGTTGTTGGGTACAGAGAAAGTGTAATACTAGACCAGGGGTAACCAATTAAAAAGCAGCAGGGTCCAAATAAAGACAATCATAAACCAGTAAAGGTCCGGAGAAAATTTTTAATTATAATCTGTTACTTTAAACTGAATTTAACACTGAAATAAAATGCAGGTGTTTATGCATCCATGTTATACATAGAATGCTTTAATTATAAATATAAAAAGCACAAAATTTTTCCATTTTATCATTCAGTTTTGGTATATGGAGAATTTCCTGACTCACTGTTTTTCTAAAACACCTGAGCTAGAACGTTTCATTTATTTTATTCTTTCTATTTTCTGTCTTAATGTTGGCAGTGGGCTTCAGTGGGCTTCATGCTGCCCTGCAAGGTTTTAAACCTGGGTTTGAATGGAGACTAAGCCATTCTAAAGCACATATCAAGGAGCTCATTCTGAGCCTGGATCCATATTTATTTTGATTCTGTTCATGTAGGGAGAATCCTGCTTCACAGCAGCAGGTTGAGCCAAACATCCCTAAATGTTCTGGGTCATCTTTGAGCACCATTTTACTTTTCTTTTCTTTCAGTTCACCACAGTTCTTCCAACAGTCCACCTTTCTCTGCTATTTTTCAAATTTCTCCTTCTTTCCCATCGCCCCGCTTGCCACAGGTTTGCTTGTTGTGTCTAAGGCTACGCTCACACTGCAGGCCTTTATGCTCATTTGCGATCGGATTTTTTTGCGTGTCCGCTCACACTTCCAAGTATATAATTTGTATGTGATCTACCAGTGAACTGAAAATGCTCAACCGATGTGTGTGTCCCGCGATGCGCACCGAGACGCCGATGACGCCATGTAGCAGCGTCCTCAGTGTTTGCGCAAGTAAACATGACTCGTAAGAAGGTATTGTGTTTCTTAAGTTCTCTCCAACAGGAGCAGGCACATTACGAACGAAATCTTTTTAAGAAGATCAAAAAGAAAAGACCCTCCCCCGGTTCCGGTAAGACCCCTTCGAGTTTGGTCTGAATCGAGCTATCTTTCCAAATATGAATTAAGTCAGCAACCTCACTTTCTCTCCATTGACCGCTCTCTGTGTTATCTTCCCGCCATGGTTGCAAAGGTTTTCCCGCCTCCGCTTAGTAGGACGCAGGATTAGTAACGCTTAGTAACATTTGTCAAAAATCAATGACGTGTAGGGTCGGATGAATGCGCACTCTGGCGGTACTGCGACACAGGTCGCGATTTGAAAAGACTCGATACGTATCGGATCTCGGTGACCGCGGCTGCCACATATCCAAGTGGCCTGGGCCGCTATCGCAAAAAATCCCCATCTGTGTCGCTCAGCACTGTCATAAAAAGATTGCATATACAGGTCGCCATATGGGCAAAAAATCGGAACTTGAATTCACTCAGGCTGCAGTGTGAACGTAGCCTAAAAGCTAGCAGCAGCAGCAAACCAGACTGACAGCAGCTCATTGGATCATTTGGATCATGTGTGGCCTGATGCTCGTGCTCTGGATTCTCCTTCCCTCTTGAGTTTAAGTGTATTTAACTTTTTCAAATTTGCCTTTTGATCTAAATTGCATTTGGACTTTTTATGACCTTCTTAAATAAAGGTCATATCAATTAAATTCAATTAGAAAGGAGCTCATTTAAGAGGGGCAGCAGCCGCCTCAGCACAGAGATTGTTTTTGACTGGTAGCACAGACTGAAAGTGGTTCTATGTGCGAGTGTGAATTAAACAGATGTGTAAAAAGAAAGAAATGAGAACGAGTTCTGCCCGACTGGCAAAAAGAATCATGTCAACTATTAAGATTGGGGAATTATGACACTTGTCATTTAAAAAAAAAAATAAAAGTATTACATCTAGAAAACAACATAAATCAGAGTGGTGGAAGAAGCAGGATCCTCAAACTTTCCTAAAATCAACACCAAAAACCAAACAAGAACATCAATACCTCAGAGGCTCTGGCCGTCACAAACAGTTATATATCCACCCATGAAAACTAATTTTGACATTCTCCTTTCCCCGACTGTAGCCTTTATAGACAAACACACACACACAACAAGGAGGACAGAAGTCAAAATAAAGATAAGCGGTGCCAGAAGTCGCTTTATGATGATAAATGGGAATCCAGACATCAGCTTGAATTCTGATTGAAATCTCATTCAGCCCACATGAACAGCGGGACAGTTGATGACACAGCTCAGGATGGCGCTGATATGTGAGCCACCGTTTCAATGTTTTGATTATTGGCAGGCAGGGCAATAATAGAAGGAGGATCCGAAGCAGAGAGACCAAAATTTAATATGCGATAAAAGATTAAATATTCTGCATGTCGTCGCTGTTATCGACGAGCCTCCATCTGCTTATTTTATGGAGCTCCGCTCATCAAAACTTTACTTTTTCTCCAAAAAGTAAGATTTTAAATATAACCAAAACTCTGCAACAATTGACTGTATAATAAAGGCCCAATACTTAGACAAACTTTCATTCCGGCAGAGAAATTAACTTGTTACATAAATTGATCATGCATATAGTGTTTGGAGTGTCACAAGGTGTGATCACTGAGATGTCAGTCTGTGCAGGGAGAGTCAAACCTCCAGCTTTTGTATTAGATTATGCTAAAAAAAAAAAAAAAAAAATGTTTTCACAATGTATTCATTTCTAATGAGCACTTCTTTGTATGCATATGTGAACCTCTGCTGTTGCCGTCCAATAAAAGAATCAAATTACTCTGCACTGTATGAACTGCCAGCTTGGATGCAACTTTGCAGCATCTTTTCTATAATTGCATTGCCCAGTTTTACAGTTGTGTGTTTGTGACAGCAGAAAACAATGCTGTAGCCTCAGACAGAAATTATGAAAAAAAGTTAATCCCTACCACTTTGTGAGGAACATTACATACACCCTTCATCCCATCCAATAACCCCATGTGCCACAAAGTCATCTTCTCTCATTCACATTTAAAGTGCTTTAAACACCAAACCTTTGGAAGGTCAACAGCCAATGGCGTAACTATGTGGTAAGCTTGAGGCGGCAGTTGCTTGCGGGCCCACGACCTCTTAGGGGCCTCGCTCACTGACACCTGGTTGGCCCCCTATGCAATAGAAGATGTAATGGTGCGAAAAATTAATCTTAAACACACCTGATACTGAAGCAACTGATTGGACCTTATTTATACCCCCAACAAATACCAGATTTCAACATGATGGTGAGTTGTTTAAACACAACACCAATGGTGCAAATTGCTTACTTTAATTACCATGATATTTAATAACTGTGTATATATAGTTCATTAGGCGGGTGGTAAAAAACACACTCATATACAGGATGTAGATCGTCAAGTAACAAAGTAAAATATTTTGTTATCAAAGCGTTACCTTCGTTCTCTTGGCTTCGGTTTAATGTTTATAAATATTTATTTCAAGTCATTGTGCTCCATCAATGCAGATCATTGGCTCCATTCACATCTAGTGAAAACTAGTGTAATAAGTCATATAAGCAAACACTCATTGGTTAGCTAAAGAAATCATCAGAAGCAAGCAGGTGTTCTTGGAAACTGCTAACATGAATTGTCTATGCCATGCTACAAATGTAGGATTCAGAAAAAAAGATGTTGAAAAGGTCGGACACAGAAGCGAGGAAGCGAGAGATCGGGGAGACTGAGGAGACCAACAAGACCTCCCACATCCTTGGCCATATCTTCAAAGAAAGTCAAAAAATTGATCTTTCAGTTCATATAGTGGCATATCTGGCTGTTTTCTTCTTTGAAGGCTACTTTTATACTTTTTATACTCTTTAAGGAGTTTTTGGAGCACATAGTTTTTCACTTTAACTTGAATAAAGAGGTCAAGTTGATACTTCAACTTTAACCAGAGTGTTTTTAAACTGCAGCATCTATACTTCTACTAAAGTAACTCATGTGTGAACTTTTGACACCTTTTACTTTTGTTATAATGTCCTAATAGTTAAAATAACATAATGAAAACACATATATATAATTACATAGGACAAATTTTTGGATGTGGGCAATGTAAAATGTTATCTAGCCCAATGAAGAAATGGGAAAGAACAGGCAAAACAATGTTAGCACGCCAAATATCCAGCTTGTGTGTGTTAAGCTGTGGATTTAAGTCAAGTGAAATAATTGCGAGAAGCCCTGAGATAAAGACAGCGTTTTAAGGTAAGGTGAGGACATTTGGTTCTTAATTTTGCCCGCTGTGATATTCTTTTTTTTTTTTTCAAATCTCGTGCGCTTTAAAATCTGTGCCCATGCTCATCATGTTTTGCTTTTAGATGTCTTTATGGAGAGTTTGAAAAATCTCTCTAAATGGCATTTCAACACAGATATGCCAAAACGACAGCGGAGTACTGTGCACATCTTCATGATGAAGGAATTTCCATAATTTGGGATTTACAGAATGGCATCTGTTACTCTGGGCTAACAGCTAAAGTTAGCATGGAATACATCCAAGCTAACGGCTAAAGTTAGCCTAGAATATCATCCAAACTAACAGCGAAAATTAGTATGGAATAAATCCAAGCTAACAGCTAAAGTTAGCCTGGGATATCATTCAAGCTAACGGCTAAAGTTAGTATGGAATAAATCCAAGCTAACAGCTAAAGTTAGCCTGGGATATCATCCAAGCTAACGGCTAAAGTTAGTATGGAATAAATCCAAGCTAACGGCTAAAGTTAGCCTGAAATATCATCCAAGCTAACGGCTAAAGTTAGCTGGAATATCATCCAAGCTAACGGCTAAAGTTAGTATGGAATAAATCCAAGCTAACAGCTAGAGTTAGCCTGGAATATCATCCAAGGTAACAGCTAAAGTTAGTATGGAATAAATCCGAGCTAACAGCTAAAGTTAGCCTGGAATACATCCGAGCTAACAGCTAAAGTCAGCCTGAATTACATCCGAGCTAACAGCTAAAGATAACCTGAATTACATTCAAGCTAACAGCTAAAGTTAGTATGGAAGAAATCCAAATGTCAAAATCTAAAAAAAAATTATATTTTTCATATGTAACAACATTTTTAAAGTCTAATAGGAACCATTGAGTCAAATATTTCATTTTTTTACCTGAGATTTTGGAACTCTGAAATAAGGTAAAGATAAAGCCTGAAAACTTCATCCACAACACAGGGGTCACAAGTTCCACCGGTTAAAGGGAACATGAAATGATTAACACACTTAATGTCACTAAAGACAGGTTTGTAACCTTTTAGAAACGTAAAGGAGCAGAAAATGCTGCTTTTACATTGGGCCCTTGATTATCGTTATTACATACATGTTCTACTCACCCATATAAGTTTTGTGTCATTTTGGAGCTGTTCGAAGATGTTCAGTTAGGTTATATCAAGTAACGTGTTCCTATGGGCAGTCAACTTGAAGGCACAAAATAAGCTGTTCATAATTTATTCTTTATGGTACGCCAGCATTCATAACATGTAGGCGAATCACTGTCCCCCAGACATCCACGGTTATATTATTTATATTTATATATTTTTTAAAACAAAGCGGCACGTGTATGACGTCAAACGTAAAATCAAGAGCCCAATGTAAATAAAATGGCGTTCCCCTTTAAGCTCTGTAAATACCACACTATGACCCAAGCAGCCCATTTTAACAGTGAAACCATGTTTGGTTTACAAATAACTTTAATCCACTAACTATAGTGATTTAGTTCTCTCAGAAGAACTGCTGTTCCCATCACTAGTTTTAACCAATGATCTCTGATCAGTGTGGTTACACCCTGCTCTCTAACCACTAGGCCAAAACCTATCAATATCAGAATAAATGACAAAGATAAATCACAAAACTATGCAGACTTATTGAGATTTTCCATAGGAAATGCAAAACACATCAGCAGTATGCAGTGAAAAAACAACAATACAATAACATCCATTGATTACTGCACAGAAACTGTATAACACACTGAATGAATTCAACAACAGTGAATGATTTAAAATGAACAAACGGGCTAAAGTTGATCTTCCAGAGGGTCCAGTTCAGAGCTAATCCATGTGCTTAAATTAGAATAATATAGCTGGACATTGCTTTTCCATTCCTCCCTTACTTCATTAACCCTTCTTACTTTCTGTTAATGAGAGAAATAGGCAGAGCAGAGGGAGGTATTTAAAAAATGGCTGCGATGTCAGTGGAGCTTAGTTAGATTAAGTTGTTTGCCACTAACATGTCACCCGAGTATTTATCACAATAGGATTTTTTATTTTTATTTTTACCTTTGCTGATAAATATGTGGGAAAATACATCCCAAATATGAATTATGATCTGGAAATGGGTTTATTTCTGTGAATATTTCATATTGGTATTAAGTTGGGTCATATCCAGTATGTCCGATCTACAGTAGCTTGAACCAATTCTACATTTATAAAACATTTTGGCTCCCTGATCAAACAATGCTAACAGTTTATTACCTCGGCTGGTCCAGTTAGTTTCACATTATTCAACACTTAAAGAACACTCACGTTTCAATTACTCTAACCATAAAGTTCCTTCTAATATAGAAATCTGGGTACTCTTTTATCAGTATGCCTGAGATTTTAACTAAAAGAAAACAACTAAAAGAGAAGTAATGTTAGGTTTCTGTTTCTGTTATGATTTTCTTTTTTAGTATTCAGTCTTCTTGGTTTTCCATTTGTTGTCCTCTGCTGCCCTCATGGTCCTCTTTCCCTTGCTCTGTTTTCTGTTCTGCCCTCACCTGTTTTTCAATTCCCTCGTTGTGCCCTCTCTTTGTCTCTGTCCCCTTTAAAAGCCCACCCTCTTCAGTTCCTGTTTGCTGGATCCTCGTCAAAACGTCTCTGTTTACCTCGTCTTTCCCTGGCTCCTAGAGTTTGGTTTTTCCCCTGATGTCTCCTTGGTTCTGGTTAGTGTTATTTTATTGGATCTTTGATTCCTGCCTCCGTATCTGTAAACTTCAATAAACCCACCAAAATTCTCCTCTGCCAACTTGCCTCTGCTTTTGGGTCCTCAACCCAACACCGCTTCATGACAAGTAAATCTGACTTCGTTCAACTTTATGTTAAAACGTCTGTGGTTGTCCGGGTTCTGATAAAGTGGCTTGTTTTTTGTGTTGTTGTTTTTTTTTTTTATAGGGACTCTGCTCAAACCATGAAAATGCCACAAGAGTAGCATTTTGGTCTTTTATTAACTTTGACTAACTGCTAGTTTCTTTTGGTCGGAAAAAAAAAATAAACACAGAGAAGAGAAAAAAAAATGCAGAGACAAAAAAATTTGAATGCCAGGTCTGTGGTCAGGAGTAGGGCTGCAACTAACGATTATTGCTTGAGCACCGATGAATCGGCCGATTATTTTCCAGATGAATTCATGACTTTTACACAAAACATTTTTTTATATTAACCTTCTTCATTCCAAAGCGATTTGTGTTTCGCCGCCGTGCCGCTGCTCGCAAGTACTGTGGGAATCAGGCCTTCAGCAATATGCCGCGCCCAGTTCGCGCTTAAACTAATGTGAAACTTAGCATGCGAAATGTAGCTGTACATCCACAAATTATAGGTTACTTCGGTTCATAAAGCGCAAAAAAAGACAGGCATTTTTGTTTTTAAAAGCCCCTAAGGGGTTCAAACAATAGGCCCCCCCATTTCAACAAATGAGGTTTTTTTAGACTAGAAGAGTTCTGCCTTTAAGACAGGAAAGTATAGCAGTTAAAGTTGCTACTTGAGAAAATACTGAACCATAGAGATAAAAATAGCCCTGTGATTCAAATTATAAATTGTATTTGGAATAAAAATGAGAGAACTAGGTGCTAAAAACACATCCTCCAAAGACAGATATTTACATGGGAATGTGGCATATAATTAATTGACATATTACTGATCTTGCTGGATTTTATTCTGCTTTTACTTCCATAAATTGCAGGATCTTCTTTACTTTATCTTTGCCAGAAGATTTAAACTTTAAAAGCTCTGGCTCTCATAATTTGCAAGTTAATTTATTTATAAAGTAAATATAAACGCTGCTTTAGCTAACTCTCAAATGAAATTAAACGTAAAAAATAAGTGGCCAACTTATCACTGTCTGTAAACCACCAGGCACGGTAAGGAAAGTATCAGATGAGCTACCTATACATAACTAACTTCCGGCTCCCCACTTTAAAATGAAAACGTGAACATGGTTTTATCTCATCCCCTGTCGACCTGCTCATCTTCACTGCCATGTGAAGGCTCCAAAGACAGTTTTCAGGTGCTGCGCCGGCGTGTAACAGTGGTGCTCCGCGTGCCATAAGCTTTATTTTGTTTTTACAAAAGTTGCATGTGCTGGCCTGACTTTTTCGGCACTTTGCTAAAGCTAGGCTGGTTTTAATTATTGTGATACAATGTTGCGCTTCTGGTCCTGTGCATGCGCTGCTCATTTGTAGTCTGGACGCTTAGGGTAAACTCCTCACTAAAATCCTGGCGCCTCGGACTGCAGCTGAGAGGGATTCCGTGGGAGAGGGAGAAAGGCGCTGGGGATGGGGAGGCAGCCGCACCAGTAGCTTAGCCGCTGAGACAAGAGTAGGAAATCCATACATGCCGCAAGAGTCTCCCGCCGCCAGTGACACCGCAGAAAAGTCGCTGGATTTGTCGCTATTCGCTTTAAAAATAGTCGCTGAGGGGTCTGAAAAGTCGCCTGAGTTGGCACCATCACGCATTGCGGCGCTGACTCCCGGCCCCGCCATATTTTTTCTCTTCCCTCGGGATGATTCCCAGCGGGCGGCGATGACGCATTAATCGCTGGCTGACACAACTAATCGATGATTAAATTGCTGCCAACGCTTTTAAAAGTCGAATTTTATCGATTGAATGATTCGTTGTTGCAGCCCTAGTCAGGAGTATCCCAGAAACAGGTTTCTAGAAACACAAATACATACCAGGGAAGCCCAAACCCAACAACACACAGCATAACCTCTTTGACCAGATTCAGCTGGACACTGGCACCTCCAGACTTCAAAGCGCACACACCCCTTTGACAACTGAAATGGTCAGATTATGGACAGAGAAGACAGATGGTTTGAAAGGGGCGCTCTCTCATCTGTGTGAAAGGAGAAAAGCCATCCCTTTGAACAGAGGGGGAGGTTTGAGGGGGTTGCCTCAGCTTCCAAACATTTATGGTATTCAGTCAGCGCGAACTCATTCAAAAGAGGATACGTATTAAGCTGCCAACCTCGTGATGATTTAAAAGACCAATAGCCAGGAGTGGAGCTCAAATGCTGCCACCCTTAGCTTGAATCACATGGCCACCTCTGGTTTGGCTAACCCCTACTATTTTTTACCACCTAGTTTGACAGCAAAAACAATGGGTTAATTTCTATATCAGTATATTTATATATTATAAAGACTAATAATCCCCATGCTCTTTTCAGAACTTAGATTTTTTTGTGATATGGAGTAAAGAGAAAATGATGTGTCTCTGAAAGTCAGCCCCTAAGAGTCTTCAGTGTAATCATAGATAAATAACTATTTTAATACAAACTTAATAATCAATTTTATCTAGATATTAGTAGTTGTAAATATCAATTTTAGGCAGAATAATTGTTGATAAAAGTAGGTAAATAATAACAATGGAAAAGAAGTTTGCCCCAGAACTCAAACCTGAAAGAATTGTATCAATTTAGTTTATTTCTATGGCGCCAATTCACAACACATAATCGAAAGACACTTTACAGTTCAACCAGATCATCCAGTCAAATTGATTCAAAGTTTTCTATGGATAAGGAAAACCAGTTGATTGCACGACTCACTGACTGGTCGCAATCCCTCACACTAAGCATGCTTGAAGCCTTACAGTGGAGAGGAAAACTCCCTTTTAACAGGAAGCAACCTTCAACAGCAGAACCAGGCTCAGTGTGAGCTGCCATTCGCTGAGCAGAGATACAAAAAGCAACTGTAAAGGCGGCCTCGCCCAGAAAACACACACTATGTCACCGTCTTGGTTCTGCTTAGTTTTCTTTTGAATATTCAGTTTCACTTTGATCCATGTCTTTCTTTTGTTTCTAGTTTTTTGGTTTAATTCCCTCCTATTTTTGTTTTGTTTTCTGGATGTATTTGAGTTCTTAGATTTTCCTCTGTTGCCCTCTGGTGTTGGTCTCCTTTTCCCTAGCTCCCTCTTCTAGACTCCTCTATTCACACCCACCCCAATCAGCTCATTAGTCCTGTCTTTGTTCAGTCTCCCATATATACTCTCCCCGTTCAGTCTCCTCAGGCTGGTTCCTCATCTTTTCCTGGCTCCCCATGTGAGTTTTTCCACAAGAAGCGTCTGGTTTGTTTCCATGTATTTTTTATTTTTAGCCTCAGTTATTCAATCAAATCCTCAATAACT